>CM019745.1:19735452-20216384 GCA_009761775.1 Ficus carica
GATAAGCCTTTCTTTGGATCGACTTATTGCTCACATTAAAAAACCTAACAATCGTCACATATCTATTACCACAGGTGTGCATGCAATTCGGCCAAATATTAACCTTCATTTGGGCCGGTCAATATCCACATGAATTACATACACACAACCATCTTAATATTCTGAATAAATTAATCTACACAATAGAGGTTACTTTGGTAACATGTTGCTTCAATTAATCTATTTTAGAATATTAAATATCCAAAAGAATAACCAATAAACCAAAATTTGAATTTAAAAAAAAAAATAAATAAATAAATAAATTTTTTTTTAATTTGACGGTCAACGATCAATGGTCAACGGAAAAGTCAATGGTCAACGGTCTTGGTCAACTATCCGTATTGACCGGGTCGGGACTGGACCGAGTCGGGTCAACCCAATCCGGATCCTAATCCAGCCCTGCCCAACCCAGCCCAAAAGAAAAGAATTAGGCTCAAGGCCCAGAAAAAACCCTAATTTTCCTTTCTTTTCTTCTTCTTCCTTGCAGCCGCCGGCCATGGCAGCCAACACCAAATTTTTTTTTTCTTCCTTTGCTGTAAAAGTGCAGCCAACACCATATTCTTGATCCAAAATCAAAACCCGTAAACAACATAAATACAAAATTTCAAACAATATATATAATCCATATATATATATCCAAAAAAAAGTTTAATTCGGGAATTTTGAAAAAAAAACAAAATCAAAAAATCCATAACCATAACCATAATCATAACCATTCTTAAATTCAATGAAACGAAACCTAATTTAGAAAGAAAACTTAATTCTTAATGGTCTAACATGGAGAAAGCTCTGATACCACTTGTTAGAATAAGAAACCGAAAACTTTAATGGAGAAAATCCATTCATTCAAGATCCACCATGTCAAATTATCAAGAGAATGAAAGCGGATGCATACCTTGATCCATGGGAAAGAGATGATTATGGGTTACGGATCTTCCAATTCAAAACGACTTTCCTTAGAGAAGAGTCTCTGTATTCTTACTGATGATGGGATGTCAGAGAGAATATGAATGAAAATTATATCGTATGAATTGGGGACCATAACCGTTTTATATAACTGCAGTAGTTATATTCTTTTCATATTTCTATTTTGGCCCATCATAAAAATTAGAAATATGAAATTAGGTCTCTACACATAATAAACCCATACTATAATTAATGCCCAAAGCCCAATAAAGATAAACCTTAGTTAGATCACTTTAAATGGGCTAAACTTTATGATAGCCTATAATACACATTTAATTACATATGTAGGCCCATATGTTCAATTATTTTCCAACATGCAATACTAGATCTGGGCGGGGTTTGTGACAGTGACCTGGTGGGGGTGGAGTGGCTTCCGACTTCGATCTCGGAAACTAATTGGGGGCCTGTGATGCCAAGCTCGTGGGGGAAGCATGGTATTGTAAGTAAAGGATTTTGCTTGTGGGATTTTTCTCACAGTACTCTCGTGGTGGAAGGGGAAGCCATGCACAACCTTCTCCGTCAAAACGAGCCATGTTTCCATCGCCGGCGGTTTTACTCGCCAACTTCCGGGCTCCTCTGCACTTGAGGGGAAGCCATTTGTTTATTCTTTATTTATTTATTTTTTTTAACATATCGATTTTTGTTTTTGTTTTTGTTTCTATAAATCTAACTTTTGGTTTTACCAAGATGCTTTTACTGTTGCCATGTGTCAACTTCCGTCCAAAAAACTAACCAAGAGGGAAATTTGAAAACGTTTAAAAATTTAAGGGGAATAAATATTACAAATGGAAATTTATGGGTATTTTGTGACAATACCCCAAATTCCAAGGAAAATTTTGAAATTTGTTCATTTTTTAATTATCCCAAATATCCAGCGGATAGATAAACAGTCTACCGAGTCTCTGACATGTCCATCCGCGAGTAGCGATGAACACTCCCGTGGTTATGGCTTCTCTTCTCCGACACTGAACCCCCAAAAAAAAAAAATCCCAAAACTCAGAATTTCTCACTTGCACAACACTCTTGTTTTAATGATTTAGAACCTCTTAACTTCTGATAACAAATCCTCAAAAAAAAAAAAAAAAAAAAAAGCATCACCACCGCCATGGCATCTCCATCTCTTCTTCTACTACAGCACCACCACCACCACCACCAAGGCCTCTCTCATTTTCAGCTCAAGCCCCACAAGCTCTCTCTCCAGGTAATCCAAAACCCACTTCAAGAATTTTTTTTTTTTTTTTTTTTTGGTTTTTGAGCTAGAATTCTCCCTGTGTTACGGTTTTTTTATTTTAATTTTAACAAATTATGTATTTTATATTTCTCGACCTCTTTTTTTGGCAATAGTCATTAGTTTGTTCTAGGAAATGATGAAAATATCAACAACTATATCGATATTTCCTCAAAATTATCTATCAATGAAGACTCTCGATATAGATACAGGGTTAAAAGATATTTCTTATCAGAGTATTTGTCTTATATCAATAATTTTCGGAAAATTTCCGTAACAATTTTACTGAAATATATGAATATTTTATTTGGATATTTCAATGGATATATTCATCGAATATCTACTGATTTCTATGTATATGAAAATGAATAAAAAGACTTTAAATAAATAAAAGGAAAATTTTTTTTTCTCTTCACATGAATTATTTACTTTTGACAATTGACATCTTCTGGCCATGAATAAAACTGCATAGCCAAAAAATAATCAGGAACGTTATTTTAATAAAGAAAAAAAATGTCAGTAATGTAAGCATATGAAAAGAAAATCAAGGTGGTTATGCCATTTTTCACTATTCTTCTCCCCAAATACCATGTCGCATATCTTTACATGCTCATGAACAATATCCACTTTCTTGGATAAATCCAAACTACCCAATTTATGGAGCTTTAATGAGAAAAGATCAATCAACATACATGTGGTATGTTAATAACTATTTTCAAAAGTATTCAAGCATTATTTCTTGGGAATAATACTATTTAAATCCGGATAGTTTGCAAAGTTATGCTTTGAACCTCGAAGGAGTTTATTTTGGTATCGAATTATAGATGCATGAAAATGTTTGTATTTAATTTGGACCTTATGTGCTTTTATTGTTATGTAAATTATATCATGAGATTCTAAAATTTACACTTAATGAAGTTGTTATTCTATGCATGTATGTTTTTTTTAAAAATTAATCGATTTTATATAGATTGCACTTTAGATATATCAAAAAATATACATAATTTTATTGTAAAAAATAGATCAATTTATGTATTATGTAGTTCCTTTTTGTTTCTTATAATTTCACTTAAAATTTTCAGTTTTTTTATGCTATTATCATCATTTTTCTCATTTTTATCAATATTGACATCGATAATATCTGTCAATATTTCCTTAAATTCGGACTTTCGATATTTCCGTTGATATCAATATTTTCATCCTTGGTTCTAGGAGTCATGTAATTTATCCCGAGTTTTTTAGCATTATCCTTATGTCGAGCATACTATTCTTTTATTCGGATAGTGTTTTTCTTATTTTTAGGAATTGTAAGTATTAAAAATTAAATAAGAAAAATAAAAAGGATAAGAGAAGAGAAAGGTTTAACGTGGTTCGTCCATGAATTAGGAACAAACGAGAATATAATTTACTAGTGAGGAGTATTATGTGTAATTAGGCTCCATACAAATATAAGTTGCAACATACAAAATCGGATAAGATGCTTAATACTAACAAATCACTCAAAAACAAAGAGATTTCTAAGTTGAAAATTAATATAATTAATTACAAAAGTGAACTTATCTTAATAGTAATCTCTTTAACTTAAAAAAGTTTAATGAAATCTAAAGGTATAGATGAATTGTTTGACATTTTGGTGTACTTTAAGAGGTTTCCGCCGGATGTGTCTACTGTTTATCTTTTTCGAGTTCTATTGTTGTTCTACTTGTCTTGTTTAGGAATGAAGGAATTGATAGTGAAGTAAAGTTAAGCTAAAGTTAAGAATTGTCAGAACAGCAAAAAAAATCTTCCATGTTGAATTGTTTCGCATTTTCGGTTGTTACCAAAGTGTGCGAGAATTGGTGTACATAATTGATGTAAAAACTTTTGTTATGTGCTTAGGCCATCGTTCAGCGCTTCAATGAACCTGATTTGAACACCTCTATCCCAGCTAGCAAACTAAATGCTGCAAAGTTTCCTACGTTTCAGGTATGTGTTCGGACAAGCTCCTCCTGTTTGGTTCGGAGTCAGAAACATAAGAAAGTCTTAAAAGTGGTTGATTCCTTTTGTCTTTTTTTTTTTTGCCCCCCTTCATATGTGTAAAACGTTTTACTTTTTACTTAATATCTTTATCATCCATCAGTTGGACCAAACTCGAATTGTTTTATAAAGATTTTTTATTTCTTGATGCGTGGATAAAAAATTAGCAAGTTCGATAAACAACTAGTCATTATTTCTTACGACAACCAATTTCTCTTTATAATTAGTCATATTTTGACGAAGGAACTCTTGCCCTGAATTGTTGTAGCACTTCAAAATGACCATATCCTGTGTTTACTTAACTTCCTAGTAACTTATGTATTGCATTTGCGTGTTTAGTTACTAATGTATTATTCAATGGTGGTGAAGGCAGATAGTCCAAAGGGAATCACCAATGGAAGCCCTCACGTCTTCAAAGTCCCAGAGTAATTTCCCGATCTCTGTAATACTAACTTTTTGGTCGCAGAGTTCATCTTTCTTCAGTTCTTTATCAGCCTAAACACTGTTCATTTATCTATCTGTTGAACTTTGAAAGACACCGCAATTTTTGAGAGTGTTATTTTATTTTAAACACTTTAAAGTTAAAACTCTTATTTTAGAAAATCGTTGTGGTGGGTGGTCAATGTGGCAGTACTTCTACTCACACTCATCAGTGACATTTGAGATCATGATTTTCAATGCTAATCATTACTCTTGATTTATCGCTGTTGTGTTAACACACCAAAGCATATATCGGTTCCTCCATTTTCGTATGTTCCTGCATGCCGATATGATTTTGAATATTTTCTCCTGTCTGTTACTTGGGCAGGTATTGTAATTTTTTTTTTTTTTTTTTTAGAATCAAAATTGGGCTTTATTTCCTGTAATTATTGTCTTTCTGGGAAACTCGTTATTTCGTTTGGTAGCTTCTGCATCGTTGTTATGTTGGTTTGCTTGGAACAGAAATCAAGGCCTTTAGATGCCAGATACGGACTTTGACAAGTGCATATTCCCCTTTACATTCTCTGTATAAATGAATAACATTTATGTTATAGATAAATTACCAATGATTTGAATTTCAGATTTCTTCAGGAACCTTTTGGTTTTCAAGGATATAGAAGTTCCAAAAAGGCTATTACTGTGTGTATCCACATTCTCAGTCGGACAAACCTTATGCTTTATTTCTGCGCCAATGGCACACGCAAGTGATAATATAAACGCAAATGCTGTTTACGAGGTTGGCGAGTTGTTTGAGTTAGGAATCCAGCTGTCATACTTGATCTTATTATTAGGTTTTCTTGGAGTTGGAACCTTCTTTGTGATTCGTCAAGTACTTGTGCGTCGAGAACTTGATCTTTCGGCCAAAGAACTGCAGGTAACAGTGCCTTATCTTATCAATCAACAACTCTTACTAACAACTAAGATGAACCATTTTAGAGTGTTGAAAAACGCCCGTTCCAATCTTTCATCTTTAGCTACCGTAGTTGGACATTGTTGTCTGCTACTGCCTAAATTAAATTCTCTTATGTTCGTACGCTCTCTGAGTTTCAGGAACAAGTAAGAAGTGGCGATGCTAGTGCAACTGAATATTTTGAGCTCGGTGCAGTGATGTTGAGGAGGAAATTTTTCCCGGCCGCTATCAAATACTTGCTTCAGGCCATTGAGAAATGGGATGGTGATGATCAAGACCTTGCCCAGGTATTACGAGATTAAATTTGAATATTGTGTTTCTAAAAATGCCTCTGCCCGCATATTTTTCCCATTTTTTCACCAGTAACGTTCTTTTAAATTGTTCAATTTTTCATCAGGTTTATAATGCCCTTGGCGTCAGTTATGTCCTCGACGGCAAGCTTGATAAAGGAATTACTCAGTTTGAAACAGCAGTAAAACTTCAACCCGGCTACGTCACGGCCTGGAACAACCTTGGAGATGCTTATGAAAAGAAGAAAGAGTTCAAGTCTGCTCTAAAGGCATTCGAAGAAGTGCTTCTTTTTGACCCTAACAACAAGGTGGCACGGCCGAGGAGAGACGCCTTAAAGGAAAAGGTGGAGATGTTGAGGGGAGTGCCTGTGAGATCTAAGGAAAGGTGATTGTAATGCATTTCTGTTTTTAAGGCGAAATCGACCATAATCTATCAAGACTTTATTTGGGTTGATCTGAAGATTAGCATTAGCAATAATTAAAATGAGATCATATTAGTTTGCTATATGGTTTCCTGATCAAGAACCTAAATAATGTCATTCCATTTTGTTTTTGTTTTTGTTTTTGTTTTTTCACAAAAAGAAGAGTAATTTGCATTTTGTAGAACCAGAACAAGTCTGAAGCTTTACAAGGAGCTCTCAAGTGTATTCCAGATTACTATTATATTATTTTTATTTAGTTACTCTCTAACCTTTTTGTTTTTGGGAATCTTTCATTCATTTAAGTTCTATAATTAGGCATGTACTTGTTTACAGATCTTAGTTTCTAGAAACCGTTACAAAGTAAAGGGAATGGTGTATATTCTTCATTATGCTGTAGTTTTCTCGGTAGGATACTTATTTCACACTACTGGTAAGAACTTATATATATATATATATATATATATTATTTAATTGTATCACTAATCATCCACCTTAAAAATTTGTAGCGCTGGACACGAAACTGCTCAAGTCAATGAAAACTAAAACAGCAGTTTTATTTAATAGTGTAAAATAAGAGATCCTAACTCTTGCCTTAAAAATTCTTTAAAAAAAATCTCTTTTATACAAGTCAGATCATAGAAACGTGTCATTGTAGTCATGACTCTAGTCTGAGTGTCCACCTTAATAGATATGTCGTTTTATTATTATTTTTTATTTTATTTTTTGAAAACAAACGAAATGGTATGTAATCTCTTTTTATTCGTGTGTCGTTTGATAATGACGACGACAATTCGCTTTAACTAACAACGAGAAAGAGGTCTGCTTTCATAAATAGAACCCGTAGTCCATTTTCTCCATTAAAAGACATCATGTTATGTCCACTCAAGACATGGAGAAAAGGAATAAAGAGGTAAATATAATCATCACGGTAAATAATTCAATCAAATAATAAGTTTTATTAACATTTAAAATAAATAATAAATTTAGTAATCTATAAATTATTTACCTAATAAAGAATAGAGAAACTTACTCAAATAGTCACATTTTTCATTTATTGACTAACGTAACACAAATTCCTTATTTTTGACCAATATGACACAAACTCTAGTTTAAGATTATTTTTTTTTTCATATCTTATTAATATAATAGTCTTTAAATTTATGTCATTCAAATATTTTTTTCTTCAAATAATTTGAAAGCATGTTACTTTCTTCAGTTTTGTAAAATTGTTAATAAAGAAACATGCTTCCATAAGTTGCGTCAATGGAGGTTGTATTAAGATGGCTCATAGGCTAAGCTAGGCATGCACTTAGGTTAGAGAATTAATTTATATGTCAAGAGGAAGTTCCCCACCAGTTGGGTTCTTTTTGTGTTGATTCTCAAAATAAAGAAATAAGGATTAATTAATTAATTAATTGACATTTTTGGCTGGAAAAAAAATATATTAAAGTTTGAGGATGACTGCATTTGTTAGTAACAAATGACATGACGGTATGTACCCGCAGGCTCCAATTTTTATCACGTTAAAAATTTAGTTTTAATTATCTCTTTTTTTTTTTTTTTTGGCTAAAATCTGAATATCGCTTTTTTGTATTTTAGATTTTCACCTAATACTATTTAATTACTGAATTGTGATTGTTTAATTAAGTGACAATTTTGTTTAATAATTGTATTTTGGAAATTATAATGAAACAACGTTTATTTTGAATGAAGTCAGAAAATAAAAACGAAAACAAAAAATCATTTACTTTTTATGTTAAGGAATGAGAAGATGAAATAAAATTGTTTTCTTATTTTAGTTTTCATTTTCACTTTTTTTTGTTTACAACTAATAAATATTTTTGAAAGCATACCTAAATATGATTTTTTTTTTTTTTTTTTTTTTTGTACTCAAACCAATTTCTCTAGAAACACACTCAAACACAATTTAGAAAATATCAAAAAAAATTATCATTTCTATATCATATAGAAAACAAAATCATTAGCAAAATATTGGGCCCAAAAATTCTAAATCTCCCAGTTCAATTGAAATTACTCTACCTAGCTCTACAAATAGAACTTGGTGGGGCCTAGAAAAAAGGTTAGACCACTTGTGCTGCACAAGAGAAGAATTCATGGACACTCTTTTTCAGTGCTTGACGATTCTAGAGCATTAATAGTTGGAAGAAGTTTAATAGTTTACTGCTCTTGAGGATTTAATAACAACTGAAAATTTTACAACATGTATTAATGCACACCGATCCAATGGAAAGAAAATAGCAAGAAAAGTTCATAGTTGAAACTGACGAAACCCTTTTTGGAATGTTCTAACATAATTTTATTTATCAATTGGATGTATTAATCTAAACATTCTTATTAAATATAGCAACATCAATTAGAGATCTCTGTGTTTTGTTAAATATATATTTTTTTTAATTCTGCTACAACTGTGATTTTCTTTTTTCCCCAAAAGGGCTTTCTATGACAACAATCTTGTGAATGGATTAAAAATGATTTAACGTGATGTCAACTACAGATTAAGAATAAAAAGAAGATTCACTAGTAAAGAATATTATTAATTGACTCTCATATAATACAAGTTTACAATTATGAAAACTAGTAAGTCATCCAAAAACATTAAATCTACTAAAATCAAGAAATTTCCTATTCCTAAGTTAAAGTTAATATAAACCATTCAAATCTTCTATATTAAAATCAATCCATAGAAATAATGAAAATAATCATAAAAAATAATTTTAATAAATATTTAATAATCATATCAAATCTCAACAGGGAAAGGAGTTATAAATGAGTGGTGGTTGTAGGCCTCATTGAAAATTAATAAAACAAAAATTTTCTCTTAAAATTTTATGATTTTTTCATTTTTACCCCACTTCAAATTATCTTTGCATGTGCCCCATTAAAAGTTGTAATGCAATATTTTAAGTATAAAAACTCATCATAAACTATCATAATATTTTATCATTCTTCTTTATGAATATGTATTTCTGTAGTTTTTGAAAATCACTATGACATTGTTAACTATTTTTTACGTTTTTACTTTCTTAAAACAAAGAACAAAAAAACAAAAAAAACAAAAAAAAGCTCCCTCGCTCGACAAAATATTTAGGTAGACAGAGGCACAATAAAAGAAGAGAGAGAGAGAGAGAGAGAGATTCTGAAATCACAATCGAGTGCTCGTCATTGCATATGTCATTATTTGTGAAATCATTAATAACGCCTTTCAAGTTTCAACAGCCCAATCAAAACAAATTTTTGTTTTGGGTTCTTTACGTCAAAAAATTAAAAACAAAAACAAAAACAAAAAAGGATAAAATTTTAATTTGATAAGTTAATTAGAGATGAAAATTTTAAATTGATGTTGATTTATTTTTTAAAAATTAATTATAATTTTTATTAATTTTTAAAAAAGATAAAAATTGGTATGAAAAATTTAAATTTTAAATAAAACACCAAATATAGCATAAAAGGTATGGCTAGTTAGCTTCTTATGACTTTGGGCCGACGTATTTGGACATGCTTGTACTACCATCCACTCCACACTCAATTATTGTTGAAGTTACTCTCTGGTCTCTGCCTCCCATCCTCATTTTGTTTGCTTTTCTTTTCCTCGTCAATTTTTCAACCTTTTCTCAAGTGGGGGTGTTTTGGCTGCTCAATTTTTGGGAATAACCCATAAGAGATAATATTTGTAATTACTTTGAAAATGTATTTCATTATGCCTTTTGGAAATAAAAATTTGAAAATTCCGTTTTTCAGTATGAATAACAAAATTTGTTTAGGCATATGTTTGGTCACTAGTTGCATTTAAATACAATTTTTTTTTTTTTTAGTTTTAACTATTAAAAGTTACTATTACAACATTATAATTCAAATTCTAAGCTTGTGTTTGATTTGCCGGTTAGAGATGAAATTTTTAAGTTAGAATTGTTTGACTTTTCAAAAACTAATTATAATTTTTGTTGACTTTTCAGAAAAAAAAAAATGTAAAAACTGTGATGAAAAGTTACAGTTTAGTTGGAGTTAAACTTAGCCAAATGAAGCAAATGTCCATAATTTTACATATACAATTCCAAGTGGGATGATGTTTATTTTTAGATTGCATAGAGTTTTGAGATAAACGAAATAAGCTTCATATTGATTTTTTTTCTTAACACATTTTAATTTTTTATACTTTCTGACTTTAACCATTCAAGTCCGTACACCAAACGTATAACAAACCAATTCAAATTCAACCCAAAAAACTCAATTCAAATCCGTGCACCAAATACATGATGTACTTTGTTAATAAAATGAAAATTGATGTTTCTGAAAGCGTGACAGTGCTCGTGCTATGCTAGTGCGGATGAAAGAGAGAGAGGAGAAGAAAGTAGAGAGGAAAAAGAATATAAAAGGAAAAAATTCTAAAATTTTTATTAGATAATCTATGCTATTTAATCTTTACTGTACCAACACGAACAACCATAATAACTATAAGCTGTTTTATTTGGAAGATTCTATAACAAATCCATCGCTTGGATGCAGTTTTGATCAGTTTGCTCTGAGCTTTTGTTCGGCTGAGTTCTTCTCACATTTGGTCCTGTTTGGATTATAGATTTAAACAGTGCATTTAAATTTGTATGAGAGAAAATATTGTAAAAAAAATTTTGAGCTGATCAAACCTGTAAACTTGCCAACAACGACCTCTTTCTAATACAACCAAAGACGACGTCGTCCTAAACGAACACCAAACCGCGTTAGAGCATGATTAGCATCGAAGGTGTTTTACTCTACATCCACTTAAAAAAAAAAAAAAAAAAGACAAATGTAGGGCCCACCCCAGCTTCTAATATCGATTATTCTTTTATGAGCGGGGAAAAAAGGTTGTGACCAGCAATTTTTTCGTACTTAATTAATATTTTTGGAAGACCAAATTAATTAATTTAACCTTGGGATAAAAGGACTACATAATTAAAAAATCGAAAGTAAATGAATAGCTGAAATTAGTCTCCAATGTATGTCATCTCTCTAGACTGCCGACTATGTACCACGAAGTCAAAAAATTTAGTGAGAAAGGTCTAATAACTTCAAATTTGTAAACTTCCTCAAAAAAAAAAAAAAAAAAAAACCTACAAATTTGTGAACCAGCAAAAAAAAAATATATAGAAATTTATAATTTTCAGAAGAATAAAATGCTGTTTTTAACTTTTTAGGAAGGCTATTTGTAAATTTGAGTCAAGTACATTTCTAAAAAGATAAATAAGAAAAAGTTGAGACAGGACTATTTGTTTTCGTCCGTGTATATATATATATATATTAATGTCACTTATGTTTCCAAATACATCCAGAGAATTTGAGCGATAAGGTATGAAAAAAAAAAAATTCTAGTAACAAGATTTTTTCTTTTTAATATTCGTTTTGTCTATTTTGTATATATGAATACATGTTTATTCATTTTATTATGATTTTGATCACTAGAATTTAAGATGATAAACTTACATTGATAGAGTAGAGATATCCTTTCATATAAGGCTCATATACTATCAGAAAGAGCGTTGTATTTCACTAATTTGGTCAATATTGTTGGAACACTTTTTTTCTTTTTTTAATTTACAACATTGAACAGACTTGAACATGAGTGCAAATTTATTATATGAACTGTATTTTTAATTTAATATTGGTAGGATAAATTTTTTTAGCTGTTGGATTAAATTTTAATGATCGGATTCAAAATAAAAGTACTTCTATAATATATGATATATTATTGTAAAATAAATATCTATAAATCTTACCGTCAAAAATTTAATTTGACGAACTATAAAAAGATAATCTATCGATTAGATAAAAATATAACTCCTATCATGAATTTTTCACATACTTGCATTGGAAGATGGCGAAATAGGTAAGGAATCTTTAGTAGAGAATGATTTCAAAGGAGATTAAGGAAAATTTTGTCTCCCTTTGTCTTACTTTCTTTAACACGTGAAGGTTCGGGTTTCTCAATTGTTTTCCTCTCTTCTAACCGGATTTCGGTGACGGCCTTTGGCTTGTTTGGTTTCCCAACCCTAGGGATGGAGGTGGAGGTTGCATGGTGAAAGTCTTGACAGAGGTGGACCCGTGAACGAAGGATTGACCTTATGTGAAGGAGTAAGGCAGGGACAAGACCTTGGGTATGGATTTGCCATGTTGCAGTGCTAGAACGAGGTCAGTTGATCATGGATCTTTGTTGGCGAGTTTTCTCGTTAGGATCTGGCTCTCTTGGTTGTGGGTTAGCAGTGAGGCAGTGAGAGGTAGCGTGAGGCAAATAAGGAACGAGCATCCTCCAGATTTCTTTTCCGATGATGCAGAAATCTTTCTAGCCATAAGCGTGATAGTTGGTGGTAGTGGGTCATCTTCACGTGCTGAGGAGGTCCTGCAACATCTTGGCTTTGACAAACTAATTTCTCCCAACAACATGGGTTGTTCTATTGGCAATGTCTCTTTTCTTTGTGGCTGGTTTTTTCTTTTTTTGTGGTGTGTAATTTTATGCTTAATATTGATGTTGTCTTTGCCTTCACTATTTTTATCTGGTTTGATATTTCTATTTGTAAATTTCAATAATAGAGGTGGTTTCCCCACCTTTTGCATTAGTTTTTTGTCAATTAGATCTAAGTCTTGATAGTGCTTTGGTCTTTGCTAGAATAGTTTCCATCAGGGGCTAGTAGTAACCCTAGCACTATTGAGTCTTGACCCTTGATCAATTAGAAAATTCCATCGATTGTGGGGTTTTGTCAAAAAAAGTCTTATATGTGCTTGATTTCAATATATCGAGATATATATCCGTTACCGGATCTCAATCTTTTCGTTCGAGCATCATCAGACTTTACTGATGTATCCATTTTTATTGAAGGGGTTTTCTCTTGTATTGTGGGACTATTTATTCTGTTTGATGACATTGTATCTCAAAGGTGAGTTCAATGAGAAACCGTTTACAAAAAGAAATATAAAATAAAAATATATATATGTATAGTAGGGTAGGGAATCTGGCCGCACATTGTCTTGCCTCTCTCAAGCTTTTAATCTCAACGGTTTCACTTGGTGGTCTTCTGCTCCAAATAATTTCTTGTCGAAGTTAATTATTGTCAAAGATTCTTCGAGATCCTCAGAAATTACCATTTTAATTGATCAGTTATTTCTTGGCCGATTCGTTTCTACCTGATTTCATGAGGTCGTCTTCGCAATTGGGAGGACATTGTGGATCTCTGTTGATGCATATGCTTTTTAAATCGTTGGCTCAACATTAATGATGGATCTAGAATTTTTTTTCATGAGACAGAAATAAAAATAATTATTAATGTTCCAAAACAATCTTTTTATATACTTAAAAAAAAAAATCTTTTTATAGGTGTTATATTCTTCCTTTTCTCATAATTGTTATTTAGGCCTCGTTTAGGGTTTCAACTTAAACTATAATTTTTCATCTCAATTTTTATCTTTTTCTGAAAAAGTCTTTGTCTTTTCTGATAAGTCAACAAAAATTTTTAACTCCAACTGTACTTTTTTAACTCAAACTCATTCACCAAATGGACTATTAGTATTCATCAACGTTTTTCAATTATCCAAACATATTAATATACTTGGAAAAGTATTATTGTATTCCAAGCACTTTATTTCAAACATTTATAACATAATCAACATATCTGAGCAAAAAGAAAGGAAAGATGATAATCAATACGGCCTCCTAAAAAAGGAAAAAAAAAAAATATATATATATATATATATATGAAAGTAATCTAAATATTAATTGAGGCACAATTAAGAGAAAAATAAGTGAGAATGAGAGAAGAAGAATTAAATAGTGGCTAGAATCTTAAAAAATAAAAGAAATGGAATAATGAAAATGTTCAATGGGGCACAATTAAAAAAAAAAAAAAAAGAATCTATTTAAGAGGGGTCAAATTAACTAAAATGAAGGAATTTAAGGTATAAAATTGAAGTTATATAAAATGAGCAGAGACGCGTGCCCACACTCATTACCATATAGATTGGTCTCCGCTTAAGATCAAGCACTTCTTGCTTGAAATTTATTCTATTGAGTTTTGCTAAAGTGTTAGGATTTTTAATCATATGTTTGTCGGCATTTAATTATAAAATAATAATTAACTTTAGTGGGGATTTTTGAGGGAATTTAAGGGATAAAATTAGAAGTTGCATAAAATGAATGGGGACACGTGCCTACACTCATTATCATATATTATCATATAGATTGGTCTCTGTTTAAGATCGAGCACTTCTTGCTTGAAATTTATTCAATTGAGTTTTGTTTAAGTGTTTGGATTTTTAATCATATGTTTGTTGCCATTTTATTATAAAAATAATAATTAACTTGTGATGATGATTATCTCGTAGTTTGTTTGAACAAATAGATGGAAAATCGAGAATAAATGAAAATGAAGATTATCTGCTATGAAAATCTGAATTTTAAGTTAGCTTACATGATGATCTACTCCTAAACCAAGTGGAATGCATTTAGACACTTTTTCATATTTTAAATCGTGTTTTTAGATCTTTAATAGAAAGAGAAAAACCACAGCAATCTTAGGTTTAATTTCTATAGCTCTCAATTCGTTGCATGTGTGAATCTAGCTTGAAATTTGTTAGTTGGAGAGAAAGCAAGCCGAAGACTTGGAGTACATTAATTGGAACAAAGAAAAGTCTCTGTAGAAAGAGATGTGGGTCAAACTTTGGTGTAGTTTCGTAACAAACTTGTGATTTCACTAGTTATAAATATAATAAAAGTTTAGTAAAGCCTAGATTTTCGTTGGTGTGATCGACACCTAAGGTTTTTTCTCTTAAGAGTTTTTGATCACGTCCAAATAAACCTATCACCATTTTTAATTGTTACTATTTTATGAGAACAAACTAATTGTTTTTCTTTTGACTGATTCTGTCTCTTGTTCATCTGTCCTCCAATTCCCAGCAGAAGATTTTAATAAAACACATCCTTTCATTTAAATTAAAAAGACCAGATCTTCAGTTTTACCAGTATGATTCCATTTATTTATTTATCATATGACCTCTAAGTCCTACCAGAAGATTTTAGTAAAGCACATCCTTTCATTTAAAAATGAGTGGGTTTTAGTTTTACCATTCCCTGGCATGATTCCTTTTGTTTATTTATTTATTTATTTTTGCTTTATGTTTTTCAAGTCCTTATGTTTGACCCCTTTTTACCCCAAAACTTTATTGTGGAATTTTTTAAGGTAAATTATTCATTTGGTCATCAATTTTTTCATAGAGTTACGATTTGGTCTTTAATCTCTCTCTTTTAATTTTTTCTTTTTTTTGCTTAAAGGTCAACAAACTCTTTAAAACACCTTTAAATAAATAAATAAATAAATAAAAAGGGACCAAATTGCTTTTTTTTTTTTTTTGTTGAAGCAATTTGGTCTATTTTAGTAATAAAAATGAAGTACACGTTTTACAGAGTTTTTACTTTTGTTTTTAGTCAGTACAAGTAGAGAAGCAAAAGTTATGTATTCTCAGTAAGTGTTTGGAATATGTTTGCAAGCATAATCTAGCGGTAATTTCACATCTGACTCCACCAAAAAGTATAGAGTTTGAATCTTTTCACCCCCAAATTAATATATATATATATATATAAATATAAGTGTTTGGAATCAAAAAACTTATTAGGTTATATGATCTTTAAAATTTTATAATAAATAATAAAAAAATATTAAATGAAGTTTATAATGTCTAACTTAAATATTGTTAAAAGTTTTAAAGTTTACTTAAAAGAGTTTTTATCGGAAGTGATATGATTAAGATGTTTAAATAGAGACATAGTACAGCAATTATTTGAGTAAAATGATGAAAAAGTATGTTATGAATATTGTATATGACATTAAAATAAATAGATA
Organism: Ficus carica; assembly: GCA_009761775.1. NCBI lineage: Eukaryota > Viridiplantae > Streptophyta > Magnoliopsida > Rosales > Moraceae > Ficus > Ficus carica. Next base: position 19,751,685 of record CM019745.1, read on the forward strand.
ATGATAGAAGAAACTAAAAAGTTAAGAGAATGTTTGAGAAACAAGACAAAATGTAACTATTCAAGTTCAAATTAAAAAAAAAAAAAAAAAAACTTGAAAATGCGTTATGTAATCTGAATTTGGATTAACAAAATTAAGTGACAAAGCAAGAAGTAACATAAAGTATTTAAAAAAAAAAAACAATATAGAGGTTATATCATAATTGGTAAAATGAAAAGTGAGGGCAAAATTTTTTAGCTAAAATTTAAATTTTTAAAAAATATATGTATATGGTATTTTAATTATATAATACGAGGAACCATATATTTGAACAAAAAGATAAAAAAAAACCTTGAAAAGAATACCAGCAATGTGATTAAAAAAAAAAAAAAAAAAAAAAAAAAACAACAACAACAACGTTAGTGTTGAAGTAACGATCAAAAGAAAGACAATGTAAATGAGAAAGAAAGAAAATCTTTTGAAAGATTCTTGAAGAAACAGTAAAAACTATAATAAAGGAAAGAATAATGATGACATTTAGAAGAAAAAAAAAAAAAAAAAGAAAGAAAGTACGCATCAGCATGTGAATTGTAAACGTCCATGAGGCAAGGAAAGAAGAAAAACAAATAACCAAAAAATGAGGGAGTTTACACGTGGCTGAAGGTGGAGTAGGGATGAAAAGAAGAATGACTGTTTTATATAGGACTGATAATATGAGTCGGGACACGACGACATATTCGATAACAACACGAATTTCACGGATTCGGGTTGGGAAAAATAGGAGACGGGTCAAATTTGGGTGATCCGAAATTGACACGGGTAAAAACGGGTCATGTTCGGGTTGGACCCATAGAACCCGAACCCGACCCGTTTTTTCATGTCAATTTCGGATCAATTTCGTGTCATTTTCGGGTGACCCGAACACAACCCGGGTCCGACCCAAAAAAGTTTGATATGTTTTTAAAAACCTTATTGTTTTGTTAATGGTATGTTTTTTGTTGAAGGTAAATTATTATTTTTCTAGGTTTTTTTATTTTTTTTTATTTTTTTTATTTTTATGAATTTGGAATATAATTTGCTTATATTGAATTGGTTTTTGTGTCAAATTCAAATTAATTGCGGGTTCAATTTGGGTCGAGTTGCAGGTTCAATTCGGATCAAATTTGTGTCATGGGTTCAGTTCGTGTCACGGGTTCAATTCATGTCACGGGTTCAGTTCGTGTCACGGGTCAAGTTCGGTTCGTGCCGTGTCAACCCGTTACGGGTTCGTGTCGTGTTCGTGTCGCGGTTTGAAGTCATTTTCGTGTCACGGGTCGTGTTCGGGTTGGGAAAGAAAAAAATCGACACGGCTCTAATACGATACGAACCCGACACGTGACACGAATTGCCACCCCTAGTTTTATATGTGTGTTAAGATTAAGATTTAAGGATCATTTAGCAATATAAAAAAAAAATTGAGGATCAAATCATAACTCAATAAAAAAGTTAGAGACCAAATTAATTTACTCTTTTTAATCAACAAATCGAGAGTGAGGAACTTACTTTCCATTTGGTACGTCAGTTATAACTAAACTTTTCCAACTCATTTTGTATTTTTATAAAAGTTAATAAAAATTTTAACTAGTTTTCAAAAAGTCTAATAACTCAAATATAAAAATTTTAGTTTTAACCGGTGAATAAAATACAAGTTTTAAATGGTATGATGCTTTTTTAAAATTGTGTAGAATATTAAGATAAACAAAATAAGTTCTATATCATTTTTTTTTCTGAACACATTTTAAATTTTTATACCTTTTAGTTTCTACCATTTAAATCTATATACTATATGCTTAATAATTCAATTTAAATCTAACTGAAAAAACTGGATTAAAATTTGTGCATCAAATACATATTTAGGGTCTGTTTGGTGAACGAGTTTGAGTTGAAAAAGTACAATTGAGTTGAAAATTTTTATTGATTTTTCAGAAAATATAAAAAAATTTTCAAAAAAAAAATAAAATTTTTTTTAAAAAAAATAAAAATTAAGATAAAAAAATAGAATTTGAGTTCGAACATCAAACGAGGTCTTAGGGTTCGTTTGGTTCACCGGTTTGAGTTGAGATTTTTAAGTTTCAATAGTAATTTTAGTTGACTTTTTCAGAAAAGATAAAAACTTTTGGGAAAAAAGATAAAAATTGAGTTGAAAAATTTAAATTTGAATTGGTGATCCAAACAAAGCCTTAATTTCGGATGAGGTTAAGAATGTGTGAGAATCTGATTGAGATGAGATGGTAAAATAATTTAATAGTAATTATACACATAATCCTAAGATGTTCATACATTGAGCGCGGAGCAAGGGGCGGTGGCGTAGCTTCCTGGAATGAGGACAAAGATCAATCCCCCCTGTCAGTTTCACTCTCCCCAATGAAATATTTAATTTTTATATATTTGTTATTTTTAATTCTAACAACAACTCATTATAGAACCACTAAGTCAATTCCAACTTTGCATAAGCTAAAGAGACTCATCCTAGGTGGGCTTGTGGGACCCCCTCTTTTTCCTCTCTTACCTGGCCCCACCACCCCGCAATGGCTTCGTCTCCTTCCACTCACTTTCCTAATATATATATATATATATATTTTTTTTTTTTATTTTTTTTTACACAACTACAACTAGGGGGGAGTGTGCAACTGAGGTGAATTCTACTAGAAATCTTTTCCTTATTTATTTTGCTTTAGCGGTCCAAGATAACGTTGGAACTTGGACTTCATATTTGAAGTACGAAGTTTCTATTTTTGTTTTTAATCACGGTTAGAAGAAAAGTAAAAGTTGTAAATTTTTTAGTGTTTGAAATCATATATTATCAAAATGAGTTTAAAATTTTCTAATAATCAGAATGAAGCTTTTAAATTTCTTATTAAAGTAATGATATAAGTTTCAATCTCTATTTGAAATAGCTTTTTTCATAAGTCACTTTTTGTGACTTTAAATAAAAGTTATTTCGAAGAACTTTAATGCTCGTTTGGAACTCATGTCTCAAACTAAAAATTTCGAGTCAGTTTTTTTTTTTTTTTTTAAGTCAACAAATTTTATAACTGATTTTTGAAAAAACCAATTTTAACAATAAAATTCTAATTCAAACCGATGTTCTAAAAATATCATAAATGAAACTTCTTTAAATGAGAGCTTTTTTAATTTCTTATTAAAATTTTTATACAAGTTTTAAATTTTTACTTAGAAGATCTTTTTTTAAGGCCCGTTTGAGGATGTCTGGAAATGATAGTTTGGAAATTGAATTGGAAATGTATGTTTGAGAGAAAATTTTTGAAAAAATTCCGTGATTTAAAAATAGTCTAAAAATTTGAAATGTATTCATAAAAAAATAAGAATACTCTCCCATCTGGTGGTACAACCCGTGCAAGAGATCGACACAACTCGGGGAAGAGTATGGTATAACTAGCTAGGGAGAGAGAGAGAGAGCTAGAGAGATAGGGAGAAGTCTCATGTTCGACGGTGCCGTACGAGAGAGTTCTCGTAAAAGTAAAAAAATGTGTAAAATAAATATTGTCATTTTTCGTCTCGTCGTTGTGATCATTTTGACATAATAATCATCTCATTTCGATTTGAAATGAAAAAATTATAGACTTTTAAAGTTTGAGTTTTTTGAAAATGAAAAAGAGATAAAGTTTGATGTAGAGTTGAGAATTTTGAATTCAAATGACATTTTACCGTCTAAAAATGTTGTTATAAACAAATCCTTAAAAATCACCTTTTGTGATTTTAAATGAAAGTTCTTTCAAATACAAAATATTTTTGATAAATTATTTAAACATTTTTAAAAACATCGTTTAAAGTCAGAAAAGCTAAAAGGCGACTCAAATTAGATATATGACAGCTTGAATAATACGGTATTAAATTTATGTTTGATTCATCGGTTGGATATGAAAATTTTAAGTTAGAGTTGATTAATTTTTTAAAAATTAATTATAATTTTTATTGATTTATTTTAGAAAAAATTAATATAAAAAATTACAATTTAATTAAAATTAAGTTGAAATGATAAACCAATCTTAAATAAAAAGATTTTGCATCCTCTTGCACCGTATAATTCTTCCTCCAAAACCGTGTCCTTTTCTTTTTTTTTTTTTTTTTTTTTTTCAACTTTTTACCTTAAAAAAAAAAATCGAACTACAACTAAACCAGTTCAATCAAGTTGATCAGACGTCTACTGTTAAAATCGCCGTTTATGATTGGTGTGTCACACTCTTGGTCGCTCGAGAGAAACTGACACGGGAAAGACAGACTGATACAACAACGTGGGTCCCACCGAAGACTTTACTGAAGAGACTTCACTTCATTTGGAGTTCAAGTTTAAATCTAAGATTTAAACTTAAATTTTTATTTTTTTTTAAAATTTTTTTTTATCTTTTCTAAAAAATTATTTTATCTTCTCTAAAAAATCAATAAAAATTATTATAGTGCGTTTGGACCACAGGTCCAATTCATAGATTTTAACTCAATTTTTATCTTTTTTTTAAAAATTTTTTGTCTTTTCTAAAAAAGTACACATCAATTACTATTTAAACTTATCAATTTCAACTCAAACTCATACACCAAACAAACCCTTATTCAAATTTAAAAATTTCAAACTCAACTCAACACCAAACATCCTATTTGATTCAATCTTAACAAAAAACAAATCCAACAAGATGAACGGTCTGATATCATTCTATGGGTTGACCACAAAAGTTGGTCCCACTTTTTTGTGCACAGAGAGGTGATCACACCTGACCTCACATATATTGATGCCCTTGAGCATCATTTTCCCTTTCCATTGCGCTCTCTCTCTCCTCTTTCTTTCTCTTTCTCTCTCTAGAAAGTATGGAACGGCCAGCCAACTCAGAGGAGACAGGGAGCAACTGAACAGTATTGAATCCGGTGAGTTTTCTCACTTTTCTTTGCTTTTTAGTATGAGTTTGTTTTTCTGATTTGATACCAATTACTCAGTTATTTATTGATGTTATTATTACTATTATTATTAGCTTTTTAGCCTCTCTTTTTTGAGTTTTCTGATTATGGGTTTCTGTAAATAATTGGGTTGCTCTGAGAATAAGATTCTGGGCTGTACTGGTTCAGTGAAGCAGATTTTTTTGGCTTTTAAAGAAGCCATCTTGATATGATTTTTGGGATTTTTCTATGCATTAAAAAGAAAAAGAAAAAAATTTATGGGTTTTGGGTGTGTTTTTTTTTTTTTTTTAAATGATTGAATTTTGTTATTTGAAGATAGCTATTTTAAATTGACAAAATGGGTTTTGGGAATCTTGAGTAAATATCTGAAAAGAAGATGCCTAGTTGCTCTGAGAAATGAAATTGACTTTGGATGGAGAAAGGATGTTATTTTTTTTATTTTTTTTTTTAAACAAAAAAATTTTCATCTTGTTTTCTTTTTTCCCCTTCAATTGAGAGGTTTTGTTTAAAAAAAAAAAAGGGTTGCCAAGATATCTATTAACTATGATTTGGGATTTATTTTATGTTGATAATTGTCTGTTTTTTTTTTCTAGGCTCATTCCAGCTTTAGTTGGCATTAGATCTTGATACCCGAGGCGAGGACAAAGAGGGTCGGAATGGATCTTGAAGAGGCAGAACAGTGGGCAAATTCTTCCTCTGGGAATGAATCAAGGAAAGAGCTTTCGTCGAATCATCCGCCTTATTCCAATTTCGATTCCGCACAGCTCCAACAGAAGTGGGATGATCCTTCCATGCTCGACTACGGCGTGAGGATCGAACAGTCGTTTCAAGAGTTTAACCAGCCTAATAATGACCAAGCTAAGATCTTTGGACAAGAAGATGTTCCGATGCTCGATTCAGTTCGTACCGATAAAATTCCGGACTGGGATCCGGGGACAATGCTGAACAATCTCTCTTTCCTGGAGGAGAAAATCCATCAACTCCAGGAATTAGTGCATTTTATTGGCGGAAAGAGAAGTCAAGTTCTGGGACGACCGGATGATCTTGTGGCCCAGCAAAAACAGCTCATAACTGCTGATATCACTTCGATTATTGCTCAGCTGATCTCCACTGCAGGTAGTCTTCTTCCGTCCGTGAAGAATACCCTTTCCAACACTGCACTTTCTGTGGGACAGCTTTCGCAGCCTGGTGGGGTCAACCTTCCTCCCGAGCTTGGCATGACTGGCTGTGTTCAGCACCAAAACAACGGTGGTAGCAAAATTCCCGACGAATCGATCAATACTGATTTAACTGCCAATTATGGGGCTGAGCAGAGCAACAACTTTGATGAACATGAAATGAAAGACGAGGAGGATGCTGATGAAGGCGAGAATCTTCTGCCTGGTACCTACGAGATCTTGCAATTGGAGAAAGAAGAAATCCTGGCACCTCACACTCACTTCTGCGCTATATGCGGGAAGGGATTCAAGAGGGACGCGAATTTGAGGATGCACATGAGGGGTCACGGCGACGAGTACAAAACCGCTGCAGCACTTGCTAAGCCACACAAGGAATCCGGCTCTGAGCCTGCGGTTATCAAGAGGTACTCGTGTCCTTATGCCGGCTGCAAGAGGAACAAAGACCACAAGAAGTTTCAGCCACTAAAGACCATCCTGTGCGTTAAGAACCACTACAAGAGAACCCACTGCGACAAGAGTTACACTTGCAGCAGATGCCACACGAAGAAATTCTCGGTCATTGCAGATCTCAAGACTCACGAGAAGCATTGTGGCAAGGACAAGTGGCTTTGTTCTTGTGGCACGACCTTCTCGAGGAAAGACAAGCTTTTCGGGCACATTGCGCTCTTCCAAGGCCACACGCCAGCCATACCCCTTGATGATACTAAAGGAAGTGCCATGCCAGCTGATCATGGAACGGGAACCGAAGCGGCAAATAAGGGTTACATAAGTCCCGCAAACTTCAACTTTCCCTCCAACTCCCCTGGCCAAACTGCAGCTCAGAATATTGTGGACGATCCTAGTGCCTTTTTCTCACCAATCAACTTTGAGACGTGTAACTTTGGCGGGTTTCACGAGTTCCCTCGACCCCCTTTCGAAGACTCGGAGAGTTCGTTCTCTTTTCTTCTTTCCGGGTCTTGTAATTACTCCCAGAAGACTGGAGGGGACTCCAATTCTAATAATCTCGAGTAATGTTATATTTTTATATTTTTAGCACTTCAGTGGGTTCAATGTTCCTCTAGTTTCTGTAAAAATTATGGTCTTGGATGAACCCCATGTACCCTGTAATTTCTTAATGCTAAATAAACTATTCCTAATTTCTATTCTTCCCCATGATCTCTATTATCTCTTTGATCATCAATTTCGTTATGGAATTTTCTCTGAGAGCTGCGGACCTAACGACTCTATTAGCGAAAATTCTATTGTATGAGACATGAAAAGTTCATTGCTACATGGAAACAAAAAGATGATAAACTTTTCTTTCAAATAAAAATGGCCAAACAATATTCAAATAACTCGATTTTAAGAAGAAGAAGAAGAAGAAGAAATGTAACTAGTGATTTAACTAATTAGAGTTCTATGCCCATATTGAGAATTGTGGAGCAGAATGAGCTTCAATCCTTTTGCACTTTCCCCCTTCAGTGACTTCTTCAAGGGAAAACGATTATACTTTTCCCTCAAGAACACGTCGTCGGTGACGGACCAAGTTTGCCCTCGAGGAGAGCTGTCAACCCACAAAAACCTCTCAGAAAATGGATTCATCAGACTCTCGCGGAACTCTTGTGCTGTCTCACAGATCAAACCCTGAAATGAAAAATCGTAATAAGATAAAAAAAAAACATGCCTGAAGAGCTCAATATCAAACATGTCTGAATTATCACAAACTCGGTTTGTTTGTTACCTCAGCCATGGCTTTGATCTTTAAAGTGACATCATCACTAAGAAGGACAAGATGTCCATCACTCATTGTTTTTTGATATAGAAGAGAACACTCAAGGATGTGGTCTTCTGTTGTTGGGGACACAATATCCATTAAGTTCCCGTGGCTTAAGAACGGCAATGAGCTTGTCGCCCCACAGAAAATCCCCCCACTACCCTGGCTAAATGGAGACTGAGGGGAAGCGGGTGGTGTAGGAGCAGTCAGCCTTCCATCTTCAGCCGAGCTCTGGACATGAATCCACCAAGATTTTTCTACCATACACTGCTCGATCCATTCCAACACCAGACAAGCCTCGGTTTTTCTCCTGAATAGACTGCCACGCCGCTTCAAGCAATCCAGTTCCCTTATGACTGGTAAAAAAGGCAATGCATATTTGTCAAGGGTGAATGTAGTCTAATGAGCAACTAACTTAGGCAATGGGGAATCAGATGTGTATGTAAAGTTCGTTACCCATGCGTGGAATGACTAAACGAGTCCTCTTAAGACCTTGTAAAAGCTGAAGTGACTTCCTTGATTCCTTGTTGAGAAGAGTCGTAGCGTCCGCAACCATAGTCCAGCTCCTCTTAACCTCTCGAATAGAGTTGCTCTGAAATGAAATTCAGTTACTGATTTATACTTACTAAAGCTAGTTAAAACAATGGTATTCCATCAAATCAAAACAGTAAAACTAGCAGTTCGTAAATTTACAGGGCATGGATTAGTCACCTTCTCCACAATTTGAGTATAATGGACTGAAGAACTGCTTTTTGTCACAGAAGTACGCCCCAGTGTGTCTGATCCGGTCTTGCCTACACTGTTTACAACAAGTGATTGAAATGGGATTATTTCCTGTCTTCTTTTGTTAACCATCAATTCTCGTTTAGGCCGCCGCACTTGATTACCAGAGACGGTTTGTTTAACAGGCTTCAGTTCTTGTAGAACTCGCAACGCCCGATTCTCTTTGTTTGAAGATGCAATCGAGTCCTTTTCTGGTTGCATACTGGGGCTGAATGCGAGTCTTTGGGAAGACGATCCACACCCTCTAGATTGCTTCACTTCTTCTAGCTTACCCTTCTTCTTTAAGGACCTGAGTAGGAGTGTATTTGGGGTGAAGTTTTCTTTGTTCGGAGTAAAGACCTCTTCTTCCTCGCCATTCAAACAAGATAAAAGTTCCCTTGATATTGATTTTTCTTCAGTTCGCTCTTGATTGTACATCTGACCTTCAGAATCAGCACTGGCCAGCATGCTTTCAAATCTGCTCTTACTAGTTCGAAGCTGATTGACACTAGCCAGTTTACCCTTCTTTTTAGAGGACTTCACTAGAAAGGTGTTTGGGGTCAAATTCTCCTTGTCCGGAGTAAAGATCTCTTCTTCCTCCCCATCAAAACAAGAGAAAATTTCCTTCAGAAGCGGTTTATCTTCAATGGCGTCGTGATTGTGCTGCTCAGCTTCCAAATCAGCACTGGCCAGCATGGTTTCAACTCTGCTCGTACCTGTTTGAAGCTTTCCGACATTAGCAAGTTTACCCTTCTTTTTTAAGGACTTCGCTTGAAGGGTGTTTGGGGTGAAATTTTCCTTATCCAGAATAAAGATCTCTTCTTCATCCCCATTCAAGCAAGAGAAAACTTCATTTGAAATTGGTTTATCATCCATGTTCTCCTGATTACGCTGTTCATATTCGGGATTGAAACCATCCACCATGGTCTCTCCTCCGCTCGTGCCCATTCGAAGCTGAATAACATTGGCAGGTTTACCTCTCCTTGACCAAATGCTTCCAAAGCCCGGTTTCTTTTCTGATCTTATTGGGGAGTTTCCTCTTGTTTCTGATTTAGCTATATAGAGAGATTGTGGAGTCTGGTTTTCTTTGTCACCCAAAATTTCTTGGACAACTTCCTTAGCTGGAAACGACGAGTTCATAGATTCTGTCATGCAAGGCGCAAAATACTCAGTCGAGACATCTTTCAGCTTATGGTGTTCCCGGGATAAGTTTAGGTCTTCAGTTTCTTCTATCCTTTCAGAAGCTCGAAGAACTTCATCATGACATTCTTGGGAATTTTCTTGCTTTCCTTTAAGAGATGGGGACTTCAGAGCGTGAAGGGCTTCTGGGTCTAGATCTTTCATGTCATCGTGCTGATTTTCAGTCTCGCCAAAGACATTGCCAACGAGCAAAGGCGACTTATCGGTCTGTCCACTGTCTTCTATGAACAAACTTTGGTTCTCAGTTTCTTCAAGGGCTAGAGCAGCAAGACCAGACTCCTCTTCACAAACAAATTCTGCCACAATCGATGGTTCAAGGATGTGCTTATCTTTACCGAATTCTGCACACTCCAAAGGCAAAGAGAGTTGTCCCGATTCAGTTCCAAAGGGCCCGTCATAGCATCTTGAGATTTCCCTCCATTCATCAACATCTTGCAATGAGCCCTCAATACATTCGTCACCATCATTGAAAAGTGAATTTATCGGATTCTCGGGCATTGGAGGCGCCGATGGGATTTCCTTTCTCACGGTTATTCCTAAACTCTCTTCAGAAAATAAAGAATTCATACCCTCAACCACCAAATCCAGAGACTGAATTTCTTTATTTTCCATGAACAAAGAGTTATTATGCTACACAATCCAAATAAATACAATATGTAACTAATCTTAGAAAAATAAAGAAAATAAAGAAACTAGTTCTAGAATCTACATTTATTCGGGTTGTGAATAAAATAATTTTCACCTCAATTTCTTCTTCTTGTGTATTCGTTTCCATTGTCACCATCTTTTCCTCTTCTTCAACGGGTTCATTTCCATTCGGTAAAGAATTATCATCCTATTCAATTCCCAGAAAAGAGAAAAAACAAAATCAGGCAAAATATCGATTCGAAATCTTCTGGGGTATTCCAAGATTTGCTTAAAATTCAAACCTGGTATGTCTCCACTGAAACTGCCTCTTCTTTCTCCTCTGTCAACGGAGCATCGGAAGCCGATGCATACGGGCTTTCGATATCATATGCTTGGCTCAAAGGAATCCAATGAAGCCTGTAGACACGGCTCGAACCGCCGATCCTCAACGAATCACCCTCCTGCAGCTCCACTCGAGCCCACGGATCGATCTTCTTGTCCGAAACCCAGGTCCCATGTACTGCAAAACACACAATTAAAGAACCAGGAAACAAAAAATTAGACCAAAAAAAAAAAAAGAGAGAGACAATTTTCGAAGGCGGAAAAAAGGGGTTTTCGGATCACCGGAGGATAAGTCGATGACGGAGAGCTTGTGGGAAGAAGGGTTTGAGAGGATTTGGAGGTGGAATCTACTGACGCTGGGATGAGTCAACATGATGTTGCAATCCGGGTGTCGTCCGACGATCAAGATTTGATCGCAATCGGACGGCGTGGGGCTGTCGAGGTGATGGTGATGGTGATCAGAGTTGTCGACAATGAAGATGTTCTTGAGAATGGCTCCGTTCTTTAGGACTGTGAAGACTGGGATTTTCGGCACTTCGTCGCCGAGCTTGTGCTGGGTATCGGTAGCCATTGTTAGGGCCTAAAAAGTTTATGGTTTTGCACAGAGAGAGAGTCGTTTAGAGAGAGAGAGCAAGAGAAAGAGAGAGAAATGCTGTAGTTCTACTTCTTTTAGTGGGGAGTTTGATTTTGAAAAAGGCTACCGTTGGGATTTACGTGGGTGTATATATATATATATATATATATATATATTTTTTTTTTTTTTTCTAAGAACGGCTAGCATTTTTGTTTTTGTTTATCAGTAATCTATATATATATATAATTTTTTTTTTTTGTGTGAAACTGTAATCTATCTCGTTTCTGACATTATGAAAGTTTTGATTTTTTTTAGGGCAAGTGGTAGAGATCTTTTTAAAGTAACTACTGGTAGGTTTTATTTTTAGGCCGTTCATATTTAATTTTGTGACTGAAACATTGCAAGTGTCGGATAAGTATGATGTGCACTTATTCATAGTATTATAGTCTAAAAAATTAAAAAAGAAAAATACCCAATACCCCTATTCACCTCAAACATGGCTGCACGAACAGCCCCACCACCGTCGTCGATTTATCGCTTTTGATGTTCCGGTACAGCATAGATCGCCGAGCACAAAGTACAGTCGAGAAATCACCCGATGAAACGATGGCGAGGGAATCCTGATGCCTACGAAGCCGCCTCCGTCGATCCCAAGCCCGTCGGGAAACGAGTCGCTCCAGCTCATCGCTGCCCTCGTACGCAGTGCCCACCCGAGGCGGAGAGAGGAGGAGGCGATGGCAGTAAGTCTTCCCATGGAAGCGAAGAGACTCGATTTGGCCTTCTTGGGACTCTACAGATTCAGTCGTAGGTGGTGGATCTCCCTTTGTTTTCTCAGAGATCGCTGGTGATGGATCTCCCTTCATTTTCTCAAAGGTTGCTGGCGGTGGATCTCCCTTCGTTTTCTCCGAGGTTGGCGATGACGAACTCTTGGTTTGTGAAAAACTTCGCAGCCCTAGACCCGGTTTCGCAGCCCTGGACTTGATGATAGAGTGAGTTGAACGATGGCTGGTGGGAGGACATTTTTTGGCCGGAGGGAGTTGCTAGTGGTCGGTGGGTTTGGGATCGAGGAAAATCTGTGAAAAAAAAAAAAAGAAAAAGAAAAATTAATATTTTAAAAAATGTAAATCTGAAATTGAAAAAGATAAAAAGAAAAAGATTGTGTGTTTGTTAAAATATGTATATATTGGTGTGCATTATATCATGACCATTCATTATTCCACACCATAATTTTGCACCGTTGGATTGAGCCCCACCGGTAATTACTCTCAATGACGGTCTACCACAAATGTAAGACCCCTCACGGACCGTTACAGTTGATTTCTTTTTCAATCATTCATCTCTTATAAAATCGTGGAAAATATTAAGTTTGAAATAAAAATATTGACTTATCGGAAAACTTTATTTAAATAATTTTAGAAAACTCTAGAAATTTTTTTGTTTTTGTTTTTGTTTTAACTATATCAAAATAACCTTCATAATTAAATTATATATTTGTTTAAACCCATTTAATGAAATAAAATTTAAGTTCATATGAATCATGTAATCAAATAATAATAAACTAAAGTCTCAAAACTTTATTCAAAATAAAAAATGTTCATCCCATGATCGTTCCTCCCGTTTTCTAATCACACATCGTCCCACTTCCGCTCCAAGTTCCTTCAAATGCTACATCTTACTCGTTCATTTATCTGCAACATGAGTTAACTTTAGATAAGCAAAGGCTTAGTAAAACACTTAAATCTCACAAACATAAATCAATATTTTTCTTTGTCATCAACATCAAATATCTTCATAAATGAAGCATCTTTGAAAAACTTTTTTAACTTTCAAAACCATCATATATTGGGCTCGGCGTTATATCGTCATAGCACGATAGTTACGGAAGGAGTGGGGTAGCTAATCCTAAACCAATGGTGATAACATCATCTTCAAGGGTGTACGACGCTATTTTAAAACATAAAAATACATATATATATATATATATTTTTCATCAAAACGTTATCATAAGAGAAGTATTAAAAAAAAACATCATAACATAATCATCAACATCAAAACATATACTTCTCAAATCTTTGAATAATGTTGCAGGTGAGGGTGTACTTACATAAACGCCTTACTTAACCCTTTTTAATTTTTCCAATGGTGACGCGCGATTGAGGTGTCGGTTGCTCGCCTTTAGAACCGTTCATGCCATGAATGATAAATATAATAGAATTAACAAAAGATCATAATAATTCATCAAACACATATATCGTATTATAACAGTGCCTAATAGGCTTATTTCATCATTTAATAACATCAAAATACAGAAATCGAACAATTACACAAAATTACAAAACTTTACAAAAATTGACAGCCAGACCTCTGTCCCTTAAAAAATTCATAAAAAATTCTTACAGGATCCAAATGATCTAAAACTAATTGTAAACAAAAGCAGACATTTAGATCTTTCTAACGGTACCTGATTCGTTAAAAATGGAGACCGTTTGGATCATCAAAAATAGTTTTGAATCTGATCATCAAAATTTTACAGAAACTGGCAGCCGGACCTCTACCCCTTTGAAAAATCATAAAAATTCGTACAGGTCTCCAAACAACTTGACACTGGTTTTGAATGAAAGTAGACATCCAGGATTTTCTAATAATATTCTAATTCGTTAAAAAACAGATACCATTTGGACCCTCAAAAATAGTTTCAAAAACTGATCGTTGAAATTTTATAGAATCTAGCAGTTGGATCTCTGCCTCTTTGAAAAATCATAAAAATTCAAATATGTCTCCAAACAATATGAAACTGATTTCAAATGAAATTAGACATCTAGGGCTTTCCAAAAATACTAAATTCGTTAAAAATGGAGTCCGTTTGCATCCTCAAAAAAAGTTTGAAATACTTATCATAAAATCTGAAAATTTCCAATAGCAGTGGTCAAATCCAAAAATTCATTAAAAATATAAAAATTATCACCACAACGTACCTGATTCACACACACACACATAGAATAGCCTTATGATAAGTTTCTAACATATAAAATTATTAAATCACCATACCAATAAAATCATGAATCAAGAAATCAAAAATCCTAAAATCGTCTTGTTGACAAAATCAGCCATATAGCCATATCTTTGATCATCATTCCATAAATGTTTCATATCATCTCCTCAAATTCACAAGACGAAACTCATTAAGAAAATCGCTCAACCCCCCCCCCCCCCCCTCCTCAAAGGATCTCAAACTGAAAAAAGCAACAATAATAATAATTATCAAACAATGAAATAAACATATCTTGAAATCCTTTTGATTTTGGCTTGGATGAATTTGGAGTTTTTGTTTTATTTTGTTTTGTTTTTTGCGTGTGAGGAATAGAGAGAGAGAGAGAGAGAGAGAGTAGGCGAGAGAGGAGACTAGGGAAGTGAGAGAAAAAGACTAGAAATTTGTATCTTATAAAAATTGTAAGTGATTTAATCCCAAATTAATTTTGGAATTAATTGGCTCAAATTAGGTGATTTATATGTTGGCAATCACTTATTTAGGGTAGGAAATTTGTCAGATATCAAGAAAATTTACAAGGAAATCAATTGGGTATTAATTAGTTCATTCCCCTCCTTGTTTTTTTTTTTCGGATAAAATAGTTTCCCTTTTTTTTTTTTTTTTTTTCCTTCTCTCTTCTTCACGTATTCAAATCAACATTCCCATTTTTTTCCCTCCTTTTGCCGATTGCTATTTATAGATGATTTATATATACTATATGTATATAACTATACACATCATACTACACATATAAATATATATTATGTAATATACTTATTTCAAAATATTTCTTTAATACTATCACACAAAATTATCATGTCATCATAAAAAAATTCATCAATTTGACATGAATTTTATTCTAGCACATCGAGTCCTCGTCGCGTTACCTATGAAAAAATAACTAAACATAGCATCAGAATTAGCTAATTGCTATCTCATCACATTACCCATGATAATTTCTAATGTTAAATTTCTAACATTATTGTTAGTTAGGATTTTGGGATTTTGGGCGGTACAATAGACTCCCTTTTTATTTTTTATTTATTTTTATTTTTAATAATGAAATTAAATAGATTTTGTTTTTGTGAAAGGGTAAAGCTGTAGTAAAGCTTCATTTATATACCTTATTGGTAGAGTTTATTTTTAAACCGTTAAGATGTAATCGAATAACTGAAATATTACTTGTGTATAATACTTATAATGTACCTTACATCATACTAGTATAGACTAATAAATCAGAAAAATAATAAGAAAAGAAATTAAAAATAAAAAAAACTAACATTGTTTACAGTTGACGGTGTCCGCAGGGGGGCGGTTGTCGCCGGTTTATGGGTCGGCAACCAGTGGGGGGAGGGGGGACTGGGGCGTTGGGGGCAGTTTACTTGGTCGTCGCGGCGGGAGGGGGTAGGGGGAGAGCCTTCGTCAGTGTCGGGGGGGAGGGGGGCGGCGCATATCTGGTTGGGAAAGGGGGGGTCTTCGTCGGAGTCTAGGAGGGGAGGCGCTCGTCGCCGGCATCATGGGGGCCGCCGATGAACGGTCGCAAGCTAGTTTTTATTTAGATTCTTTGATTTTTTTTTAATTTCTATGTTTTTATTTTTTTAGTATATAATACTATGAGTTAAGGTACATTATAGTTATCATGCACAAGTAACATCTCAGCTATTCGATTACATCAGAAGGGTTTAAAAATGAGCTCTATCAATAAGGTATAGAAATGAAACTTTACTACAAACTTTCCCTTTGTGAAATAACAATAGATTATTATTATTACTATTATTCTTATTTTGGTGATAACAGGGATTTTATTGTTGGTAATAAGACAGCAAAAGTTCAAAAAAATTAACATATACACCGTTTCTCTTGGGGATAACTACAAAAATGTACTTCATAAATTTACGTTGTTAATAGATTTTACTCTCAATTCTTGAAAAATAGATCTCTATTCTTTGAATTTAATGTTTTTGTTTCCTGAATTGGGACCTCTCCCCATGTTTGCATCCTGACAATTCTTTTTTATGGTCTGTTTCTATTAGAAAGTCGTTGGATTGTTGGTGTAAATTCGTTGATGAATTTCTGGATTGATAATTGATTGGATTATAAAGTTGCTGAGTGAGTGTATTTCTAGAGTATACCAAATTTCCCTGAAAACAAGGATTGTGGAATTTTACAAAAATGGTAAATCTTCCATCCCTGATCGCTTGAAAGAGGCATTTCCTGACATTACACAGGATATTCTTAGCATAGTTGTTGCTATTGGTGATGATAAGCTTGTCTGGTGCCTTTCATCTGATGGGGTAGTCTCTCATCAAATTCAAAATTTTTTTTTTAATCATGTGTATGGTGCTATTTATTCTGTTAAATGGGGACAAGTATATTTGGTCCAAATTTATCCCTCCTCACAGATCACTGGCTGTTGGAAGATTTTGCATGATCGCCTCTACACTGAGGTTGCTTTAGAAACGTTGAGGTATATGTCTCTGCCTAGCAATTGTCGTCTCTGTGGTGGCGATTCTGAGTCCGTTGATCATCTCTTTCTTCGTTATGATTATGCACACTTTCTTTTGACTACTATTTCAGATGCTTTAAATCTTTTTTTTTTTTCCCCTACTTCTACATGGATTTTGAACGTTTCTTATGGACAACTTTTTCTTCCTGGCTTAGTTCACAAATTCAGGCTTTATGAAATCTGCAATTATTACACCTGTTAGTTGATCTAGCATGCTAGGAGTAAATTGGTGTTCGAAGACAAAATCATCCCAAAAAACTTGGATAAGGCAACGATTTGGGTGGCAGTTAAAAATACTAATTCTTTGGATCTTGGCTGCTTTAATGATTCGCAGGGTGATCTGTGTATTTTTAATAAATTCCACGCTATTGGTAAACGCTCTATAACTTTAGATATCACAATGATTAGAGGGCATCATCCTCCTTAGGGTTAGATATTTGTCCAAGGTTGTTTTGCTGCTCCTCAAGGCATTTATTTTGCTTTGAGGTAGAACTTACTATTTTTATTTTGGCTATTGAAAAAGCTTAGGATTTTCAATGGTATAATTTGTGGATCGAATGTGACTCAATTTATGTGGTCAATCTTTTTGAGACTAAATCGGATAAAGTTCCTTTGGAAATTAGTAGTAGATGGCTTTGCTCTTTACATTACGCGGAGGGCTTGATGGTTCGGGGTCTCTCACAATTTTGTGAAGCTAATGGAGCTGCAGGTAAGTAAGTAAATTATTTGATTTGCATCCTCAATTTCAGTGGTGGTTCTCGGCTTCAAAATTTATTTTCTCTTTGCTTTTATAAGGATATGAACAATCTTCCTTTTCATAGATTTCGTTTGCATTTTTGTGGTGTTTAGTTGTCCTAGATCATGAACTCTTTTTCCTTTATCGGATTTTTCCTATGGACTTTGTTTGGCAAAATGGATTTGGTTTTGCTCGTCTCATCATTGTAAGCATTTACTGCAAACATTTGGAACTGTGAATAGTAAAAAGTAATTTTGAATTGAAGAAAGAGACCAAAAAAAAAAAAAAAACACACACACACATTTGGAGATGAAGTTGGAGATGGCTCCAAATAGGCCCTTAGACTACTCAACTCCACCCTCATGACCACCCAGCCCTTTCCCACTTTGCCGTCATGCACTCATTCTGACCCCGTCTCAACCTCTTCATTTAGCTTTTTAATTTAAATTTGTATTTGTTTAACTATTTTAATTTAAGTTCAAGGGTATTTTGGGTATTTTAAATGTTGAAATTAAGTATTGATCGAGAAAATAGATAGATCATGTACTAAATGTCATCTAATACTATAAAAAGTAGAAATTTTAAATATACAATATACTTTTTGAATAAAAACAAAATACATGCTACAAAAATTAATACTATAAAAAGTAGAACTTTTAAATGTACAATATATTTTTTTGAATAAAAACAAAATGCATGCTACAAAAATGTAAATATATTTAATTTTAGTTTTTCTTTTTAAGAGCAATTTGGGTAATTTAAGGTCAAAATTAAGAAGCTGTATAAATTTATATGTTAAACATAATCTGATGATATAAAAATGTAAAGATTTAAAACGTATGGTATACATTCTTAAAAAAAAAAAAAAAAAGTACAGAATACAAAAGCTCAAATAACCCTTTTATTTATTTTGAATTTCATGTGAGATAGATAAGTAATGATTCATGTTTCCACCCTTTTTTTTTTTTTCAAAAAATTAATGTTTTATTATTACAACATCATACATCCGTTGTATTTTGGATTAAAAAAAATTTGAAAAATACGGTTATGTCCGTAATTTGCATAAAATAAAAACATTACACTGAAATCCTTTGATTTGTGCCGATATTATGGTGACACCTCTTGATTGAAATTAAACAAAATGACACCCCCCCTTGACCCTTTAGAACTTTTGAAATTGGAAAAACAGTTATAGCCAATAAAATTTGTATTAAATGAGAATTTAATCCTTCGCAACGAACATTACACATCCATTACTTTTTTGACATGTATTAAATAAAAGATTATTTATATTTTTGTACTCTCTATTTACTTTTATTTAAAAAGTATGCCTTACGTTTTGAACTTTTACATTTTCATACCATCAGATTACATATACTATACAAATTCATGCCTTATCTTGGTCAATACTTAATTTGATCTTTAAATGCCCAAAGTACCTAAAAAATGAAAAAACTAAAACTAAATATTATTTACATTTTTAGACCCTGCATTTTGTTTTCATTCAAAAAGTATGCAATGTCTTGTAAAGTTCTACATTTTTTTTTATATTAGATTATATTTAGTAAAAAAATATTACATTTTATCAATCAATATTTAGTTTTAACATTAAAAATACCTAAATACCCTTGAAATGAAAAAAAAAATACTTGAAAAAATTCAAATTAAATTAAAAGCTAAATAAAGGGGCTGAGGTGAGGTCGGAAGGCCTGTGTGGTGCAGGGGTTGGAAAGGGCTAGGTGATTATGAGGGTGGGGCTGAGAAGTATGAATTTTTTGTTAAGAAAATTAAAAGTTTTGCAGTGTTATAATTTTTCTTTTCAAGGTATTTTGGATATTTTTAGGTTAAAATAAAATGTTGATCAAGAAAACATATATATTTAATTTTAAATTGTAATACAATGAAAAAAATGCATGACTTTGAATGCATGGTAAATTTTTTTACTAAAAATACATGATATAAAAAGATAAATAATCCAAATTATATTTCTCTTTTTAAGGGTGTTTTGAGCATCTTTAGGTCAAAATTATATGTTGGCCAACAAAAGGTATAGATTTGTATAAATAAATGACATCTGATGGTAAACAAAATATAAAAGTTTAAAATACATGGTATACTTTTTGAATAAAAGATGTTTAAGGTATAAAAATATAAATAGCCTAAAACAAATTGTGCAGTTAAGCAAAACTTTGTCAAGCAACAACAAAATTGTTTCACAATAAAAATAAATTATAAAAAAAAACCTATTTTCAAACCATTATGAATAGAACATCATGTAACTAAATGATTGAGATCTCTTATGTTCTTTCCATCCCCCAATAATGTCTTTGAAGGATATCATTAACTATTTATTTAGTTATGGATGCTTTTATCATTTGTGACTCATGCCTCCAAGACATATCGGAATGAGAACCACACACTATAGAGTTTCACTTTTTGATATGTCAAAATGCACGACCATAAAAATAAAGTCATGTATTCATCAAGATAAATATATAAATAATTATTCAAGTGAATTTTTTTATTTAAACAAAATATTGATTAAACAGTGACGCTGCACCAAACATCATCAATTGAAAACCAGAAGAAAGTAAATAGCATACCTTTCAAAAAATGAAAGAAAATGCACAACCTTTCAAAAGATACATATTTGAATATTAAATGTAATCTGATGGTAAAAAAATATATATATATATATATATATAAAAAGTTCAAAATACATAGTATATTTTTTGAATATAAGTAATATTTAAGGTATAAAAATGTAAATAACTTAAAACAAATTGTGCATTTAACTTTAATTTAGGACGACTTTGTCAAGCAACGACAAGATTATTACATTCAAAAACGTAATTTGATTATTTAATAGATCGTCATTGTCGCCGTCTCGGCTTTTCTCTGCCTAGAAAGCAGATCCTGTCAATCAATCGTGTAAGCAAAGAGATCGTCCCATCAAATCGTGGGTTTTCCCATCTCTTTACCATTATTGCTATCCATTTCTAAGCCTCTAAAAAGAATAGTTTTCACCTAATTAATACCGTAAGTTTTTATTATTGTTTTGGTTCAAGCTTACCCATGTCCATAAGCTTCAAGGTGATTCTTACTGTCTCTTAAATTTTAAAAACTCTCATTTTACTGCTTGAATTTTTGAACTACTTAAGTCTTTTTACTAAAATTTCGATTAAAAATTGATGAAAAAAGGGGAATAAGTCTTAACCACTTTTGTTACTATTTTTATTAAAAACAAATAGAAATGGTCACATGATCGTATTTAATCATTTTTTTTTTAATAAATCAAAATTCTAACAAATTGGAATAAGTGAGATAAGTTAAAAATTTATGAAGTAAAAGTGAAAGTTTTTAAAGTTTAGGGAATAATAAAAGTGAGAATCAACGTAAAAGTTAGAAGGCCAGGGAGAGTAATCCTACTTTTTTTTTTTTTTTTTTTAAAAGCATTTAATTGCACATTGCAAAGGTGTCAACAAATTCAGTTTGGAAAAACCAAAGTTTTGGCATCCGCAAGTGATAACGATTTTTCATGCCTAAAGAATATTCCAAAATGCTTAAAAAAAAAATAAATAAAATAAAAGGGAAAGGAATAAAGAAAAGGAAAATATTCGGGAGTCTCAACAATATCACATAGTTGATGTTGAACTTAATTCGATAAAGTTAAAGAGATCTATATCAAGTAAACATATTCACCGACAATATCAAATATTTGTAATGTTATTCGTAAACCTAAAAACTAATAAAAATCTTTTACAAAATTCAGTTGGAACCTTCATTCATATATCTGAAAAACGATTTTCTTCTCTACATATATTGCTACATCTAAACACACCAACACATATATAAAATATGTGTAAACATATATATATATATATATATATACATGTATAAAATATGAATAGCGAGAACACATTTTAAGGACTAGAAATTTACCCAATTACAGTCATTGATGATCTCATTATTATTGAATATATGAAGTTACAAAATGAATAATTATAAGTTAGATAAAAAAAAAAAAAAAAAAAAAAAAAACCATGAGTTCATGCAGTTGTTGTAAACAGATACATATATATGTATGTATGTATCATGAACATTGCCATACAGAAGCTGTAAGGAGATACCTATTTTGCCAACCAAGAGAAATGGCCCTTCCCTCATCTCTTTCAAAAACCTGAAACCCTCCACCGTTAATAACATTATTGTCCCCATCAAACTGGCTTTGTAGCACTGGAGAGTAATATTGTGTAGTCCTCATTTCAGAAGAAGCTTTGCTTGTATCACTGATTTTGAGCTTATTTTAACCCCTTCAAATCCATGCCTCTCCATTCTCTCCTTCCACGTCTCCAACCTCTCGTATTTTGGACATGAATTCTTTTCTCC
Source organism: Ficus carica (assembly GCA_009761775.1). NCBI lineage: Eukaryota > Viridiplantae > Streptophyta > Magnoliopsida > Rosales > Moraceae > Ficus > Ficus carica. The sequence goes on from CM019745.1 coordinate 19,773,706, forward strand.
GTTATCATGATCTTCGTAATTCAGCATGGTTTTGATCTCCTTTCCGAGGTGGTTCTTCTCAATGCTCAATCTCTCCGCGCTCTCGAGCGGAAGACAGTCGTCTAGCGAATCGAACATCGCGGCGCAATAGTGAAGCGACTCCATGAAACGGGACAAGAAATTACTCCGGCCGCTTCTGCTGCCTTCTTGTTCGGCAAGGATGACAACCGCCGGATTGAGTGAATTCACCAGGTTTAAGGTCTCGGAGATTTTGAAATTGTTCTCCACAGTGTTTAAATGGAAGACTATATTCACCGCAACCGTTTCGTTGTTGCTCCGCTTTTTAATTCTTTGCCTGACGTCGGAGTAATTAGTACCTGTTGATGATGATGATGATCTTAACAAGCCTTGGAAATCGAAAGCGAGATTCCGAAACCCTTTGGAGAAGCTTCCGAGCCTGTTCTCCGTCTCCTGAAGCTCCTCGGGGCTTCTCCCGAACCCGGTTATCCTGAGAGATATCCGGTTACCGCCTGTAGCCTTTTCGGAGAGAGACTGGATTAGAGAAGGCCATTGGAATCCGTAGGAGATATCGAAATCGATCACGTGCAAAGCGCGGTTGTTCCACTCTTCTTCCTTCTCGAACGCCTCGATTATCGCTTGGTTCGCGGTGAAATGAGCGAATTGGTAGTAGGGAGAAACCCTATAGAGATTGATGAAGGCCGAGAACTCTTCTTCCGCCGTCGGTTCCTTCATGATCATGTCGAAGAAAGGAGATTTTCGAGTGAGAAGCCTCGCCGCCAAGCCGTCGGAGAAATAGGCGACAACTCTTTGGACCGAGTCGCCGTTCAAGGACACGCCTTTGTAGAGCTCGTAGAGATTTTTGAGGGCGGAGTCGGTGTCGTTTTCGATGACTGCGGTGGCGGTTATGAGGAGGAGATGGATCAAATGGAGGCCGTCGTTTCCTTCTTTCCTCTTGTTGTGGCGATCAAGTTTGAGCATTTGTTCTCTCATTTGGAGAAGCCTAAAGATCTTCCCTTCTTCACAACCATCGTGGTCTCTTCTTCTTCTCTTCCTTTTGCTCTGATCACCACCGGAATCTGCAACAATTGCAAGGCTGAGATTCAAGAGCTTCTCGTGATCATCTTCCATTGCTTCCATATCTAAGAGCAGCTAGAATAAGGAACCCCCTTTGAGTCAAATTATATTTCAAGAAAATGGGAGACAAAAAAGATAATCTGAACACAACTTTGGTACTTTGTATTCTTATTTCTATATGTTATGTATATAGAGATAGCCGACACCTTATGTAGAATGATATTTGTAACATATATATATATATATATTGTAACATATATATATATATATATATATAACACTAATTACGTGTAATACTAAAGGGTCGTTTAGGGTGATATTTATAGTTGGAGTTTTTGAAATATTTTGATTGGAAATTAGTTGGAGTTTTAAAAATGTGTTTTTTATTAAATATGAACTGTTTGGAGTTAAAAAGTATAAAATTTGAAATTAATTAGAAAAGAATAACATCATGAATATTGTTTTGTTACTCTTGTTATTCTATAAAAAAAAATTTTAAAAATTATCTCATTTTGACTTGAAATATGAAAGTTATGAACTTTTAAAGTTTGAGTTTTTTTGAAAATGAAAAAGAGAGATTTGAAAATATGAGTAGTAAAATTGGTTTATTTTTAAAAAAATAGATAAAACGTTTTTTTTTTTTTTTTTTTTAAACTTTCGTCCAAAGTTGTTGCTCCTAATCCTAAAATAACTAATATATAGTATTTGTGTTTGTACATAAAAATAAACTGATAATTTATATGTATTTGAATAATAAGGTATATTAATTTCATTAGATAGATACGATCCTAAGATAGAAAGCTTATTCCAACATATGTACTACAAAGCATGTGACAGAGGTATCTTTTTATTCTCTAATAATCAGAGTCATAGTTCAAGAATACAAACATACTTGTCGATATTTCCACAATTTATTATTATAAATATTTTATTTTATTTTATAGAAAACTAAAGTTTTTTTTTTAATAGGTATGAAAGGGGATTTCTTTCTTTTTGCTCCTTTGGTAATTCGGTGAGGCTATGAGAAGATGCCACCTGCATTAGACAAAGGAAGAGTAGGGAATCCCAAACCTACCCAACCTAAAAAAATTTGTCTCATTACATATTGCTTTCTAGATGCTCCAATATCAAATACTTTTTCTCTCTTATGTTCCTTTTCTATCCTCATTACATTATTTACAATATATATAAATATATATTAATTTTGATAAAATGTTACTCTTTTTTTTTTTTTTTTTTCTTTGTGCTCGGGGAGGAGTGGCATCTTGATACCAAACCTCCGCCGGCATATTTGTCAAAGTAAACAAGTTTTTAATGCTTTTGACTCTAATTGGGTGGAGCAATTTATTTTATATAAAGATACATGCATCTTAAATTAATCTAACTTTGAAAGAAATTAGAAACTTATAATAATGGGGAAAATGATTGTTTCTTACTTGGTTGACAAATCAAAATCCATGTATAGATGGAAAAAACATATAAAGAATTAGAACACCACTAATGAATAATTTCTTAATTATTTATTCCTAGTAAATTACCATGCCATATGTCTAGAGCTTTAAGAATAATGTCAAACCTACATAAGGTAATTAATGAAGAAACGTCTATGATAAGAACAATTCCACTCCACACGCCTATAAATGGAAAATTCTTAAAAGGCATGAAAAAATATATTCTATATTTAAGGCTATGTTATATATTTTGTTTTAACGTGTTTTGAATTATATTTAACGTTCAACCTAGCATTAAAAGTCACCTGTTATAGGTTATATATATATATATATATATATATATTATAAATGCTAATTAGTTTACCACAAGTCATACCGAACAACATTACTAAAATGTCCACTATTACTTATACCCTACATATACTTATTTATTTATGCTTGTATGTTTATATATGAAATTACTTTAAAATGTAGGAAATGAAATTACTTGATGATTACATGAACCTTGGCATTAGAAATCTAAACTTTAAGAGAGAGAGAGAGAGAGAGAGGGAAAAAAAAAAAAAAAAAAAAAAAGAGGAGTTTCCTTGCTTAATTAAAAAGGTTTTGGATTTTCTTAATTAATAAGACCATCAAGAAAACAAAACAGTAATATATTCATGTCCAACAAATTGGATACAAAAAATCGAGAGTTTCTAGTGAAAATAATCAAGTAGAATATGTATGTGCATATTAGTTTATCGTGGGATTTGTTAATACCAAGTTCGATTTGATTTGAAAGCACCGCCTTTGGAATTTTGTTAATATGTGCTCTTTTTCGTTTTTGATAGAATCTGTTCTCTTGTTGGACATATTTCACATCTACATATATAGTATCTTTATATATTCTAGTGTGTCTTACAAGAAGCTTTTAACTTTGGCAGAAAATATTATCCAACGTCAACATCTTAAATCTTCCACAATATTATCCTCTCCAATTAATAAGAAAAATCTTTCACAATGTATGACAAAGGAATTGAAACGGTATATATTTGGTTTATTCATCTCTATTATTCTTAGCAAATAACTGATCAGTAGGTGAGAGAAAATGAGAGCTTTAGTTTTTTAAATTCGAAATCTGAAAGTGTTTTTATTGAAAAAAAAAAAAAAAACTTTATATGTTTGTGTAGAGATTCTATATTTAGTATATCTTAGCTTATTATATCCATTTGCTCATTAAATAAAACTTTATATTTTTCTCATACGTAATTAGGATTTTTCACTTTTCTTTTTGTGTTTTCTTTTTTCAATTAGCATTCAATTGTACATAATATATTAGTGTATATATGTATTACCAAAAGGAAAAATGCATGATAAAATATGAACTACGTAACATGATATATACATTAAGAGGGTGTTTGGTGAATGAGTTGAGTTTGAGTTGAGTTGAAATTTTTAAGTTTGAGTTGAGTTGACTTTTTAAAAAGTAGTTATAAACTTTATTGACTTTTCAGAAAAAGATAAAAATTGAGATGAAAAAGTACAGTTTAGTTAGAGTTAAACTTGGTTACCAAACAAGTCATAAATATATGAATCAAGGGTTGAATCTATTTTCCATTAAAAAAAATAATAATAAAAAAAAGAAGAAGAAGTTGAATCCACTCGTCCCACATAGGAGTTAATAATAACCTGGCCAATAGGAGTTGAATCCACTCGTCCCACATAGCTCATTCTTTGGAAACAGACAAATTGACCAAGTCCAAGAAAAATAACATAGAACCATATGGAGGAATAAATCGAAGTTCATGATCTTGTCTTGTTTAAGGTGGACTTGTGAAGGTACAGTTGTGTATTTTAATATTTTATATACACATTTGTATCTTTATTTATATGCCCTTTGGGAAAAGGAAAAAGAAAAAAAAAAGAAAAGAAAAAGAAACTTTAAAAAAGTTGAGTATAAATGCAAGATGCCCAGAGAACTAGCTTGCACAAAAGTGCACCAATATTCCTTTGTAAGACAAAGACGCTATATAATGAAACCTCATAGGATACTCTATTGTCGCATACACACACACACACACACACATGTATGAATGTACTATATGTGTACATACTTTATCTGCATGTTATATACCAAGGCTATCTAGCTAGTATATGCTGGAAATAACTTAGGAGATCGGCATCATATTCTTAATTCCTATAAATAAATGAAAAAATCTTCTTAATTAATTATGAGAATTAACGACAATATTATTGCAATCACACGCACAGAAATAATCAGGAAATTTCTTTGCTGATAATTGACCAACACTTTATTTCAGACCTGTATACGTCTCTCGAAAAAAAAAAAAAAAAAAAAAAAAAGAGAGAGAGAGAGAGAATGAGCAATGTTAGTAAAAATAACCTCAATAAAGTGAATGAATTGTTTTACAGCCAGCTAGTAGACTTTAAATTTTTACCAAGTTCACAAAAGCTCTATTACTCAAAACTTGAAACAGCCTTGAACTATAATTTCTGGAGAATTTTAATGTTAAACTATTCTCTTTATCATCATCATCATCATCATCATTATTTGTAAGAATATGATTTTAGTTGTTTAATGGTATGATCTATGAGTATTAATAAAAAAAATTAAATGATGTACAATGTAAAACTAACATAAAACTGATACTTTTTATAGATCGAACCGTTGAAAATTTAAACATGCGTTTGGTTCTAAGGTGTGAACCTAAGTTTTTCATCTCAGTTTTTGTCATTTTTTTAAAAGTCAACAAAATTATAACTAGTTTTTAAAAAGTCAACTAACTTTAAATTAAAATTTTCATCTCAAACTTTTATTCCAAATGTACCAATTAAACCAACAACTAAAATTACAATACTTAGTAATAATGAAAAATGACAATTTTTATTGCATTAATTTTCTTATTTTGTCTTAGATGGAAAATCAATAGAATAATGAGTTATGCTAATATTATCCAACTTTATATTTATTGTCATGCACAAAACCCTCAGTTTGTTAAATGAAGTAATCAAATTGTCATCAAAGAGATAGCCACAAGTTAGTAGAGAAAAAAAAAATTAAAAAGAGGATAAATCATTAATCTCGCAAATCACATTTTTATAATCACTCACATGATATCTTACGTATACATATATTAGCTAATCACCTCAACTACAATTCACCAAATAAAAAATCACCTCAATTACAGAATAATATATATATATATATATATCTTCTTCAGGAACTCTATAAACTAAATTTCTATGATCGTCTAAAAATGGTTTTGTTAATTGAATTTGACCTTTTAATTTGTAGAGTACGACAAAAATGAAATTTTATTTAGAAAAAGCTACTATTGTAAAAAAAAACTTTACTTTAACAGCAACCAAAAAAACTATTGCATCATATTTTATGAATTAAAAACTCGAATTTGACTTTAGCAGTTTCCACATCATGTAAAGCTACTGATAATAGGGGAACAATTTACTTGTCTCCCTAGAAAAGAAAATGCTTAGAAAAAGATGATGGGGAAGTATATAATAGCTTAGTAGAAGACGACAAAGAAGTCAGATTACCCGAATCCAACTACTAGATTCTCCGTGATCATCACCTGCACAAAATCTTTCTCAATTTCTTTTAGGCTACGTTTCGTTGGAAGGACGAAGAAAAGGAAAGCTAGAGAGGATAGGAAGGATGAAGAATATAAAAGATGAAGAAAAATATAAGAATTCTTTGTATTATTTGGTTGGAAAAAGAAAGAGTTAAAATGATGGATGATAATTAATTATTTTATTATTTTATAATTGATTGATATAATTTTTTAATAATATATTTTTAAGAGTAAAATAGACTTTTAACATAAAAAGTAATAGATTTAATGAATCCTTCCATTAATGGTTAGTGAAAGGATTCAAATTTGTGGGTTTGGATGGAGACTCCCTCCTTTCACCTCTCCTCTCCCTCACAAGGGATGATGTCTCTCCCTCCTTCTATCTCTCCCTTCAACCAAACATATCCTAGTCAAAGAAAACAATTTAATAGCAACCAAAAAGAAAGAAAACAGTTTAATTTAATATTAATATTTATCACATGAGCTTTATTATTCATGATATACATAAATATATCTTCTTCTCTTTTTTTTCTTTTTCAGGGAAAAATTAAATAAACAAACTTTATAAAAATAAATTAAAAACCTTTTTTTAGAGCACAATACCTTCTTTTTCTGTTTAATTGTATATTTAATTGCTAAACATGCAAAATTAAGATATTCGCTCGTACATTAAAACCTTTTATTTTTTTATTTTTTATTTTTTTTACGGTGTAGAATATATGTCTTTCATTTACGTTAAAGAAAAGTAAAAATATTTTTAGATTTCGAATATGAGAGTTTTGATCCAAATTTCTCCTATTCTATCCATTGAGTTAGTCCAGTGGGATAAACAGAGAAATCATTTTCTTTTTTCGGGATAAATAAAGAGAAAAATATAGTTGGACAACAAAGAGAATACGTTTTGGCTTTTACTTCCATTTTACTTTTTATTTTTTTATTTTTTTATTTTTTTATTTTGTGGTGGAATAATATTCTTTTCTCACTAGGGGGCTATGTTTGAATTAAAAAATAGAAATTCTTTTACTCTATTTCCAAACCGGAAAACAATTTTCATTATTATTATTATTATTTACAATGTAGAATCTATGTCTTTTATTTATGTTAAAAAAGCAAAAACATTTTTAGATTTCGAATGTAAGAGTTTCTATTTAAATTTCTTCTATTCTACCTATTAAGTGAGTCAAGTGGGATAAAGATAGAAATCTTTTTTTTTTTTTTTGGTTAAATAAAGAGAGAAATCTTGTTGATAACAAAGAGGATAAACTTTTGGCTTTACTTCAGTTTTGCTCTCCCCCCCCCCCCCCCCCCCCCCCCCCCCCCCCCAAAATGTAAGTGGAATAATATTCTTTTCTCCCAAGGGGCCGAGAATTAAAAAATGGATTTTTTTTGCTCAATTTTCAGACCGGAAAACAATTTTTATTATTTTGGTTTTTTGTTTTTTTAATTGGACGAGGAAACTTCCATTCTTCTATATGAGGGTGGCATAAATTAGACGTCAAGTTTGTCTTTGTCGGCTTTTGATTCCTTATATGATGAAAAGGTCATTTTCTCACCTAAAGCTTTTGTCCTTTTAATCAAATATCCTTTCGGCAGATTTCTTTCTGTGAGATACTACAATTGACTCATTCTTGCACTTTTTATCATCCTTACGACGACGGAGCTAGGATTTATTGACAAGGGAGTAAAAAAAAAAAAAATTCGGTTGAGTCATTAGACTTACTAATATTTATATTTTTTATAATTATATTATTTCTTAAAATCTAAATTGTTTATCCAATAAAATATGAATGACTATATTTACACCCATTTATTAATAAATATCCCTATCCAATAAATGTTTCTTAATATAAACATAGTAAATCTATCCTTTTGTAGATACTTTTTTATATAATACCATATTTAACCCTCTTATACACTCATTTTTATTTTAAATTTAATTTATTTTGTTGAAAATAAATTAACAAATCTAAATAAAAAAAAGATATATTTTCATTCTCAAAAATAAAACATAAAGTATCTCTAAAAAAAAAAAAGGAGAGGAAATAGTAAAAAAGAAAAACTCAATTAATGTCTAAATCAAAAATCAAGAAATGTCATACTGCATTTAAAAAAAATACATAAATATATAATCAAGTAAACGAACATAGCAAGAAAAAAATAAATAAAAAGAATAATCATATAAAAACCACAAAGAATCATTTTCAAATACTAAAAGAAGAGAAAAGAAGTGCACAACACTAATGAATTAAAACATAAAACATACTTATTTCAATAGTTATTGGCTCTTCGCCTATTGAAATAAAAATAGTTGTTGGCTCTTCAAGAAACATCTTTCTTTATTTTTATTTCACTTGAATACTCCATTGAAATTTTTATGTAGTAATAAAAAAATTTTAAGAAAAGAAATTGATGAAGAGCAATTTAGAGATTAGAACAATTTAGAACAATTTAGAACAATTTCTTAGGATTTTTTTTAAATATTATTTCCATTTATGGTAAATGTGGTTTATGTTTTTTTAATTATTTTATAAAAAAAAAATTATTTTCATTTATAGATATGTGGGGGTATGAGCATTCTTAATGGTTTTAAGGTAATTTTCTTGTAGATTAAAATACATTAAAAATCTTTATTGACATTGTGGGGATATTTATCAATATTAAATTTAAGGGGTGCCAAGACTAATTTATACACATATCTACTATATTAAAAAAAACCTACTATATTAAAATTAAAAAAGAAAAAAGTTCAAAAAAGCTTGGTTTGTGTTGGGGGGGGGTGCGCGTTTTGTATCACCCTGTTCTCCAAGTAAACATACAAATTAAAAGGCATCTTTTACCTGTCATTGTTTAATTATTTATCCCACCACATTGATTCAACCTGTTCTCCAAGTAAACATAAAAATTTAAAGTCATCTTTTACTTGTCATTATTTATTTATTTATTTTTAAGGAATATCTTCTTTTCTGTTGAAAACTTCAACTTGTTGGGGTCATGTCGGTTTATTTTAGTAATGAATATACTCATGGTTGCCAACCTGATATTCTAATTCTCCAAGCCAGCTTATTCACTGCGTGTATTCAGTTTTTTCAGACAACATATACTTTAATTTTGCTAAAGAATTCACTCTATTTATTAGTACTAACTAGTTGAAGCATGCACTCCGCATGTATGTAATATGTTGTCTAAAACGATATAAAATCTAAAAAGAAAATGAAAAAAAAAAAAAAAGAACTTAACGAAATATAATAAAATAAAAATGTCAAAACTCCTTTGCAAAACTATTTTTTTTTTAAAAAATAATAATAATAAAAAAACCTTGAAACTCATCTACGAAATTCCCAAAAAAAATCTTAGACGAAACCTTTTTAATCAAGTCAAAAAATAAGGACAAAAATCCAAAAAAAAAAAAAAAACTTTATTCTCATTTTTATTATTGAATATAAAAATAGATATAGATACAGATCACATCTTTCCATGTTTTATTCTTGGAAACCATGGTGTTAGAGTGTAATTTTGATTAAAAATCTCACGTATCATTTGGGTATTTACTAGGAGTATGGAGTCGTTTACTTCAATATCATAATATATTGGTACTCGAGAGCACTAGTTCGAGGTATTTTCTCTAGCCCTTCTTTCCTCTCTTGGTTAATTCTTGATTTTAACTGAGGAATGTCCAAGACACCCTTAAAATATAAGAATGAAAAAAAACAAAAAAAAATTAAGAAGGTAAAAATAAGTAATAAAAAATAAAAAAACCTAACACTTGTTTTTTTTTTTTGTTTTTTTTTTTTTTGGTTCTCCTATTTAAGGGTATTTGGATATTTTTAGGGGGTCAAAATCAAGTGTTGATAAAAATAAATAAATAAATAAATATACTGATTTGCGTACAGGCAGGTAAATTTTTGGAATAAAAACAAAATGCAAAAGTACAAAAAGGTAAATACCCCTAAAACATAATTTAAGATGGTATTGCCCTGCACCATTATAATCTTGTGGTAGTCCTCACAAAGAAAGATCCATTTTTATGTTCTTGGTAAATACCAACATATTCCATTTTCAGATACATATATAATAAGTTAAAAAAGAAAGGGGAAAAAAAATTACTAGGCTCCTCTACCAAAAGACAAATTGGCTAGACTAAAATTTTGCTGGAAGACAATTGTGGTTGTTTGGTCATGCAAAACAAAAAGCAATTTGTAAATTAAACCTCCCACCCAAATTCCGTGTAAAAATTGATTTTGCTTCTGCTTTCTGCGTTGTTGAAACGGTTGCATGCTACATGTGCATATATGTGTATATATGTATATATATGTTTAGTATCCCTAATGAAATTCTAAAAAATCACTTATGATGTACTTTTTTCCCAACAAAATAAATCTCAAGACACCCATCCCCTCTGAAGATCCACGCTAATGACACTAGCGCATATATTTATATATATATATATATATATATTTCCTATCAATAAGTGTTTTTTCGTTTAATTTTTTTTTAAAATGTATTCATTGAGGGTATCTGTGTTATCATACTAGGTATGAATTTAACACATCCTTAAAATGTTCTTGCATATATATTTGATGATATTAAAATGGACGATGTACTCTCTGAATAAACCTGCTTTACACAAAGGTTTCAGCCATGTTTATTCATCTTCAATGTTAATGGACTTTCATATGAAACATTAAAAAAATAAACAAGTACAAAAAACACTGTTTAACCAACCGTAACTTGTAAATGAGAATGAATGATATGATACGTGGAGAGTTACAACAATGACTTTTAAGCATGAGATAATCTTCTAAGCAAAGCAGCAGGTAACACATTTCTGAGCTTCTTTTTAGAGATTACTTGAAGGGCAGAGCCTAACAATGGCCAGCTCGTAATTATGGCGACATAAGCAAGTAACCATATCGAGAACCTGCTCTGTCGACGTAGAAGATCCAGGCATTTTCTAACCGGAGAAGTTGCATCAAGAGGCTTCGCATCCTGGACATTAGTACCTTGTCCGGAGGTTTGTTCGATCATTGGCGCGAAACCAGACTTTGTTTGTGTACTTTGCTCATCTATTGGGCTTGTGTCTGAAACCATTTCAGTTTTTTCACCATGAACAGGCCTCAGAGGCTCGGATAATTCTTCTACCGTATCGTCATCATCGTCTTGTTGTTCATTGCCCATTGCAGCCACCATTCCATCTTCTGCAACACTTACGAATGGACCCTGATCAATTGTAGAGTCCAAAGACGACTGGGGGCCGGTATTCAGAATCTGAAAATACAAAGAACAGACCAATATTAGTACACTACGCAGAGCATAGAAAATATAAAACTCGAATAAGTCATCAACATTAGCATCTCTGATTCCTCACATCATCAGAAACCATGAAACAGTAACTATTTATAGTTATCATACTACTCCGCAAACTAACTTAACAAACAGAAATTGCACCTTGTTTTGCACATGCATATATTGGCTGGAATGAAGAACCCTTAAAAATTCACCCGTAGCCCTTACCCACCTGCAAGTGAAGAAATCAACCACCAACGTTAGGAAATTTTAATCACATGATCATCCAAGGCTGCATAAATACCGCATATGAGTGATATCTGTGGAAAAACCTTGATACAATAATCAATCCAACACATAAGCAAACAAAACTCCAAATTCCACATTGACACTGGGTAATAGCCAAGACAAAATTTAGAATACCGCACTTCAAAATATGGTATAAAGTACCACCTAAAATCATTTTGGGTAACACCCTTAGGTTCATTTCAAATTTTTTTAGAGAATTATTTAAAAATTAATTGAGCTGTTAATATGAAATAAGTAAATATGAAGTACCACAAGCGAGCTCCAGCTATCCCTTCAAAGAAGGCTAGATGTCCTCCATGCTTTACTGTGGCCAATACAACATTTTTATTCGACCTATGAAAGACAAATATATGAAGTCAGGTACTAAAACCAAATAAAGAAGACAATCGTTAACATAATAAAAGCAGCTCCACCTGCATTCATCCCAAGGAATGGCTTCTCTTGTACAGACAGGATCATCCAAAGCACTGACACAGAGAAGAGGGACCGACACATTTCCTAAATATCCAGCACTGCTACAGCGCCTGTAGTATGTATCCACAGTCTGAGAAAAGAATACATTTGGTAAATAATAAGGGGAAAAATAAAGAAGAACACGATAAAATAGTGAAAACATCAATCATGCATACCTCGTATTTCCCAACAAGGCGTGTAGCATGGTGGTCAAAATCTCTAATAGAACGTGACTGTTGAAGCAAAAGGGGAGAAAATATAAATCAAAGGCAGCAAGACATAAATATCAAGTGGTACAAAACACTCCTACAAAATTATAACTAAAAATGTGGAACACCACAACACCAACTCTAAGCTTTTATAAGATATACTGATAACTTTTTTCGTAATTCATATGAGGAGCGAAAGATCCGAGAGGTACAATGTAAGATATGTACAACTTTTTGAAAACCAAGGTCATAATATCAACATCAGGCGAGTACGTAAACTGTTAACGTAACATCGTTGCTTCTAGCAGAAAAAAGTTCTAACATCCTTGCATATGCCTCACAAGCTATATGTTGTATGTGTCACTAGTTATATGTTTGCTCTGTTAACTTAAAGCGGATGACAATTAGATAACATTTTTCTTTGTAGCGTGCATCTTTTTCCAACTTCAATGGAGACATAAATGCAAATTATTTTTTGCTCTATATGTTCTCTCTCCTGTCTTGAGAATAGCCCACAACATCATGAAAATGTGACTAGTTACTCATCACATAATGGGGCATTAAAAGACTCCACTGAAGAAGACTCTTCCTAAAATTTAGAAGAAGAAGCAGGAAAACATCCATGAGGTAATACAATGGTTTGATGTTGGAGGACAAACTGTTTCAATCACGTCTTTAATGAATTATCAAAATTTTCATGTTGCATCTGATAAAGCCACATTTAAGTAAGCTCTTTGTCATCCATAAAACAGATCAAGTTGGCAGCAAGAAACGCACTTGCAATGACGAAAAGTCACTTTCCTGAGTCATGAAAAGGACTAGATTTTTAATTATTCAAAGAAATTTTTAATCACTCAAAGAACGCTGTCCTCTGTGTGTAAGGCCCAGATTATTGAACAGTCATTCAAGGTGCATTTGTTGTCAAACTAAAATAATACGCAATTTCACACATAAATAACGGTACCAAAACTGGAATTGAAGCCAACCTTTAAAATGCCTTCCCAATTCGCAAGGCGAGAATAGCGAGGCTCATGTCTGCGCAATAAGCATTTGCATTACCATCTAGTACCAAATCTGTGAAAAATATTTACACACACACATATATAATACATATATATATATATGTTGACAGAGAAACTAATTAATTAAGCCATATATATTTAGTTTTAATGGGCACCACATACAAATTTGAGCATTTGTCCGAATGTAGTGCAATAATGTCAATGGAGTAGAGAAGTCCCATGGAACTATGCACTTTTAGAATTTCATTGACCATTTACTCAACTAAAAGAGAAAATTTACATACAATTGAGCGTAGCCTTGAAGGCCAATTGTAAGTGCTCTATCATAAAACTTCTGCACGAACCTACGCCGTATAAATCTATCACCAATCTGCATAGGAAAGGAGAGAAATTGAGACCATATAAACAACCAATGAGCAACTAATTTAAGATGAGCAAAAGTTCTTATGGTTAATTACAAATGAAAAGCTTAACACTCCAGGGAATACTTGAAAGCACTGACGGAGCCAGAAATTTATTTATCTGTGGGGCACTAGAGATGTTTATTTATTAGATACAAAGTATAAACTTTTTGAATAATTTTAGGGTCAAAAACCAAAATATGAGACTTCAGTGGGGGCACACCACCATGTGGCTCCACAACTGCTTGGAAGATTATTCTACACATTAGATCATGGAAGAGAATAGGTAAGATTTTAAGCACTTAGATACAAACGAACCACTATGAATGATGTAATATGATGAGCTGCAATAAGTTTTACATATAAGGATCAACATCAAGACCATAATACTCGACATTCATTCGATGTCTAAAGAAGCATGTTATTATTATCAGATACCATGATTTAGCACAAGAGACTAAACAGGGATTACCTCGTAACTAGTGATGTGGATCAAGACCTTAGAGGTTAAATGGTCTTAGATCTTGTAGGTTAAAGAGCAAGTCAAATGTCAGTTTAGTGGAAATAAGTACAGACACAAGGGAGTAGTAGAAATGGATAGTCAAGAGTCAAAAAAGTGATGACTTTGTGCATCCAAGGTCGAGCATTAAGAAGGAAACAGATGGTTGATCACACGCAGTCAGAGAAGGATTAATGAAGGGAGGGCATGCGAATTTTTAGGAAGTGCATATATCTTACAATCTGGAAGCAGTTTATCTGAGTGTGCCAGGCCAATTACACTCTGCTTAGATTTATGTTTTAGAAAGTAAGTTGATCAGCCATCGTTTTTCAAAATATAATAAAATAAAATTGAAATAAAGAGATAAAGCAAGACGTTCCAAGTAAGTTTCTCTGCAATCTTATATCTGTAGTCTGGAATTTGAAAAAAAAATTTATCCACAAACGAACATTAATCTCGATATCAAACTAGTATACAGTTATTAGCGTCTAATCTAAATATTGACTTGTGTATGCTTTCTGTGCACAGACGTAAAGGCGCCAATTCCAGCTTTTCTACCAGGACGAAGAGCATTGGAAAATAGGGTATTTGTCAAAGTAGTAGAAAATTATTAGATATTTATTTGGTGATGTAGTCATGTGATATATCTATACCAACGCAGAACACTAACCAAAAGATCCCAAGGGGAGCAGATAGCTACAGCTCCAGCAACAGGAACATTATCACCGTCCTCCCCAAGATATTTTACCTGAAAGCAAAGATATAAATGGGAAGCGAAATATTAATAACCAGATGTTAACCCTAGAGGAGTATGTGATGCCTACCTTTAGTTCATTTAGAAAATTAGTGCTTATTTCATACATGTATTTACTTGCATCAAGTTGACAAGTCCAGAAACATTACTAATCATTTATGCAACAAGAAAGGGCTAAATATTTTCGCTAAGACTAAGAAAATGAGGTGAAGTACCAGAATATTGGCTCCAATACTAGTTCCAACTGCAAATAAAGGAGCCTTGGGGTATTCCTGATGGAGATGATTTACAATTACGCGAATATCTTCAGTCCATCCAGCATTATAAAAGCAATCCGACTGCAAAATTTTTCATTGACCAAATTTGTTAATGAAAAGAAAATAACAACACAGTACAATTGATTAGCATATTAGAAGCATCAAAAACTTAAGCAATCTGTCTCTTTACAAAGTCAATGCAGATATTTTAGGTCAATTGTGCAAATACAATTTCCCACATATCTAGATTGTATACTCCAAAACAAACTAATTTGACACTAAAGAAAAATTCTCCACTCCATAATCAAAGAAGGAAACACATGGAAAGATGAGACCAACAAAAAATCCAAAATTTAGATTCTAGGACACATGCCAGCTAGTTGGGATGTGATAGTTTCCTCTGATGCTAGTTGTTCCCTCTCACCGTTTATACATATGTATATGTATAACCATATACATCACACACAGTTATAAAAAGAGAGAGAGAGAGAGAGAGAGAGAGAGAATTTAACATAACCTTCAACTCCATTTAGAGTCTAACTAAATGACCGAACTGCCAAACCAATGCTGCTAATGCCACAAAATCTTCATAACCCTCAACCTTACCCTTTTTAAACAAGACAATAAGTCCACAAACTCCCCCAAATCTCTATCACTATGCTCTCTAAAAAAGTGAAAATTCCAAGAGTCAGTATTTTCAGATTTCAAAAGATAAAAAGAGGGAATCGATTCATTACGAAGCGATGAGATTCTTTATAGATAAGGTTCCAAAAAAAAAAAAAAATCAAGTACCAATTGCCAATACTCAACCCTTCTTTTTCCTTTGGCCAGCAGCTACTCCCTTCGGAATCCTGAATACTGACAACTCCCTCCTTGCAATAGAAACAACGTCTTCCACCCATCCATTCTTCTTTCCAAGTTCATAACACTGGTTCCCAAATTGACAACTTCAATGGACTTCCCCTGAGGGAAAGGCCCAACTTTCAACCTCCTCATCTACCAAATCGATTCCCAAATTAACACTTTTCCCCCACATTAATCTTAAGGCTCGAAACTAAACAAAAAACATCTAAAATTTTGTCAGCAGCACAAGACTACCTTCCTCAGTAGCAGTCCTAATTAAAATAAATTACTCAAGAACAAAGACTTTAATCATAATAATAAACAGTAACAAAGAATCCTAATTGACCTCTAACATAATATAGATATTGCAATCAAACAAGAAGGAAAACCTAAGGAAACGTAATTCTCTAATTTTCTCTCCATCATCATCATGGCAATACCATCCTATCGGCTATCACTAAATAAACCAATCAGAAAAAAAGTAGCAAATTAATATCTGATTAAGATTCATATCTTATTGATCTAATAAAATAAAAAATAAAAAAAATAAAAAAAGTGCTTAATTGGATTATAAGTGACAATAAGCCAATGGGTAAGGATACATTGTGTGACTAAACAATTAAAACATAGCACATGATAAGAGAGAAGATGACTAGACAACACGAGAAAGAAAAACAAAACAAAACAAAACAAAATATAGTGTTTACTAGACGGGTACCACATAAAGCATAATAATGTGATCTACCTGATCGACTTAATAATTTCTCCTAAACTAAAAGATCAACATAAATAGTGTTTTAATTTATGAAGGCCACTTACAGTAATCGAAACACCACCCAGTCCTCTGTGGTTGCTGACAATTACGTTCCATCCACTTTTTGCTGTACTAAAAGCAAGGTGCTTTAAATACTGCAATAAATATTATGCAATTGATCAAATAAAATCTCTAAGTTCTCAACCAAACATAACATGATAAAACAGAATCAATTAAAAAAAAAAGTTACACAAGAAGAGGCTATGAAGAAAATAAATCGCCACAAAAGTTACAGTTTGGATTAAATTGCTCATCTTGATCTTATCGAACTACATGATCTGTAGTTTTAGTATAATACTAGCTGATTGTATTTAAGTTGTCAATGGCCATGATTTGTAAGTCTAAAGGACAGTTTAACGATTTTTACTACAACTCAAAGTGTCAGTCAAAGGTTAATGATGTGATCAATAAATTAGTTCAAGAATTTTAAGTCTTTTTGCTTTCAGACAGTCATTTATGTCTCAGTTTCAAAGAGCTATCAATGCTTTATATTTTCAGTTCTGTATTGTACGTCAGAAGGACAGTCAATGGATTTTAACTAGAACTCAAATTGTCAGTCAAGGCTAATGAATGTGATCAATAAATTAGTTTTAAGGCTCTTGGTATTGAATAAATCTTCTACTCTTAGTTTACACGCCCTTGAATAGTTGGTCTAGCTGTATGGGAAATGAAAAGGTGTTGAATAAAGAGAAAATTAAAGAACGTAATAACTTGACAAAATATATACATACAACTTTCTGTTAATCTTGAACCTTTCTCCACAAAGCCAATGGTCTTACAGACCGTACTCAATGTTAAGGCATCCCAAATATATGGATGATGTTATCTACAAAAATAAAGTTATTGAAAAAAAAAAACTCAAAACACCTTCTGGTTTCACACTTGACTTCCAAATAACACCTAACCACTGAATTGTCATATCACTTCTATTGTGAAGATTATGCATGTATTTGGACCACGGGTTTAAGAGGTAATTTTTAAGTTGAAGTTAGTTGACTTTTCAAAAACTAATTATAATTTTTGTTAGACTTTTTCAAAAAAAGACAAAAATGAACCTAAAAACTTAGGTTTACACCTTCTATATAAACAACCCCTATGTGTTTTCTGTATCTTTTAAGCTTCCATATAACTAGATTTCTATACTTTAAACATACCATTTTTTTTAATATCAAAAACTCCTTTTATTGAATTATGAATCAAATACAAAGAAAAAGGAAAAGACAACAAGGTATCCTCTTGAGAAAATAATGTAAAATAATAAGGAAAAAAATGGGTAAGAACATAAGTACAGGAAGCCAAAAACATCAACAAGAAACTTTGGGAACCCAGCAAGCCTCAAAAATGAAATGGTGTCCCTATCGGCCAATCATATCTTTCCAGTTCAAGCACAATGGAGAAATGGGACGATTTCTCAATTAACTTACGATTTTGTTCAAACCAACTGTCATTGTTTCATGCTGAATGAAATTATTAAGAGAGGCAACAAGGTCAAAATAGGGGCATTTGCATAGGAAATTTCATGAATGAGTGCAAAATAGCATAGAACTTACAGCAGATTCAGAGTCACTGGTTAAACCAGGAATCACCACCATAATTGGGGTTGTATCATCTCTAGAAATAACATTGTTCATGTGAAAACCACCATCCACAACTGTAAGAAATTCAAATACATCAATCTAGAAAAGAAATAGTCTAAAATCCATGAGGGCTCACTATAATTAAGTGAAAAATCAGGGGGGAAAAAACGTCTTATAAATATTTTACTGACAAGTAGAATTCACCGTGCATATATTTGCATCCCCCAATTTCCTTTTAGTTTTTCCTAAAAATATTTATACAAGGAGGTTTATTTTATTAATTCTATAGTATTATTATTTGCACAGAACTCAATCACAAAGAAAAACTTCATAGTTACCATCAAATTTCGTTAGCCAGTCCAACGCAATAGTTCCACCATCGGAAGTGTGGAAAATTTTTCTGAAAGAAAATTAGAGAATGGTTTTAGATAAAACCAGAATAAGAGACACAACCATATAAAATCTTGCTGTAAAAAATACTTAGTTTAGTAAGGCAGTAACAAAGATCACAGGGGGACAACCAGACAAGGGGTAGTAGGTTAGTGAGCTAGAAACATTTTCTTTCAAGAACAAAACTTTATTAAAGAAAATAACTTCACAGAAATACATGACAAGAACTGTTGAAATTCTCAATTCTACCATTTTTCCAAACTAAATTTAGTGGTGCATTATCTTGGAAAACAGTTTCTATTTCAGTATCCCACAAAATCTTGTTCTGGGGAAATTAATTATCCTCTATAGCTGTTCTTCCATAAATTCTCCATTCGTACAACCTAGACAAATTAATTCTTCGAATCTAAAACCGCATTCCATTCCACTTCTAATGGGAAAAAATCAATGCATGGAAGTGAAAATGATCTAATAACTACATGATCTTCTCTTCGATGTCAGAAAATATAGACATTGCACCACAAACAAGTGAAGTTAAATAGAAAAAAAATGGTTTAACTTCAGAAATGCAAAAAAGAAACACCTTTTGTAGCTGAAAACGGGTGGTCTTCCAAAGAAATTGAGAAACACAGTCTGAATATGAGGACTCGACAACCACGGCGTCGCCAAATACCTGCGTCGTTTCAAATTGCCATCATTATCGACATCATCCTGTTTGGTTGCTAAGAAAATCAAAGAAAATACCACAAACCGAAAGAAATCTTCCACAAAAACAGACTTCAAACGAACAATCATACTTTCCATTCAGCAATCAAATGCTTCATCTCTCTTACCATCAATGCCGACACAAACAGAAAAAGAAAGAGAAAATCTTGACCTGCCATGAAGAATCCGGCACTTGGAGGCAACGCCATTGAAGATTTGTGAGGAAGGATGGTAGGTCAAGTCGATGGGGCATCCACGGAATCCGGAGAGAAGATCTTGGAGAAAATGGAGTTCGAGAAAGCTGTAGAGGAAAACGGAGAAAGAGAGGAGAAAGGCGAGGAGATAGTGGGAGAGAGGGATGAGGGAGAGCGCACGGAGAAGAAGCGCGTAGGGATCGGCGACGGCGGCGGCGGAGGAGCAATCGGATTCCATGGCGGTGGTGGTGGGGGACGGAGAGTACGAGAGGTAGAGAGACGGAAGAAGCGTCGGTAATGAAATGTGAACCGTTGCTTGTGTCGTGGGACCCACAAAAAAGGCGTAGGTAGGACCAGTCAGCTGCTGCCTTCTAAAGCTGTAATCTAATCTGCCTTGTACACGTCATGGGCTTTGGAGCGCGGAAGATTTGCAATGTTGCGGAGATTTCGATGTAGGCAGGGAGTCCTCCAAACTTGTCCATCTTCAACAATATACACGTAAATTTTTGTAGATTTCGATTTAGGGTGCATTTGGTTCCTCGTCAAATTTTTAGATTAGAGTTAATTGATTTTTTTAAATTAATTATAATTGTTATTAAATTTTTAAAAAATATAAAAATTGAGATGAAATTTTTAAAAAAAATTTTAGTTGAAATAATCTCAAATTTTTAAAATTGGAACATTGGGGTTCCTTTTTTTAGAGAATTTGTTTATTATTCTTAATAAATTGACTTAGCTTACATTTGATATACGGGTTTATAATGAAATTTTTAGATTGAAATTGATTGATTTTTTAAAATTGATTATAATTTTAATTGATTTTTCAGAAAAAGATAAAAACTGATATTAAAAACTTAGGTTTAGACCTGAGAGTCAAACAAAACCTTAATTGTTTGATCCGTCTCTAAACTACTAGATTTGTAATATTTTGATCCTTTTTTGTAGTTTAAACCTTAATTTTTATTAAATTTACTACATTAGCCTTCGTAAAATGAACAAAAAACTAAAAAAATAAATCAAAAAATTAAAATATATATATCTCTCTTCTCTCTCCCATGAGGAAAGAGAGGGAGAGAGAGAGAGAAAGATATTTCAAAATTTTGATCTCTTTACCTTTTTTGATTTATTTATTTTGATTTATTTTTTTAAGGTTAGTTTAGTAAATTCATAAAAATTGAGGTTTCAGCAAGAGGAAAAAAAAAAGGACCAAATTAATATAAATGTAATAGTTAATGGACCAACTGAGCAAATAAATCAATATATTAACGACAGTTAACGAATTCTGTTAAAAAAGACCAAAATGCTCCATTTTTATGAGTTCAAGATCATTTTAGATATAAAAAACAAAAACAAAACAAGCATTAAATCTAATCTGCATTCTATATGTCACTGAGTTTAAGATCATTTAATAATAGTTTGGGACAAATCGAACAATTAAGCTTTTTTGTAATTTACTTCTTGACATTTTTTTTATTTATAGATAATTGCAATTTTTCGTAATTGACTTAATTTCCCGTTAAATTGATGATGAAAACTTCTCCTTGAATTAGTAATGAAAATGCTACATGTTACTTTTTGAACCATAAAGAAAAAGAGGAGATATGAAGGATTTGCCCCCACAAAGGTCAAGTGCATGACACTTGACCACTCGTTAAGCCCAAAAATGCACAACCAAAGCAATCAATTATATATCCACAGGAAGACAATAAATGCAAACAAAGAAAATTAATGGAGATAAAAGTTTCAAAAGACAATGAAATGAAATAGAGAAAAGGGAAGAAATTTTTTTTCCTTTTTTTTGATGTTTTTTAGATTAAAAAAAAAAGTATTGCTAGGGACACCAACTTCAATCCCAATTTTTTGAATACCAACTCATGTGTCATATTTTCATTGGTAAATATAATCAATTGATATGGCAATACTTTAAACATATCAATAACAAAATGACAACTCATATATCACATAAATTGGTACTCAAAAGTTGAGATTAAAATTGGTGTCCCTAGCATTTAAAAAAAAAGTAAAACATAAAATAGAGATTTAATGAGAAAAATCCAATAGTAAATGACGTAAGGCGTCATGAATTTTTCATACTCTTTACTCACAAATTTAAATTTAATTTAACATATAACTCAATTGAAGTATCACATCCCAAACAAGCAATCATAAAATGTGGAATTAAACTTTACAGAGGATAAAATCTACAATCAAATCGGATCAAGTCGGGTTAGGACCTATGGTTGTATTGTTGAATCGACTAAGCGCGTGTCAGGTTGGCCAAGCGGGTTAGCTGTAAAATAATTGTAAAAAGAGTTAAAAGAAAGAACATGCATAATTTATAGATGTTCACTCTCAATATGAGAGTTAGTCCTCTCTGGTGACTCTGGAGTGTTTTATTATAATTGATCAAATATTACAATGAATGCTGAAACAGAGAGAATGGAAAGAAATAGGACAGGGAATGCAGAAAATAGAAAGAGATTCCTGGAAGTAGAGAGAATGGGAATTGCGGGAAATTTTGGGATGATTATGAATGATTTGGATGATCTCGATGTCTTGGGCGTATGGTGATGCCCTCTATTTATGGATGATAATTGGTGGCTTTAGTTGTTTGATTTTAGTGTAGATCCTGTCATATTTGTTGTTGGGGAATTGTCTTCTTTGATCTAGGTTGACTTTCCATTCTTAGCTTGCTTTATTAAATTTGGGAAGTCCTCTTTTAGGCTGATTCTTTCATTGACTCTTTGCAGGAGTAAATGTGGAAGGTTTCGTGATCTTTCCATACAATGACTTTCAGGTAAGTGTTCGATTCTTGAATTGATCTCCTTGATTTATTGTGCTACGTGGACATGGACAGTAAGAAATTAGTTACGAAATCTGACCTCAACAAACTTCAATAAAATAAACAAATGTAATTTGAGTAGATTGAATCTTTATGTTGAAGCAAATGAAATTATCCTTACAAGTTATCTAAGATTGACAAAATAACTATTTAACAATTTGTAGTGAAAAGACAACTCATAAAATAATCCTATCAAAATAAATATGTGACAATATTACATAAATAAAAACATGATCGAATTTACATAAAAAATTGGCACATAAAATTTTCAAAAAAAATGAACGAATGAGATGAAAAGATTCAATCTCTTAAAACATATAATTAATACAAAATAAATGAAAATCAAGCTCAAATTAGATTACTCAACATTCATCACCAGTCTCATTAAAATATGTAGCCTAACTTGCAATTCATCTAACATAATTTTAGAAGGAAAACACGATATGAAAAATGCAAGAAGAAAAGAAAATGCGAAAAGAATTCAAGAAAAGGGAAAGCACCTGAATGACACAAATTTAAGGATCACTGTACTAACATGACACAAAGAATTAATACTAGACTAATATGACATTAAATTAAGGGGGTGTTTGGTGAATAAGTTTAGTTTAAGATTTTTAAGTTTCAATAGTAATTTTTCGGAAAAGACAAAAAAAATTTTTAAAAAAAGACAAAAATCATGATGAAAAAAGTACAATTTAATTTAAAATGAGTGTATTACCAAACGGGCCCTAAACTAAAGTTAACTATAATTTATGTCATGTTGGTCGAGAATAAGGAATTTGTATCATATTAGTTAATAGATGAAAAAAATGTGATTATTTAGGTAATTTTCTCTACTTGTGGGAAAAACAATGTATTTTTCGGCTAAAGTCCAAGGGAAAACGTCCTTAGCATGCTTTAGGACATGAGCTTATGTAGGCCTGCGGTCCAAAGTATGGAAAATCCGTCACACAGGCAGGTCAACCGGCAGAATACCTGCGGAAGACCAGCTGGAGTTGAAGCTGGAAATGCCTAATTAAACTTAAATTTTTTAGTAAATGACATGAACAATGATGCATTCTTGTGCACTTGTCAACCACCATATATTTTAGAAATTAACATTTGGGCAAGGTAGACCATGAAGAAACTAATAACGATAATGAAGGACAAAGCCGAAGCAGTGATATAACAAAATCAAGGTCCAAGATACAACGCACAGACCATCAAGGTCCAGAAGTATAAAACTAAGGATTCTGACACGAATCGAGGTATAGATCAAGGGCCGAGGATCGAGATAACCCTTTTTAGATTGAGGACTTCACTGAACGGGGCTTTGGTCGAGAAGAAGTTATAGACTTAATAAAACATGTGCACTTGTAATGTGTAGTCGTTAGAGTTCTAAAAAATGTCAGTATGGTTTTTAGAATTATTGCCCCCAAACTTGTCGACATTTGACAATTTACATTCAAATTTTTGAATTTTGACAATTTCTCTCAATCTTTCTAATTTTCCAATGTGCTCTATTTTTACTTAGGGTGCGTTTGGTTCGTTGGTTCAACTCCAACTAAACTGTATTTTTTCATCTTAATTTTTGTCTTTTTCTGAAAAGTCAACAAAATTTATAACTAATTTTTAAAAAGTCAACCAACTCAAACTTAAAAATTTCAACTCAAACCGTTTTACTAAACGCACCATTAATTTCTCATTAAATTGATGACAAAAACCCACATCCGCCACATTTTAGGACGGAAAATCTCATATCAAATAAAAAAATTTCCATATTCAATTCAAACCCTAAGATAAATCTTCCAAATTCAAATCCTCGATATAACGAAAATTAGTAAAATGGTGCATATCGCAATAAATTAGAAAGTTCAATGAGTAAATTTTTCAATTTAGAAATTTGGAGAGCAAGTTGCCAAAGATTATCGACAAATGTAAGGGAAAACAGTGCTAAAAACCCAAAGCCTTTATAACCCAAGAAGAGTGTTGACTACCGCTCCTACTGACCTTTTTTAATTTTAAGTTTTACCTTAATATTATTTGTGATTTTACTTTTCTACCCATACTCAAAATCTGTTATCTCATGTAAGTCCTCACTAAACACATTACTCTTGATCCGATAATCTCATTCGTCATATACATCAGGAAAGAAATTTCGATCGCATTGAAAATGGAATTACAATGGAAGATTTTTAAAACATGAAAACTTGTTATAAACTATTGTAATATGCTTGATACTTATATGTACGTGTGTGTTTGGTAGATCTTTGAAAATATCGTCACTCTTTTTTTAATGCTTTTTAAGTCATCTATTTTTTTGAAAATAAACTTAAGTATACAACTTCATTGAGCTGCTTCTGCAACCAAACCCCTGGTGTCCCCTTCGGTAAAGAATAGCAGAGATTAATGGAGAAGAAGGTAAAAGGTATTTGTTTTTGTTTTTGTTTTGTTTTTTGTTTTTTGTTTTTTGTTTGTTTTTTTGTTTTTTGTTTTTTGGATTTTGATGCTGAGAAATTTGCACCAGCAATTTCTATTTGGAAGATACAAATACCCCATGCTAATTAAATCAGTTAGCTTAATTAACATCTAGCATGAATCAAATACATTAACTGGTACTAAATCTTTGCTAAACATACTAGTGAGTCTTACCAGATTGAAAAAATGATAATAATACAAATATAATGTTTTTACTTTGACATTCGAATTGATTCAACTGTTTTTGTTGGTTTTTTTTTTTCCCCTTTCTTTATAACTGATATAATTAGTTTTTGTGTGTATGCGTGAGGACTACAAGATTCCACAACAGATGATCATCAATTCTGGAGAATTACTCTTTTTTTTTCTTTTTTTTTTTTTAATTTTCTGCGAAAGAGAGTATTACTTAATCATAAAACTAAATGAATATTTACTAAAAAAATGAATATAAATAATTAGTGGATCATTTCCAGCGTCAAATTAGCACTGAAAATAAAATGAGAAGGATTCCATTCTCATTGGTCATGATATGTAATACAATTGTAAAATTGGTGATCGGTACTGGTGAAGAGGGATTAGAGCTGGTCATATATATTTAGATACATACATACATTTATATATATGTATATGTCTGTAGTGTGTAGTTGAATATATGAAATCGAATAATGGAAAAACAAATAGTAACGTAGTTCTCATACTTGCGTCATTGATGACCAGCAGAAAAGAACTATATATATCTCTCTTTGGAAATTATTGGATAACTGAGAAAGGTGATGATGTCTTGTGCATAGAATATCTGCTATGATACAAGTATAATTCACAATCAAACACCTTTAATTTTCTCACACTATGACGTAAATGGGTGGTTTAAATTCACTATCACCAATAAATTATTATATTAAATGAATTTGAGTAGAACTTATATTCTAACTCAAAAAAAGAGGGTGTTCATCTCACGTAATTTAGTGATGTAAAACAAATTCATAATCTAACAATATGTATATTTATATATAATGTCCACTCTAGTGCAAGATGTACATAGGGTCAGAAACAAAAAATTGCTACAATGCTATTTTTTGAAGGATTCAACAAAAACGATGTGGATCAGGTGCAACTAGCCAGAGTCTCTTAAAAAATAAATAAAATCAACAATAATAATACATTAATCAGAAGTAAAACTCTCTGTACACTAATTCTAAAACCTGCTTTAAATTATTATTATTATTTTTTATTAAAAAAAAGTAATTCTAAAACCATTTAACGGTCTCATCGAGTTCCAAGCGTGCTCACACGCGCCTTTTTTTTTTTTTTTCAACACGAGAGTTCCCTGTCTATGGCTCGAACAATAGTAGTTACCCCACAAAAGAAAATGCAAAAAAGATAGGATAATCATAAGAGTATAGATCTGATAATAATAAAGAATTATGTGATAGGTAATTAGAAGATCATATGGCCACAGAATTAAAGAAAAATATACATATATACATATACATATATATATATATGTATATATCAAGTGGATTAGTAGAAGAATAATGGGATTTATATAACTGAAGATTCCAAATTCAAAAGCTTATGTCAAGCTCAAAGTTATTTTTTTCTCTTAGAACAATGGGGAAAAGATAAAAATGAGACATATCATATATGATATGTATATATATAATCCAAGTCAATGTTAATGTCACTGTCAATGTCAAGAGGAAAAAAAAAAGTTTTCCCAATGGGAACTGGAGGGATCTGTAGAGTATAACAAATTCTTCAAGCCGAATATATATATATATATATATATTTATAAGCCAATTCTTATTGTCCAAGAGTAGAGGAGGTCAGAAGAGAGTTTGTAGATGAAAGAAAAACAAGAAAAAGAAGAACAACATATATAGAGAGAATGAAAAGAAAGATCTAAAATTAATGGAGAACAAGGTATTTTCGGATCAACAACGGTCATCCTCGGAAATAAGTTCCGCCATTGAAGGACTGTCCATGGTTGGCAAAGCCGAAAATGGTGATAGTAAAGATGATCAAGATGATAATTCCCTCCAAATCCCCACCAAGCATTTTCTTTCTCTCTGCAATAGCCTGGTCCTTCATGTTCTTGGTTACTTTCTTTCTCCATTTAAAAAAAAAAAAAAAAAATCTTGACTTCGATACGTTTATGGATCTTCTTATGGCCATATATATATTAATCCTCTCCATTTTGTTTTTGTTTTTTGTTTTGTTTTTTTTTTTTTGCAGACAAGATTGGGCCAACAATGGCTGTTCTCAGGCAGGATGTTCATCAAAATATTCAGGTAAATAATTAAGAATAGAATTAAGGGTTTTTAGTATATGTGCCCCAAAAGTACTTCCGGCTCTATTTTTGTCAGTTTAATCCTTAAATTTACACAATAGTCGTAATTTCGTTGTTTTTTTTAGGGGCTCAAGTGCTAACTAATTTAAATCATATCCGCAACAAAATTATTTACTGAAGTAATATAACTTAAATTATGTGCTAGGGTATAAATATTTTCTACGTCATGAAACTTTGACATATTTATACCATTCTGATATGCTCTGGGATTTTTTTTTTTTTTTTTAAATTTAGCTAAATAAGTATTCCCGAATACAAAGTTAAGTGCCTTTAATTGACCATAATACCAAATTAGCTTGGTCTTCTTAGTAATTAGTACTTGAGATTATTTGAGAATAATAACTTGATCATGATGTGCAGTGGTGCCACTTTCGCCATATAGGGATGAAAGGAAGTAGCCGTCCCTATTGATTTTTTTCTAAATAAGATTTTTCTTTTTTTAAATTCATTTTTTTCATTTCGTGTTCCTATAAAACTTTATATATTTTTTTATTTCCCAAAAAAAAAAAAAAAAAAAAAAAGATAAGTATTTAGTAAATCATATCTTATCAAAATAGAAAGCTGACTGCGCCATTTATATAATCTATACTGTTTTTCTACTGTGCGCGTAGAGGTTGGAAATGCAACATGAATCAAATCCTTTAAAGTATTCGAATGTGGTTGAGATGATTAAGGAAGAGGTCGCTGAAGGCACTGCAAGAAAAGGTGCCAGCTGCAGTAAAGCCTTTGTTTGGCTCACCAGGTAATTTAATAGTGTCTATATATATATATATATATTTGTATATAATATAACGTAATGTCTGTGTAATTTCTGTTAATTTCCGCTTCGTTGTGTAGCTATATATTAGTTGTGATGATTAGACAAGGAAGTCATTTAAAAAATTCTATGATTCTCCAGCTAGTGCCGGCCTCAAAAAGTAACAAACAAAAAATTTGTCTTGGTTTACTTCTATATATAAGAATTTTTTATTCAACTCTGGTCAGCGTATGTCCCCATATATATATACATGTACATATATATATATACACACACACATAAAAAGGAAAGATTAATCAAGGACTTGAGAGTGAAACTAATAATTAAGTACTGACAGCTCCAAGATTCCTAAAACTTGCATCTACTGCACATGAAAGTGAAAGAGAGAATAATCAGTGTCTAATCATCACTTGCAAAATCAGTAATAACACACCCTAATATTGATTTCCTGTTAAATTTCCTGTTTACTCTTAATAAGTTCATGTGTTATGTATCGATGATGATTTAATTGTGTATAATAATATTTTAAGATTATTATTTTTAAGTTTAGTAAATACCAAAAAGACAATGAGATTGTTTTTCATTTTCTATTAATTTACTTTACTTTCTAATTTAATTACTTTTTTCTTTATATTCCTTTACTGTTTTGGTAAACCTTATTATTTGTAGCACTTAGAAGAGTGATAAAATAGGAAGAAATGAGAGGTTAATAATCTATCTAGGAAGGAAAATGGAGGAGGCAAAAGTCTTGTTTGGGTTGATTCTATATATAGTCTTCAAATTATAGGTATCTTATTTTAGTCCCTAACATTTAAAATGTCCCAAATAAATCCTTAATCTATCTAGTTGATCCATATTAGTCCATATCATATGTGATTTTGTAGGAGTGAATTTCGTAATTTCACATGTTAATGAACAATTGTTGAGAAATAATCCGTGCTTTTTTTTTTTTTGGTCGAGACTTTTACAATTGGATAGAGCAAATGACTAATTTGTCAAAAACTTACATTGTTCAAAGATTTGTTATCGGATGTTTTAAAGTCGGTCACCAAAATAGGATCTGACCTATAGTTCAAGAACTAATTAAATGGCATATATATATATATATATATATCTATTTTATAGTGTTTGGTATAAAATATGAAAACAAAAATACTCCTTTGTTCCACGTAAGGGTGTGAGAGGAGGGGAAAAAAAAGATTTTATTTGTACAATTACCATTATAATATATTTATCTCTATGTTGTTTGGTTCCTTCACTAACAGGGGGTAGGGTTAGTATCAAATATGGACCCTGAAATAGACATATTTTACATCTAATAAATACTCTAGTATATATTTTTATTGTTATAGTGTCTATTTATAATATTAAATTCAATATTCAACATATTCTCCTAAAAAATATAAATAATTAAATTACAGTATTATTTTCTATCATCTTAAATACATGTAAAATTAAAATAATAATTTTTTTTTTCAAAGAATATTACAATGATAAACTAAGTTATAAAATGATAAAATTCAAATACTATATTTGAAAGCAAACATTCAATTTGAATAAATATTCAAATTCAAATTCGAATTATGATCTAATTAAATGGACACTAAACAAAGATAATGCAAGAGGCACAAACTCTAGTATCAATTTTTAAAACCAACCTAAGTGGCACTGAGTTATGAGTTTTTTTTTTTTTTCCTTCCTTTTTGGTATATGCAATCTTTTAATTTTAATTGATTTGACAATTATAAAATGACTTAAGAACTAAAAACTTATATGTCACCTAAATTAGCACTCAAAAGTTAGTTTTATTTCTTAGATGTGGTAAGCAAACAAATTAGGAAAATTCCACCCTTATAGCACCTTTTTCCTTAATTTCTTCCTAGAACTTTACTAACAATTGTAACTTTTTTTTTTTACTTCAAATAATGTTTAGATCCCTGGATTTTTCTGTGGCATTACTGCAAAAGTTAGTGAAAGATCCTGGACAGAACATGGAAGAAGCAGTTGAAGAGGCCTACAATATCACTTTGAAGCCATGGCACAGATGGATTTCCTCGGCTGCATTTAGAGTAATCCAAATTTTTTTTTAATTTGGATTATTTTGATCTATGTCTCTAAACTTTAGGGTCGCTCACATTCTGTCTTCTAAAATCTAAAAGACTCTCACTTCGCTCTCTGAACTTTAAATTTAACACTATTTTACCATTTTTGTTAGAATTTCAGTTAAAAACAAACGGGGAAAAAAAGTAAGCTAAATGTAGTCATGTAATCTTTTTTCGTTTTTTCTAGCAGAAATCCAAATATAATGGGTTTAGTAAGACTAAATCCCATATTTTTCTGTCTGTTTTTAACTGAAATTTCTAATAGAAGGAGTTAAGTGGGATTAAATTCAAATTTCACGAGAAAAAGTGAGAGTGACCCTAAAACTTAGAGGGCATAGATGACAATAATTCTTTTTAATTGATGGTTTGCATCCATTTTTTTTTTTTTTTCCCACCAAATACATGATTTCCAAGCATATTTTTCCTTGATTAACAAACACATGTATAAATAATTATTTGCAGGTAGCTCTAAAATTAGTGCCTAATTACCGAACTTTCATCAGTGTCCTTTTGGGAAAAGATGAAAACTATGACACCCTTAAAGAGGAGATGCAAACTTTGATCTTATTGCTTGTTCCTTTCCTTGAACAAATCCATGTTGTTCTGGTAAGCTGTCTCATGATTCATGAACTACCAGCACCCGAATTTATCAAACGTTTCACTGAAACATAGATGAAGGATAATGCGATAAAAAGAACATTAAGTAGTTGATTGGGTGGGTGAATTAAACTATATCCATATTATCTAACTGATTCAAAATGTTTGATCAATTCACTCACCTACTCAACCTCTCAATATTTATTTTACCATATTACCCTTCACACATGCCCATCATGTGAGTCTCATGTGATTTATTCCATCATTTTTGTAGGTTTCTGTCACACAGGAAACAATAGTGAAATGGTTGATATAATATGCTAATAATGCGACATTTTAAATTTAGGAAGTAAAGTGATACAAAGTATAATTAAAATTGAAACTTTTAGATATATATGTATATATACACATATTTGTTTTGTCCCTACAAATTCGCTGTTATGATATTATTGAATCATTGATTTTGCAGAGATTGTACGGCTTGGATAGGATAAAATCCACCTGAGACATCCATACGCACACATATGTATATATACACACATGAGAGCCAGAAATATGTAGACTACAGTGTTGTTCTTTAATTATATACAGGTTGCGTTTTCTTCCAACCCCATTTTCCTATGTAATGTGAATAGATATATATACACACACACAAAGCTTGTTCAATTTGTAACAACAGACAACTAATATCTTTATATTTAAGCTAATTCGGTTACACATGCATCAAGAGAATTTGTACCAACATTTTCGGAAAATTAAAAACAGAAAAGAATTAGATAAAGAAATGATCGAAAAGTCAAAAAACAATGGCTTGCCAAAAAAAAAAAAAGGTGGAGAAAAACAGCGGAAAAGTTTTTTGTTTGAATTTTCATTTAACCACCACTCCAAGAAATTTGTCAAAATGACAACCTTTAAGGTTGAAATTAAACTAATAATAATAATAATAACATTCTTTCTTTTTAATATTGAAATTATCGACTGAAAAACCAATCCTTCTTGATCGTTTTAAAAAATTATTTAGTTATTTCAATAACTTACACGCTAAAGTCGACATTCATGAATAAAAAGGACATTCGAAAAGTTGGTCAAATTAGCAAAAGTACTAAAATAGGATTCATGTTGGAAAAATGTACTTTCCAAATGCCTTAACGTAATTACCCACGTCACTCAGAATGCAACACGCACACGTTTCATATTTGTGTAACTACAAGAAATTACAGTTTTAGCGACTAAACTTTTAACAACTAAATATTTATAGTCGCTAAATCTATCATTTTACAACTAAAAGTTAGTCGTAAAAATATTTGGTTAAGAAATATAATGTATTCGACACCAAGTCTATTGACGACTACCCCGTTAGTCGTTAAAAAGGTAGATTCAGTAACTAAAGGTATATTTAGTCACAAAACATTATGACGCTAAATATTAATAATAGAGGGAAGACCAAACTTTTACAACTAAAATAATTTAGTCATTGAAAATATTATTTCACGACCAAAACTTAGTCGCTAAAGAGTAACAACCTTTCGTGACTATAATATTAGTTACAAAAAATTATAAGAAATTACACATTCAGCGACCAAACTCTTTTTCTCACTTGATTTATTTTATTGCGACTAAGCTTTAGTCACAAAAATATTTAATAAAAAGTATAAGTTTTATTTTTTAAATTATCAAATGACTAACCTTTTAGTTGTAGAAGGTAAAAGATATTAATCAAATCATGTAAAAATTTTGTACTATTTACCTTTTATTTTTTTTTTCATATGTTGATTAAAAAGAAAATCAATAGAGGAAAAAATATATATAACTACAACTAAGTCAACGAACTCAAAAATTATAGTACTTTTCGACAAAGGATGGAGGATGGTATCACGAGGACTACGATTAAGCCGGCGATAGGGGTGGGTGTAATGAATTGGAATTAAGGTAGGCTTGGGTACGACGACCACTAGTTTCGGTTGCAACGTCTGATCATCAATGGGCTTCAACTTGGTTTCCTTCTATTCTTTTTCCTCCGCGTTCGACCCTTTAGGAAGAGAGAGAATTAAGAAAGTGTGAGAAGGAGAAAGAGAGAGTCAAAATGAGAGATTATCCGATTATTGGTTTTGGCGCCCTTGTTTTGGCGGAGCCAAAGAGGATTGTTTTTGGCAGATTGACATCTACTGTTCAATTTTAGTGTCCTAAATAATGTCTAACTAATAATATTTTGACACATAATTGAAAAATGTTAGATTTTAAGGTATAAAAAATTAGTTATAAATTATTTCAAACTTTTTAAAATGACATGGCATAATATTATTGGTTAGATACTATTTGAGATACAAAAATTAGACAGAAGATAATTTGAATTCATTTTTGGCAGGCAGTTGAAGACAAGGGTGGTTTTTTTTTTTTTTTTTTTTTTTTTTGAATGTGCTCTGAAGTTTGAGAAGAACCAATCTCGTTCATTGAAATGCCTTTTATTTTCCTTTAAAATATAAAAACTAAAAAGAAAAAGGAACAATCTAGAACTGCTATTGAGATTTCCTCTCTATGTGATTTTGGCGCACTTGTTTTGCCGGGCAAAGAGGTGGACTACAGTTTGGTCGCAGAGAGAAGGAAAGGAAGAAATATGTGGGTGCGTAAAGAAAAGTGGGAAGTGGATAATCATTGTAGATGATTTGGAGGGTGGGGTGTGTGTAGTTTTCTTGTTATAAATACATAATAAAAAATATAAAGTTATAAGTTATTTTTCTCTTTCTTTATGTTTCAGATATTATTCTTCTGTCTATCATTTTAGTCTTGAGTTGTGTAATATATTCAATGTTTTATGATTTTAATTTTTTATTTGTTTTTTGTTTTTGGTGAAATCCGTCTTAACATGTTGTAATCTAAGGAAGAAAAAAAAAACTATTTCATATTTTGTGTGTGATTTTGGATGTTATTTTTATTGATATATATGTGTATATATACGATTATATCATATTTGTGTCTTTTAGACGTGAACGACTTATTATATTTTGTGAATTAACCAAAATTCATTTATCAATAAGATTAAACAGTCAAAATCAATTATCAATTATTTAATTTAATTGGGTCTTTCACTAAAATATCAAACCACTTAAACTGTTTGAAAAATGTAGTTTTGAATTGGTTAATGATTTTGTGACGAAATTTCACCCTCCGATTTGCAAAAGACCAAACAAGCAAGAAACCATAGAACTGAACACAAGGAAAAACAAAATTGAAATTAGGGGAACAGATCAAGCCAAGAACAAATGATTTACTTAGTTCGGATCAATGATTCCTACTCTAAGGCAGAGAATCGCTCCCTAGTCCAATTCACTGTGGTAGATGCATTCACAAGACTCAGCAAGATCTCAAGAGTTTTGAAATTTCAATGCTTATCAGTTTCTCACTCTTTTTCTCTAAGATTTTCGAGAAACAAGCACTCCCCAAATAACCCATTTCACAAACCCTATAATATTCTCGTTTGCTTCGTAGTATACAAAACCATTCAGACTAAAAAATCTAATCACC
Source organism: Ficus carica (assembly GCA_009761775.1). Lineage (NCBI taxonomy): Eukaryota > Viridiplantae > Streptophyta > Magnoliopsida > Rosales > Moraceae > Ficus > Ficus carica. The sequence continues at coordinate 19,808,158 of CM019745.1, forward strand.
TAACATACTCTTTTATATTACAACAAAACCTATAAGATATTAAAATCTGTGAAACCTAACAGTCACATTTAGTTATACTAAGCTACAGTCCTAATATATCCCTGTAACTACAATTAGAGACACACATGGCAGATTTTTAGCATAAAAAACGTCAAACCATCTTTGAACTTACTAACGGTAGTGTAACTACTATAGGAATGTAAAAATATAAGCTTAATTAGATTGCATATAACATCTGTCAGTTTCAGTGGTATTAGTTTTTTGTCGAATAGTCCATCGAACTATTGGTCAAAGTTTTCGTTACAAAATTGCCAACATGACCAATATATGGGAACGTTAACAGAATTGATAGTTTATTTCATTCGGCTCTAATTGATTTTGAATTGACATTTACTTTGGAAATGATTTAAGATTAAATTTAAAAGGAAGAAAATGGGGGTGTTCATCTGATTCAATCAACTGATCAAAAAAACCAACCCAATCCAATTCATTTTCTTTTTTCAAATAATTGACCTTAATTGGATTTGATTGAATGTCAATACTAGAAAACTAATTTAGGTTGGACCGAATACACTTTTTACCTTCAAAGCAATCGATTTTTTCCAATCTAAGCTTTTATATATATATTGTGTACAAGCACATAAGTAAAATTTATATATTATATAATTAGTCACTGGTAAAGGTATTTTGATTCTATAAGTTATTTGAAATTCAAATAATTATTATCTTGGATAAGATGATAATATTTGAAATTTAAAATTTGAATACAATGATATTTTGGATAAGGATGATAAATTATTATTGAAAAGAGTTTTTAACAGAATTTGAGTCTCTCAACTGAATACTATAAAAATGAAATTCTAATTACAAATAGACAAAAATAATCTACCGAATTTCATGTAGAACAGCTAATAAAGCTTAATCTCTAATCGTTAATTCTTTCTTAAAAAAAAAAGTTCTTTCTTTTTCCGGAAAGAAAAAGTCGATTTTTCTATCTATGCCTTCATTAAGAAAAAGAAAAAAGAAATCTAAAGATAAAAACAGGGAAAAAAAAAAAAAAAACTATCAATGATAAAAACAGGGAAAAAAACTATAAAAGATAAAAACTGAAAACATATATATATATCTTGGGTTTTTTTATTAAAAAAATTGAATGGAAAAAAAGTATTTCGGTATTGTTAAGACTTAAATTAAAAATTAAATAGGATTAACAGAATTAGATTTATTTTTTTAAAATTTTGTTTTTTTAATTAGAAATTAGATTATACCTCTTAAATTAAGACAAAAACAAATAAGAAATAGAAATTGTATTTGCTTTAGGTTATGGCACCTATAAATAGAACACACTACTATGTTTATTTTACAACTCAACTAATAAAATTTTATCATTACAATTTTTACTAAATTCTTAGAGCACAATTCTCCGTTGCAAAAAGTTGCAATATACACATCCATATATGTGTATATATTTTGTTTTCTGAAAGGTTACTTTTCATATTTATTTGTTTCTTTTTTTTTTTAAGGAATTTTTTTAAAGAGAAAAAAAAAAGGAGGTTTAATTAAGCTTTTATTATTATTATTTTTTTTTTGGAAGCAGTTTCTTTAAACAGTTGATTGATCTATTCTAGATACTTCTTCTCTTGCATATAAATATATTTTTTTAAAACTTAATTACCACTACGATTTTATGCTATGTTATTCCATTTAATTTCATATTTAATTTAAAAGTTTAATTAGCATTTTATATGAAAAGAGTACATGCAATAAAAGGTGAACAAAAATTCCCCTAAAAATTAAATTATGAGAAAAATAAAAAACTGAAAGCTCCCCCCCCCCCCCCCCAAAAAAAAAATAAAAAAATAAAAAAATAAAAAACTGAATGTAGAGGCTAAAACGTGGAGTCATTGATAAATTAGTTAGTGGAGGAAGATGATGTGGTTGGAGTCATGGAGTTGCATTAAAAAATGGTGGATATATATATATATATATATATATATTTTTAAACTTCTATATACCTCATATAAATTTCTAAAATATAAATTTAAATAATCTACTGTAGATTTTTAAATATAATCTTAGCCCTCTCATATCCCCATTATTATATTAATGTTAATTTTTTGTCATAAAAAATAGTATATAAACCTTAATAATTCGCCTTTAGAAAAATCTTAATAATTCTCCAAAAAAAAAAAAGCTACAAAAAAAAACTTCAAGTACCCCCAAGAAAAAAAAAATTTCCAGTTCTTTCCAATGATGATGAATAGATGACAATGGACTGAATAATCATCATTGACATAATGAATTGAAAAAAAAAAAAAAAAACATGAAATACTAACAAACGAAAATATTAATAATCTTCCGTTAATATATATATATATATATATATATAAATCCATACTTTAGATTCATTAACTCTTTAAGAGAAGTTTGTCCCTTTTTTTTTTTTTTTTTTTTTTTGTCCATTCATTTCGAACCTCCTCTGAGATTTTCTGTAAGTCAGATTTCTTAAGAATTTCTTGGAGAACAATCTAGAAGTTACATTTTACTTTATTTATTTATTTATTTTTTTTTGAAAAATACTATTTGTATTTACATGGGATTTAAAGCTAAATGGCGTTTTTTTTAATAAGTTTTCTAATAAGAGGTATTTACACAGAATGATTATTTTTGAAGATGCCTTTTAAAAAATGAACACTTAAAAATTTATTTACAAATTTGAACAAAATTTGAATGTCAAACTTTTGTTGTTTCACGTTTACCCTTCCTTTTTTTAAGGATTTGAGTTTTTTATTTGAATTTATATATATATATATATATATAATTAGGAAATTTGAACTTGTTGTGTTGTTTTTGCTTAATTCCATGAAATTAGTTTTTAATATATTTTTTTTGTTTAATTTTATTTCATATTGTCCGCCGCCCCCCCCCCCCCCCCCCCCAAATAAAATCATTTATTGATTTGATTTTTTAAGAAAATAAACAGAATTCCTTTTTAAGAAAACAATCCTTGATTTTTAAGGAAATAAACGGAATCTCTTGATCTTTTTTAACGGTGTGATCCTTACAATAATGATCTTGTCATTTTAAGATTTAATGTTTGATATACTTTACTAATATTATAATGACCTATCATTATCTTGTGTTGATTGGATTAATCATATTACTGACATAGTCTCTATGATAATAACCACATTAATCTACACATTATTCTTTATTTAACATTGTATCTGTATAATAGAACTGTCTAATGACATAGTCATTATATAGGAGTCTTATTGTAAAGACTGAACACTAAATCACTAATACCAATATAATGACTGAGCTCATAGTCTATGGTTTTTTTTTTTTATCTTAAACGTTTAGAGTATATAGTTTTCAATCACGTATTATATTTTTTAGGAAAAAAAAAAAGAATACAAAAGGATAAAGTCAATAATATATGGATTCCAAAAATTCAAAACCAAATTAACAACAATAATTATGATGTCTAGAGTTTCAACATCAATCTCAAACATAATGACTGAATACAATAACATTAAGAAATCCATAGCATATTTTCTAACCTTAAAAAAAAATTTAAACAAGGTGCTAATTTTTAGAAGGGAATTAGATTTTCTTTTCTAATTCAATCTACCACTCCATAATCATAGATTACCGATGTTAATCTACCATATCGCAATTTGACAACCTACAATGGATAATACTAGGGATATTTATCAGAGATGGTCAGTGACGTATGTTAAAAAGACATTACAATTTAAAAGATTACTCTCACATTATGGGCACTATGGACTACCAATAAAATATGTTGAAAAAGGAAATTGAAGAAAAAATTAGAGAAGATATTTTATACAGCGGAAAATCAAGTATGGTGGATTTTAAAATTTTTTATCATACTTAGAGGATTGTTCAAACCCATTTAGGTTGAGTAAGAAGCTATATCTCCATAGGTTGATCGTCTCAACGCCAGTCTTTCAATTCTGGATGATCAAGCTAGCTTCCAGATTATGAGCACTAGCCACTCGATCCTCCCTGCTATGACTTTTTCACGTATGGGTGTGTGTGGGTACACTTGGTAGAATTTTCGGTCACAAAGTGATACTATTTTTCTTTCCGTTCTCAATCTTGAAATTAGGTTGGGTGGTATTTTTTAATCATCTAATCTAATAGATGACCCAACTTTTTTTTATTTAAGAAAATGTCCATTTGTCATTTTTTTAGATTTAGTTAATTAATGATTGACTATGAAAAGTAGTGATCGACTAATGGTTAATAAGTGATTGATTATAAAATTTGGTGATTTACGTTATAGTTAATCAGTGATTGACTATTATGTAGTTAATTACTGATTGACCATTTAAGAAAATTGATTAATCATTTTAGAAAAAAATGGCTTTTAAATAATTTTTAAAAACTTCGGTCATTTATTAAAAAAATTATTAAAAAAAGGCTATGTAGTTATAAATCCTAAACATAAATTGAAATGTTCTTTCTCTTTTTCTCACAAAAAACACACACAATGTTGCTAGGGTTCAAAAATTATTTCTATCAATTAACTATTTATATCATCCGATAAATATTTATTTTATAATTTTTGGTAAGCATTATCCAGGATAATTCAAATAAAAGATTATCCATATTCGTAGATAATTATCTATTTATTTAAATTCAAATCTTAGAGAATATATAATTCAAGAAATTATCTTACCTACTTTTAAATTTAAATCAAATTATGATATTTATCCAAAGATAACAATCTTTAATTTAAATTATTAGTAATCATTATCTGCATTTAAATTTCAATTAAACTATGATATTTATTTAAAGATAATAACATTTAATTTAAATTACTATTCATTATCTTATTCAACATATTAATTATTGAAATTTTAAATAATTATCAAATTAAAATACTATACATGTAAACTTAATTCTCCTTGAAATTTTCTAGTTATTTATAATTGAGATTAAGATTAAAATTCCATGTTGCCTTCTCAATTATTTTATCATTAAAGTTTTTGTCATTTCATGTTGATTAAACTCTATTCATGAAACCTTTCATAAATAGAAAATCATTCAATAAACAAATTACAAAATAGTCGAGATTCTTTTTATTTAATGAAATCTCGAATGACACTTTAAGAAAATATCATCCCAAGTTAAAAAAAAAAAAAAGCTGTTCATGCCATTCATCATACTCTATTAATAGATAATTAGCCTATACGTATGTAGTATGTACAATTATTATAATTTTCTATGGAGAAATATTTACTATCATTTATAATATATGTTCCCTAAAAAAATTATATATAATTTATCATTTACCAAAAAAATTATCCCTAAAAACAGCATTTATATTATAATGTATTTGTCATACGGTTATTAAGTTTGAAACATTCCCCAAAAAAAAAAAAAATTTGTTAAAAACAAAGTTTGAAAATAAAACATATATTATTTTGAAAGTTAAACCGTACTTCCACCAAAAGTAAAACCGTAATTTTGGAGGAAGAAACTTCTTCGGCCAAAAAAAAAAAAAAAAAAGACAGAGATTAATTTTTGGAGGGGAAAGCTTAATGAAAATTTTGGCGGTTCTTTTTGGCTCTCAATTTTAGGAAATTTGAAAGATAAAACCGATTTCCAGTTTTCCACTTATATCAACTACAGAGTACAAACATTATACAGTTTCTAATTCTCTTTCTCAACTTGTCAAATTCTTTTGTTCTTTGATCTATTCCAACTCTTATAACCATCTTCTTTCCTTGCCATGTTAGGCTTTATGTTTCTTCTTCTTCTTCTTCTTTTTTTTATTTTTTTTTTATTTTTGAATGGTTAAGCTTTATGTTTCCGGTAAGCTTTCTTGCTTGGTTTTCTCCTTTCGTTACTTTATGTGTACGATTTTTCCAGATTTACATAAACGGAGGAGAATCATAGGATATGCTAATTGGAAGTTTCATCTTCCTTTTTTCCTCCGTGTGTTTTCTAACTATACTTCGTATTCTTCTCTCTCTCTCTCTCCTCTGCTTTTCTATATCCACTTAGGGGTGACTTTGTTATTACGGATAACCAGTTCCGATGATGTAAAAATAGATGGTGACCACCACAGTTATTTTCCGTGGATGCTAGTTAGACATGTTGTTGTTGATGGAGTATTTCGTTTCCTCTTCATTATTATTTCTTTTTGGCTCCACTTAGTGCTGGTTCTGGGCATGCGGCATGGCAACTTTAAGAGATTGCAAATTTTTTTTCTTGTTATTTATTTATTGTAATATCTTTCTTGGTTTTAATTTCTTTGCTTTCCTATTTTGTCATTTGTAGATTCTTGAATGAAAAAAGTGCGGTTCAGATTTTGGTTTTGGAACAAAGGAATTTTTTGTTCCTGTTTATGGTGGATAGCTTTTCATAATATTGAGTAGGGAGGTTTGTCTTTATTTACTATATTTTTACAATTATTTCTCTTTGAGGACTTCTTAATTTCTATTTCTCCTCTTTAATTTGCTAACTGAGTTTTTGTTTATTTTTTTAATTTTTTAATCGGTTCCTTTCGCTTGATCATCATCAATCATAATGAAATTGTTGTTCTTGATACGGGATTAATTTTTTCAGTTTATTGGTTACAACTTCATCAATTCAAGATGCTAAAGCATTGGAAAGTATTCAATACATCAAAGATATGTACAAGTATGCAAAATGCAAAGTAACTACAGTCGGTGAGTGACTAATAATGCTTTTTTTTTTTTTTTTTTTTGTTATCACTTTTCTCCATGTGTGTTTATATGTTTTTGTCTAGTAGGCGAAATGTTGACGGCTGAAAGAAGACAATTGGGGAGTTTTAGTTTTTCTTTGGTGCTTATGCTCCACTTTCAAATAACGCAGACACACACAAGGATAATCTGATGTTATCAAGTTTTCAATCATCACCAAGTTGCCCGCTGCTACTACCTATGCCCAAGTGTTCATATTTACTTGTAATTTACATTTTATATTTAGAGATATATTCATTTAATTAGTATGATGTTTATGTATTTGGTTTGATAGTTTTATATATTTGTTAATATATTTGGTTTGATGTTTACTAGTAAACCTCTATTAAAATTAATGTTATTTGTGTAACAATATAACATATTAGACATTTGATTTGATTTGCTAATATTCCGAATATGTTATTGTATTATTTGATTCTAGATTGATTATGGATTTTTTAAATAAAAAAATGAATTTCTTTTGGCAACTAAAAATTTAATAACTCAAAATGGAAGTCATTTGATGACAATGACCACATTTTAGTCGGTGAAGGCAAAAAATCTTAAGCTTTCAATAAATGGCAACTAAAAATTAATCGTTAAAGTATGCAAGCAGACTTTGATTTAGCCACTATCAATTAGTTGCTAAAAGTTTACAAAGAAAGTATTTAGTGACTAGGAGTTAGTCGTTACAAAATTAAAAGTAAAGAATTCAGTGACTAATCATTAGTTGCCAAATTGAATCTTTTAGCAACTAATCTATCAGTCGCCAAATACCTACAAAATGATTTTATAGTAACTAATTGTTAGTCGCCAATCAGTTTTTATGTAGTCGGCAAAAGTAAATTTGGTCTCATTGCAGTACAAATCTTTGGTCCCCTTAAGTTTTATTGTGACTAATTGGAAATTCCTTTACAACTAAATTTTTTAGTCACAGAAAGAAGATTATTTAACGACTATATATTTTTAGTCGCGAAAGACTTACTAGGACCGACATTCAGTGACCAAGGCGCAACTAATTTTTTTTAGTCACGAAAAGTTTTTTGCGACTAATTTTGAACTTTCCGTGACTAAAAATATAGTTGTTGAAAGTGAAATTTCTTGTAGATCAAATGGGAGAAAGATCAATGAAGAAATTTCCTTAAGCTCTATATGGAGTTGTGAGTTGACATGGATATATTCAAGGAATAAAATATCCACGACATTCTCTATATTTTTACGATATTATTCATATTTTGAAGTCTCGACATAGATAATGGGAAGAAAGATATTTCTTTTCAGAGTATCCATCAAATGTCTACAATGTCCAAAAATATATATAATATCCATGAATATTCGTGAATATTCAGGATATTTTTGAATATTTTCACAAAATGTCAAAAAACTCGGAGAATTTTTTTTTGTAAAAATTTTAATTTTGTCGTCCATTTCATTTTTTAAATGTGATAGAATTTTTCAACCCATAACGATTATACCAAAACAACATATAAGAAGACGTGATATAACTGAAATGAGTCAAACTGATGAGGATTCCATCGTCTTAAGTTTTGATTACATGAGCTTAGGAATCGAGTAAAATTAATACGGTTATAATCATTCTTATGATTTTCAAATAGGGTCTAGTTTAGAAGTACAAAATCAAGACGGTATTTTGATATATTGGTATATCTCTATTACGAAATTGATATTGATCAAATGTCATTGTATATCCATCAAGGCTCCTTATCAAGTTGGATAAATCAACAATATCCAATTTATGAGTTAACCTTTGGAAGTTAAGAATAAAAACATACATGTGATACATTATCAATTACTTTTAGAACTATTCAAGGGTAATATATCTTGGTAAATGTATTGTTTAGAACAAAACCAGAACTTACTTATGGCATGTTTACTTACGTGTAATCAGAGTGAGCATAAATCGGAATAGGTAGAATTCAGAGTGGGCTGGATTCGGAGTCAGGATTCGGAGTCAGAATATGTTGTTTACTTGGGTTCCAGGAATCGGAGTCGGAATCACTATCAATCTCATTCATGCGTTTACTTAAAATAGGAATCAGAGTCAGTTATTATAAATTTACTTATATACCCTTTCAATTAATTTTGTGTTTTCAATTTAAACAAGTAGATTATATACTTATTATTTTCATACTAAAATGATTATTTTTTGTGCTTCAAAAAGGTAAAAAAATTGAGATAAATTATTTTGTTCTACTAATTATAGAACTATTTTCTTGAAATATATGTATATTTTTTAAAAACATAATGTTGAGATAAGTTATTTATGTACTAATAGTTATTATATTATGAAGATTATTTTTTAAATAAAAAAGTCAAGATTTGAGAGAATAGTTTGTTCTAGTAAATATTTAACTTTTTTTTAAAATGTAAATTTACTATAAAAAAAAACATAATGTTGAATGAAATTTCTAAAATTAAAATTTTGTTTATAGTTGATTTACTATCGTTCACTTTTTTTAATTTTGCTAGAGCATTAAAAAATTTAAAAAGAAGCATTAAAAAATTTTAAAAAACAGTAGAAGGAAAAGTGAATTGCGTGAAAAAAATTAAAGTTTTTTCAATCTTTTACTTTTCCTTTTTAATCCTCATATAAGAAAGTAAAGTTGGGGGCAAAGTAGTAATTTAACTTTAATATCAGGAATGGGAGTGCTAATCCGGTGGGGGGCTTGAGATTGCCAATCCCCTTATTCAATCCCAAATTAGTGTGGGCCCCATACAATTTCACTCCCATTCCAGGATAAAAATAAGTAAGTAGACATGAGTTTGATTCTCATTCCCCATTCCGATTCCCTATTCCTGGAAAATAAACAAGCCATTAATGCTTTCTATACTAAAAACTCTTTTTGTTATTAAAAACACTTGAAATTTGTACGTATTCTTTTGTGTTTGACATTTAATTTTTAAATACTATCTTATATTATTTATTTTGTTTGTAGTTATTAATGAATGTAACATCATACTGAAATTACAATTAATGTATAATAATTGTGATTTCCTATTACATTATGGGATATAATTTTTGTATTTGATAACAAATGTATTGTTTTTGTTTTAAATTAGTTCAGATTAAGTGATGGTAATTCTTTTTATATTTTATAAAATTTTAGCAAAGATAATAAGCTTTTCTTTTAAGTATCCATTTTTTTACGGGATATCCATCGACATCGACATCTCCGTCGACATTATCCATAAATCAAAACCTCGACAACTCTGTCGATATCGATATTTTCATCATTGGATATATCACTTAAACTATTTATTAAAATAAACAAACTCTAGACATACGATAATTTGATATTTAGTGGTTACATATATTGTCTATTGATAATTCCACATATAACTCTATCATGAGATATAGAGTTCGAATCCTCTAACCTCAAGTTCAAAAAGTTTTAAAAAATGATTTAATGATACATATCAAACGTAATTATACAAACTATTAAATTAAATTAATGTTTGGCCAAAGGATTAATCTTTAGTTAATGGTTACATCCTAGAAACTACGTCGTAATCCCCTAAACTACAAATATTCTGTTATTTTGCTCCCCAAATTTTTAATTTTGATAAATTAGTTTCTGAACTTTTGTTTTTTTTTACAGTTTTGATCCTTTGTACTAAAATTGATTAAAGATAATTTTGACAGAGATAATCTCATTGATATCACATAATAATTGAAGTGTAACAGTGTCTTTTTCTTACAATTAATTTTGATTAATCTATTATCAGGATTAAATTTGACATGTGATTATAGAAAACATAGGAGGTGACTCCACGTCTTTTAAAACACGCACAGGTAAATTACTGCAATATTAATTTGAGTAAATATAGAGCAAAGTACTATACTAATAACCCCGGAATTTGTCTTTCGAAATTACAAATACACTCTCCTGATCGAAACAAATAACATCAAACACCCTGGTGATCTATAAGTTGATCATGATGGAAAAACTACGTTTGAAAGTTAAATAATTTTAAAACATAAAAATGCCCTTCCTTACATTAGATTTCAACTATATATATATGTATGAAATATATAGAAAGATGATTGGAAGCTCTATCTTTAAGATGCCTTAAAAGTCATAATGGGATTTGATCTTTGGATGATATTAACCCAAATCTATTCTTAAGGAATGGGAATGACGTTCATTAAAAAAATATTAAGTATATCATTTCATTAGTGACTTATACGTGGAAAAAAAAAAAAAAAAAAGATATCAAGAAAAAGTAGCCTATATAAGAATTGGTACAAATTAAGGTTCAAATTCACACAAGACAAAATCATATTAAAATCACAAGCATACAAGATACACGATACACAATCCAATACAAATTATTCAAAGGAAGCCCAACTGAGGCATATATATATATATATATATATATATATCTATTGAAGAAAAGATGCATATATATAATATATATATATATTTCCTTTTTTTTCTTTTTTTTTTCTAGCCTGTGTTCCTCAGAACAGGGCACTTTGAACCAGCCCCAAGTGCTTCAGCAGAAGTAGTGTCTATTTTTGCACCCTTAAGAAGTCCTCCAATTAGTTCACCAGAATCGTAAAAGAACTCCACGCTCACAACTTTCATGTTCTCATCCATCTAATTTTAATTAATAAAAAAGAAAAGAAAAGAAAATTTATAAGAAGCATATATATATATATATATATGTTTTATAGTTGAAAAAAGATAATTGAGTACTTACATGAAAAATGGCCATTCCATAGAATTCAACCATTTCTCCAGTAGGGGAATGGCCTTGGAAAGGACCCTCCATGAAGCCCCAATGCCTGAACTTGTAAACAATCACAGGTGGGCCAGAGTAGACGTCGAGAATTTCCAAGGCGAACCCGCGAGGAAACGTCGTCGTAAACGCCTTATGAGCTGAGTCCACCGTTTCTTTGTACGGGTCGTATCCCCGAAGCTCTTCGGGCATGGACGTCTGCAGCAAAGGAATATATCCTCCCCCAAACCTCCTGCCTATCTCTTCCAAAGTTATAGGTTTCCTTCCTGCAAAAATATTTTATCGAACAAAATTTGATTTATTTAAAAATCTTTATAGACGCAAGATTCTGAAATTGAAGAGATTTTCAGAAGGAACGTATTCTGTACTACAGATCGAGTTGCAATTTTTTACAATGAAAATTATACGAACCGTTGAGGCTAAACGTGTACTTATTGGGATCGAGGGTCTTGTAGTCATTGACATTAACTTTGTGGAAAATCTCCATTTCCCATGTCTTCACAAGATTCTGTACTTGTTCTCCAAGTGACCCCTCAGGCCATATCTATCACAAAAACAATATAAACAATTAAAATTCAACAGATCAGAACAGAATTAGAATATAATCAGGAGACCAAACAAGTTTAAATCTATATATATATATGTATGTATGTATATAAAGAAGAGAGATAGACCTTAGTTCTTCCGTCTTCAAAGAGTTTGTTGACGACATCATAGTTGGGAGGAGCACCATACCTCCACTTGGTGTCCTTCTCTCCATCTCCTTTCAAAAGGTAACGATACTTGTCGTTTGCAACATCTTCAGATGCCATTATTTGATCTTCTTTATTTGGCACAATATTTGTTTGAGGGTGTTTTTGCAACAATTATTGCATGCTATAGGGTCTTATTTATAGGTCGAAAAAGGTACCCAAAAAAAAAAAAAAAAAAAAAAAGGAACCTACCTATTGGTTACCTAGTAAAGAAAAGTCTTAATATTTAGACAAAAACAAATACTAAGCATACGTTTTAGAGGCACAATCCAAATCTTAGAATTACAATCTAATTTTTATCTTTTTCCCTCAGCTTCATTATTCATATAGTTTTATAACTCAAACTTTAAATGTCCATAACTTTGCATAGACAAGTTCAAATGAAATGATTTTTTTTTAAATTGTATAGAATTTCGAGACGAACGAAACAAGCTCCAAATTGATTTTTTTTTTCCTAAAATTTTTATACTTTTTAACTCCAGCAATTCAAATACCTTGATAAACACACAATCAATCTAAACTCAAATTCGACAATCCAAACATGAACACCAAACGCATGCTAAGAATAGTCAGAAAGAATGGATGGAGGAATTAGGATAGCGACTGAAGGATACAAAAAACGTGGCTATACATAAACAAGTTTATTTCTTTATTTACTTATTTTGAATGGACATAACAAGTTTATTGAATATATATATATATATATATTTTGGTGATAATAGTCGGAATCTAACAATAAATCAACACCCGATTGTCAAATTCCTCTATCCTAAAATTAAATTAAAAAAAAAAAAAGAAGAAGATATTTTTATCTTTTTTTCAATTTGACGTAAAATTAATCAATGTTTGACTATATTCTCACATTGTCTCCACAACATTCTTTAGGTGTAAGACAACAAATATTTTCATATATACTGCGTGATGGCCCAGTTATTTTAAAAGAATCAAATGCTGGCTTCGTTTTTTCCTTTTTCCTTTTTTTTTCCCCCGTTGAGTATGAAATAATTGGCTTCATTTTTTATGAAAAAAAACAAAAAAAGATAAATAGACAGTTTTCAAATCCTTATTTAGATAATTGGCAAAAAAATTATTTAGGATAATTACCTTTACTCAAAAATTGAGCACAACCAATATGTGAAAAACACATTTAATATTCGTCAATCATTAATTGACAATATTCTAAAAAAAAAATCTTTAATTGATAATAAACAATCAATCAATCATTAACTGACCACAATTAATCAGTCAATCATTGAACAACCACTTAAAAATGGTTATTTGATTAATTTACAAAACTTCAGTCATTTATTAAAAAGTTATAAAAAAAGACTATTTACTCATATATTCTTTTTTCATTCATGTTCTTAAAAGAAAATTTGATATTGTGATCAATGATCAAAATATTGATATTGACAGAAATATAAAGGGTCTAAATTTGTGAAAATATTGATAGAGACTGTTGATATCGATGTCTAAATATGAAATTTTTTTTTTTGATATTTTTATAAAAAAAATTAGAAATTTCAAGTGAAATTTTAGGAAACAAGAAATAACTAAATAATATATAAATTAATCTATCTTTTACAAAAATTAAATACAAATATTTTTTTCTTTTTATTTTCTTTTTAAAAGAACTTTATTCTAACATGCTAACTATTTATAAAAAATAAAAAAAATGGCTGAAAAGTGCTAATTGTCAAAAATAAATAATTTACATGAAGAGGGAAAAAATTTATATATAACTTTGTTAAAATTGTGAAAGGAAGAAAATGGATATTGATACGTTATAATATTACTCAAAAAGTATCAATGTTTCATGGATATTCTATAAGAAATATATTTACCTCCTATATCTGTATATGTATCTAATGTACTCATTTACAAATAAGGAAATATATACAAAGTTATCGAAATATTCATAATTGATTATGATATATTTTAACTTCTAATTTTTAAGCTCCCAATTGATTTTAGACAAGATCTAATTAACTATACAGTATTTTGCTAAAAGTTACTATTAATCTATTTTTAAAGAGAGAAAAAAAAAATGATGTTTTTTAAGGTAGCTATATATATTGTGCCAGTTGGTGGCGGCTAAAGGGCGAGGCGGTTATATTCTAATAAGGACCACTTACGGAGTACAAGCCACAATCAATCATTGTACGTGACTCATAGATTCTAAAATGTATTTTATTTTTAAGGGTCCTTTGAGTGGTGTTTTCCAAAATTCTCTTTTTGTCGTTTTCCTCCAAAGTTATTACCACAAAATACACACTTTCAAAATACAACTCAAAAAACTCTTAACCTACAAATCTCCGTTTTCAATTATCCCCAACCGTGGAACTATAAAATTGTTGTAGACATCACATGCACCTCCTCCGTCAAATTCTGGATTTTGTTCTTTGTTTAATGAAAGAAGTGTTGGAATTGTTGAAAGATAATAAACTACAATTTTTAGTCTCACATTGAAAAGGAATATATATATTTTTTTTTTTGGCATTGGCACTTTATATGTTGGACTCTTCACAGGAATGCGATAGATTCATGCATCGCTTTGAATTCTGACATTAAAATATAAATATATATATATATATATATATAATATGTATGTATGTATAAAAAAAAAAAGGATAAATTTTATATTTTGCCTCTTGATTTTTAATCTTATCACAAATTATCTCATAAATTTTAATTTTTGACATTCGTTTCTCCTGAACTTCAAAAAATTTGCAAAATTTTCCATTATGTTACATTTTTTAACTAAAATTGAGGACAAACTTCATGTTTTCCACTTGAACTTTGAGTATTGTCATAAAATACCCTCAAACTTTGAA
The DNA here is from genome assembly GCA_009761775.1 of Ficus carica. NCBI lineage: Eukaryota > Viridiplantae > Streptophyta > Magnoliopsida > Rosales > Moraceae > Ficus > Ficus carica. The sequence continues at coordinate 19,823,248 of CM019745.1, forward strand.
ACATCAACAAAATTTTCCCTTCTGTCAGATCCATTATAGGTATTGTCACGTCTCTCACAAAGATTAAATTAAAAATTATCAAAGATTAAATTAAAAATGATAATTATGTAAGAACACAAATTAAATTGATAAAAATTCTTTTGCAAATGAAACAAATGGCCCACTGAATTTTTTTTCTTAAAAAAAAAAAAAACTTCTTCAATTGTAAAAAGAAAAATAAAAACAAAACAAAACAAAAACAATGCATGTAAATCCATCTCCTCCCTTAGGCCCAAGTTTGCCGTCACGGCCTCCTTCCCCGCCTCAAATCCGCATTGTAGTCCCCACCTCCTAGCTTTTCGTTGTGCCCTCTCCCCCGGCCCAGATCTGCGTCGCCACTTCTCACCCTTAACTCGTCGTTGCCCCCGCACCTAACCCTTAGCTTGCACCATCTTTTTTTTCCCCTCCCCTCCCCATGCACGACGTCGTCTCTTCTCTCCTCCCCCACCTCACTCGTTCTGTGTCAAAACTCAGGAGATAGAGAGAGAAAGTAATTTTAAAAAAAAATTACTAGAAAAAGATTTTAAACAAAATAAATTCTTTTAACTTGTTATTAAATTAGATTTTCTTTTTACTGATAAAATAAGACTAATAAATTCTTTAAATGCTTTAAATTAAAATTTGTTATTGGGAGTAAAAGTGTCATTTAACATCATTTTAGTTTGATCTTCATTCCATGTATTGACAAGTGGCAATTTCAATAACAAAACTAACATAATGGAAAGTTTTGCTAATATTTCAAAATTCAAGGTATTTTGTGACAAGATTCAAAGTTCATAAGGTAAACGTGAAGTTTGTCCTCCATTTTTGTTAACAAAACCAATAGAAGGGGAAAACTTACAAATGTTTCAAAGTACATGAGAATGAATGTTGCAAATTTAAATCCTGGAAGCATTTTGTGACAAAAACCTTTGTTAGGGGGCAAACGTGAAATTTGTTGTTAAAAAAAATATCGTGGCATATCACACGATTACTGTCAAATATATATGTCCTTTAGTTATTGAGTACCAAAGTCGTTAATTTATCGATCAGTTGGTATCCATATTAGTTATGATACCAGCTAGTTACCTATTAGGTAACCGTCATGACATCAGCCAAAAACAGTTGAATTCATTAACTTTCTGGATTTTATTTGCGAAAAACCAAACAAAATCACAAAAATTGTTCAAAATCACAAACAACAAAATAAACCAAAATCAAAAAAGGAAAAAAAGATAAAAAAATAAAAAAGTAAAAGAATAAAAAAAAGAAACAAAACAAAACAAAAAAAGGTAAGGAAAAGAGTTTCTCCACACACAGCGGTGACAATGACAACAAGGTCACGAGGGCCACGACAAACAGATTTAGCCTGAAAAAATCGGATCTCGTGGTGGGGGCACGGAGATCGCGCAAGAATCTGATAGCAAGGTGTAGATTGCGAGAGAGGTGACGAGTAATCTGATCGAGAGATCTCACCAATCGAGAGGGTCGAGTGGTGAGGAAACTAACCAAAAGATTGCGCCAATCGTGAGGTGCAACATCAGGAAGAGAGTAGGGTTGTGTCGGGCAATGGGGAGGGGGAGGGGGTGGGGTGCAGACCTATGGGCAGTGGAGAATAGAGAAAGTTTAAGGGGAAAGAAAAAAGATATAAAGATAAATATTAAAATTTAAAATAAAAAATAAGAGAATTTGTATGTAATAAAATTATTATTTGAAGTAATGAAAATTGAATAAGGGATTAGGGAGAAACATGTGAAAATTTAAAAAACATAGAAATTACAGTTATGTTTTGACCACAAAAAAAAAAGTATGAAGATAATTAAGAGGTGTTGCTGTTTGAATGCAGAAATACACATGACACTTTATCTTATAAGACTTCATCCAACCTGGTTCATGTGCAGTTTGGAATGTGTTTCACTTTTGTTTTCTGTTTTTGTCGGAATGTCAATCTATAGACCTTCTTCCAATGGGTTTTTTCTTATGAAAAATGGCTTAGTTAAAAAAGTTATTAACAAATTATTTTCTTTGAATAGCACTTTTTTGGTAAATAAAACAAGAGGATCAGTGATGTCTTCATATTCCTAGCCCAAAACGTAAAGAGTAAGTAACAATTTGGACCACCGATAAGATGACAAAGGATCCTATTCATGTACATTTAACATCTAACAAGCTAAATATTTACATAGTCTATTAACAATCATTGTCAAGCCGGTAAACCTGCGAGATGCTATTCAAACTCTTGACCTGATAAAAACGAAGACTCTAAATAGGATCTCTTTTGTATTATATCACCATCAAATGTGGTTGTTGAATGGCGTTTTATATTTAAGAATGGAATGACAATTGTGTAATAAGTACGAAATATTATAGTCTCTTGTTGTTACTTTGAGCATTGCTTGTTCAAAAAGAAAAAAGAAAAATAGCACTGACTCACTCAAAACAGTGTTGATTTCTGACATAAGGAGCCAACAGCTCAAAAAAAAAAAAAAAAAAAAAAGCTGAGAAACATGAATGAACCTGCTTTGATAGAGAGAGGAAATGGAGGAAATGTGTACGGAAAAACGTATCTGTTCTTTTGTATATGGATTAGTCTTAAGTCGCCGGCCATATCAGTCCTAAAAATGTAACTTTATTTTTTTTTAGGTTAATGACTACAAATCGATTTACATGTAACAATTTAAAATTCTATAAATGAGATATATCAACATAAAATTTTATACATTAATATTAATGAATTAGTGTTACATGATATGATTAGGGGTGTTTTGGGAGGTATTGTAGACGAAATTTTGGAGATATTTGAATTGGAGTTAAGATGAATTTTGAAAAAGTGTGTTTGGTTATTTAAAAAAAAAAAATCAGTTTGGAGTAAAAAAATGTAAAAACTTTAAATTTATTTGGAAAAAAATTTAATATGGATTGGTTTTTTGTTACTCTTGAAATTTTATATAATTTTAAAAAATTCATCTCATTTGGACTTAAAATAACAAAATTATGAATAATTAAAGTTTGAGTGTACTGTAAATGTTTGAAGATTTGAATAGTCAAAAATAGTTTTAAGATGAAGAAAAAGACAAAAAAAAAAAAAAAAAAAAGTTGGGGGAAGCACTTGAACGATACAAATTTAGAGACTATTGAACCAACATGACACAAAAAACTAATACTAAACCAATATGACACAAAATAAAGTAAAATTGACTAAAATTTGTATCATGTTGATCAAGAATGGAGAATTTCTGTTATGTTGGTCAATAAGCAAAAAAAAAAAAATGTGATTATTTAGATAATTTTGTTTTGGATGAAAATGTTATTTCCAAAACCTTTATGAAACGACGCGCCTTAGTCTTATATACATCGGCCTAATTAGCCTTAGTCTTAAATATATCTAGGGAACTAGACCATAGATTCAAAACAATATTTACACAAGAGACGTTTTTGCTTTTACTAAAATATGCAAATGCTTCTCCCTCGGATTTGAAACTATAAGTTCAAAACATGCAGCTCGTTTAGTTAATGAATTCTCTTGTTTTACTGTGTGAGAACTTTAAAAATTGAATTGAAATGTTTCTTTGCGCGAGCGAGACTCAAATTAGAAGACTTGTAATATATATATATATATATATATATATATTAGTAATTGATGTCCCTTCAATGATACATTCATATAAAAAATATTAATAAAATATCTCTTCATCTCAGTGTTTTTTTTTAATATTCTTTTCAATAAGCATTTAACTGTAAACATGTTTTTACTGTTTTACTATTAGTTTTCTTAATCTAACTTTACCAAACATGTTATTTAAAAAAAAAAAAAAAAAAAAAAAAAGAGGATATGTTTTTGTTTTTTGAAAAATGAGAATGAGAATAAACAGACATATGAACTTTATTAACGACCAAACTGGATGGTGCCGTCAAATATGCCAAAACTTATTTTAAAGATAAAAACAAGAAGAAAAAGAACAATATATTATTTATATTCTTGTCTGATGACGAAACATGATCCCTCGAAAAGAAATAATTGATATTAAAAGATACTAATTATTTATGTCGGCGTTTATGGTGTTCTCCAATCTTCCAATATTCTTTTAATTAAGTTAATTGTGGTGGCTTTTCAAAAAAAAAAAAAAAGGTTAATTGTGGTGGCAGCCGACATGCATCCTCGTCTAGAACTTATTATAATAATAGTATTTTTTTTTTTTTTGGGTTAGTGTAGAGGTCAAATTTCATACCTCATCTCTAATCATATACGTATCAATAGACATGTTACCGGAGAATACAAAACAATACATGACTGAACAGCCTCCAAGATTCAAAAACGAGTCATCAGTTGACAACAGAGCGACTCGCAAGCAACTGCCCAGTCACTCGAGGTCAAATAAGAAAAGTTGAGAACTAAGAGCTGGGTAGTTGGACTATCGTTCCCTCATATTCAGTACTCTAATTTCATCCGTTGCATCTTTTTTCCGAGGTGAAGTTTTGTCGACTACAGTGTTTACACCTTACTATCCAATCCACCCAATAGCATCATTCCAATTGTTGATGACGTTGCCCAAGGATAGCTACCCAAGAGAGGGGTGAATGGAGTTTTTAAAACTTTTTACAATTACTGAAATTTTCTATGGATAAGTAGTGCAATTAAGAGAATTACCAGACACACGAAAAACAAAAAGATATAGCAAAATAAATAAAGATAGAAAAGGAAGAGAGATGCAAACAGAACTTTTATACAGGTTCGTTGAAAAGTCTACTCCTCTATCACCATGTTATTTCCCAAGGTAGGCCATGTCTATAACAATCTTCTTTTCGGCATAAAAATCCAGTCCTAGTTGGTGAAACTTTCTCTACCCAAGGCACGCTGAGCATTTTACAAAACGCTGACTCTAACTCCAGATACCGGCTACCCTCTCCAAATGATTGGCAACCTATGCAACTCAAACCATAGAAGTTAAAAGTTCTAAATGATTGGCAACCTATGCAACTCAAACCATAGAGCATTTTATAATTTTTAGTTATTCAGTCCTTTTGCTCAAATTTGTTAAAATTTGAACGGTTTTTTACACATTACTTGCTCATTATAATCCAAAAAGAGCATTGTGGATAATTTTTGCTTAACTTAAATACAATTCTCTTTGAAAATTTGAATCTAATTCAACTATACTCAAACTTTAACCTAAATTCTGAAAAGAAATTTATATTGAAATTAAGTAAAAATGATCGTTATTGTCCCTTTTGAGCTATAATGTTTAAGTATTATGCAAAAATTTGTCTCAATTGTAATGAATTTATGTAAAAAGATTTTTTTTTAATAAAAATAATAAATTTTTTTTTTGTTAGTGTGTTAAATTTAGTGGTCAAATTTTGTACCTCATTTCTAATCATACACGTATCAATAGACATGTCATCTGAGAGTACAAAACAACATACAACTGAACAACTTCCAAGGCCCAAAAACGTGTCATCAGTCGACAATAGAGCGATTGGCATTAAAGGAATAGTTTCCCAATACCTTTCAATCATTCCTGAATTGCAAAGTTAACCAATACAAGAAAAGGCAACTCCAAATCAGCGTCAAAGGAATAGTCTGCTAGAATTAGTCAACTAATGTCAGCTAATCAGCTCCTAAAATAGAGACTTGCTATACAAGCTTAGGAGACGACCCATTCATCAGAGATTCTTTATATATAATTTACACTTTTACACACTGTATTCCAATGCTCTCCCTATATTACGTATGTGTTTAATGTTAAGGTTTGGATTGTAGAATTTGGGTTTGAATTGATTGTGCATTTATCGAGACGTTTGAATTGCTAGAGTTGTAAAAAGTGTAAAAACTTAAAATGTGTTTGGAAAAAAAATATCAATATGGAACTTGTTTCATTCGTCTCGAAATTATATACAATTTAAAAAAAAAAATCATCTCATTTGGACTTGTCTATGCAAAGTTATGGACTTTTAAAGTTTAATTTACAAAACTGTGTAAATAGTAAAACTGAAGGAAAAAGACAAAAATTAGATTGTAATTTTAAGATTTAGATTGTGTGTCCAAATATCCTCTACATAAATTGCCCTCTTTCACCTCTCAAATTCTTACTTAGAAACGTTCATTTGTACATAGCGGAGGCCCCCAAGACCATACAAAGGATGTAGCCTCGAGGATGTATGGATGTAGCGTAGTCTAAGGACAGAGAGAGAGAGAGAGAAAGAGGAAGGGAGAGAAATATGTAGTTAGGGTTTATTTTGAGAAAATATAAGGGTAAACTAGTCATTTTATTAATTAGTTATACTAAAAAATTTAATCACGATGTCAGAAATCTAAAACACAATTTCTTAGCATGTGCATTTAACTACATTTTTCACAATTTTCTTAGCATGTTAAGTTTTGGACTTCATTAAAGTTAGTTGGGCATTTTCTCAACACTTGTCAGGAATTAACCACCATCACTGTTTCTTTTCTTTGCCAAAATTTTTTTTTTTTCCTCTAATGTTGTTTATCATTCCTTTCACACGAAAAGTTTAATTATTCCCCAAGATATATATATACACACACACACACACTTGCTAGTTTCCTTCATAGAAGAAGGTCCTTCACCAATGTGGCATGTCATTATCAAAAAATGCAGTCTATTGAAGTAATGCTGTCCACTTGTGAAGTGTTGATGGTATCTTATAAACTCTTTTGAAACCTATCGTAGTAGGTAAAAGCACATGGTAAATCAATAAATAAGTATACTATTGGTGGTTAAAATTGTAATTTCAAAATTATATGTAATTTATTCTTTAAAGTGAATTTTGTATTGCTGTTTTCCTTGACGATAATGTAACATAAATCAACATTTAGGTTGAATAATCATAACATTTGTCAAATTTTCATCAAAACAGATTTAGGTCGATATATAATGCAAAACTAAACCAAGACAATGTTTAGGAGTAAAATATCATATTATTGAAGAAAAAAGTATGATACAATAAAAAATCTAATAAATTTAAAACGGAGCCCCATTTTATCATGAGTATGATAGGTTATTATTATCAAATCAATCTAAAAATGAAATAGCAAGTCGATATATAATGCAAAACTAAACCAAGACAAATATAACTGAAATAAATGATAATCAGCTAGTGGGGTAAGGGGGAAAAAAAATACAAAATTATTCTAAACAATAACTAATTTAGAGACTCTAGGCAATATTGTGTCATTATGAGCTAAGCACGTGAGAAATAGGACATGACGCTCGATCTATAAATCATGTGTGTGAGAACCTATTAAGGTAGGTTGAATAGAAAGGACATGATGAAGAATGTCCGTTTAGCAAAGTTAATTGAATGGTAACATTTTGGATGTAAACATTTGAACATAATCACTTGACCTATCATTTGAAATGATATTTGGCTGTTCGCAATATAAAAAGAAACATTTGGACATAGTATTTAAATGTGTACTTTGATATGTATTGAAAATAATTCTAACAAATGTTATTAAACTACAATTGTCTATGACAAAATTTAATAAGATACAAATACGGTTTTGTTCATCTCTTTACTCTAAACACATAGAAAAAAAAATAATCCCAGATCATATTTGAAATGGAAAAGTTATGACATCTTGAGACTTAAATCCAAAAGATAGAAGAAAAATTCTTTGATTAAAAAGAACCCAAATGTTATTGTTAAATCTACACAAAAAAAACCAAATTTAAGGAGTGAACGACTTTTCATTTCTCTTTTCAAATGATCAAAATGACTATTTGGCATTATTTAAATGGCATTCTAAATGTTATGTTACCAAACGTCCATTTAAATAGCCTATCCAAATAAAATAGTACAAGTGTTGTCAAATAATTGAAACAAACAAGGGGTAGTATCTAGGTTGGAAATATTTAAGAACATGTGTAATATTGAAGGCTGTAATTATAATGTATAGAAACATTTTTTTTTAATGTAATATATATAAATGATTTGATTCAATTTTTAAGTTGAATGTCATATTTTCAGACCACAACATAACATTAATATATGTTAAAATAACATTGATATTGAGTATGCATAACATTAATTAATTTTTTGTTTGAGAAAGGAAGCCCAAAACGATTGGTTGTTTTCTTTCTTTATCACTACTAAGGGGATTAACCGGTTCTTTACAAATCATGTAACCAATTCATGTCCTTACCCCTCAAATGATCATGTCCATCCAATAGAATGTCAATGGTCCAAGTTAAAAAGGGACCATACTTCAATTTTTTTATGAAGGACAGTAGAAGCCCCATATATATTTGTATTTTGAATTTAACGGAACTCAAATTTTACACCTTATAATAAAATTATGTGTCAAATTTTTGATAGACTATACCTATATCCATCAATATAACTTTATTTTAATAACCACAACTAACATTTTGGGATACAAAAACTTATCTATATGAGGAAAAAAAAAAACTATATAAATTTTTGGCTCCGTTTGGTTTGCAAGTTTGAGTTGATATTTTGAAGTTGAGTTTGAGTTAAGTGTAGTTGAGAATAAAAGATTTGTGTTTGGGAGAAAGTATGAGTTAAAAAGTTGAGTTTGAGTTGAGTGTTTGGATGAAAAAAGTTGGAGATAAAAGTTAAAAAAAAAACAAGGGCCCTGTTTGGATGGTCAAAAAATTCGATTAACTAATTTTTCGTCCATTTTTAACTTTCTGTTATAGTTTTTAGTGATTGTTAGATTCACAAACTTACATCATAATTTCCAAACTGTTTGTAAAATTTATTCCCAAAAAATAATTTCGTATTTTCTCAAAGGTCCAAAAAATCGCTGGCCTGAACTTAAAAATTGTGGACTCAAACTCATGACATACAAACAAATTAAAAAAACGAACAGAAAAGCAATTCAACATTTAATACTAAGCATACAAATTGAAATAAAATTTTGCAATTGTCATTAAGTACAAAATTAATACACACATAAACAAAACCAACAAACAGTGCGTACGTGTTCATTAACATAAAAGCTCCAACAAATCAATAATTACAATCATTATCTGTCCCAATTATATATAAATGATTATTCGTTTTACGTTTGCCTATACCATGGTGCTACTTGATATCTTTCCCACATCTCATTTGCTATGTGGTCTCTCATCTCATTCATTGCTACCCTACTTGGGTCATATTGGTGTGATCTTGTACTAGGCCCAGTTTCATCGATTCTGTCGTTAAACACGTAGTCCGCGTTAACATCAATATTACCTCGTACAGGCTCAGAATCTGCTACATACTGCTCAAGAATGGGATCCCCAACCTGCACCATCCTTATGAAATTATGGACAACCGCACACGCCACGGGGATCATTTTCTGCTTGTCCATCGGATAGTTGTTTACGCCTTTCAGTATTTTAAACCGTGCCTTCCAGACACCGAATGTGCGCTCGATACAGTTCCGTAGCGATGAATGTGTATAGTTAAACACTTCACGGCGGTTGCCTAACCCGTCACGACGTCTTCGAAATTCTGGTATATGATAAGTCTCGCGTCGATATGGGCTCAGGAAACAATCCTTATTTGCGTATCCTGAATCTACCAAGTAAAATTTACCTGCAAAAGTAATCTCATAATATTCATACACAATTATCATTTATTTAACGTACTTATTATATGACAACTACAAAATATTAAATTAGTTTAATAGTTGAGTTACCGGGTGGAGGTAACGGGAATCCATGGAATGATATCGCCTCTTCCAACATTCTCGCATCATGGCAAGATCCCTCATATCCCGCCAATATGTATGTGAACAACATATCAAATGAACATGCTGCTAATACATTCTGCGAGTGATATCCCTTGCGATTTATCCAAGCGTCAGCATTCTCACGACGAGGGGCACATGGGATGTGCGTACCATCTATAGCGCCCACACAAGCCTGCATCGAAACGTTTTAACATTTTTAATACGCGTACCAGCATTAACAATAAAACTTTATGTTTTTTCTTACTTAATTTTGGTACGCTATATACTAATATAACATAGAACACTTACATCAAACCATGGCCGATATTTTTCCAAATTCTCCATAATCAAATTTTGGATGGATGTGTAGTCGGCGGGTCTTATGAATTCATCCTTTAGCGAGCAAATAACCTGCAACACTTTATGAAACCAGCGTGAAGTTGTCTCGATGGAGTGCTGGAACAAATACGAAATGTGCCTGTTAGTTTCGCCTCGTGCACAAATCGACAAAAATATGAACAACTGCTCGTTCACATTCATGTTGCGAGTTGGCTTCAATAACTCCCGACAAGCTAACAGGTTACTTAACGATCTGAACGTTTCAGCCTTCATACTTATCATTCCTTGTATTATTTCTTCATGCCCATTTAACAACTCTTCAACTCGCATGCTCCCAGTTAGTGTTGAGTTATGCATTGGTTGTCGCTGTCTGCAGCTGTTTAATCGGTGGCCAGCCGCTGCGACCACTGCCCTAGCTAGAACACGGTTACGGTTACGGTTATAATTCGTACGATTGCTAGCCACGTTATCAGAGTACGGATCATTTTGTTCGTCATCGAGTGCGAAATTAGCGTCGTCCATTTTTGGCCGAATCCGATATCCCTGCTAAAAAAAATTCGTCTGTTCCAAGGTAAACGAGAATTGTTAGCGAACCCCAAAAAGATCACTTCCATGTATGCATCATGGAAGTTGCACCTGTCCGATCCGAAGTGAATGCTATTTACATTTTTTTACGACATCGTTACATAATGTATTCAGTTCAATTGCAAATATCATATAGTGAAAAAAGTCAAATATCCAATATCACAGATTGTCATCTACATTTACAAACACGAAATAAATAACTACATAAATTGTAATACAGTCACAAATTAATAAATAAAAAATATCCACAATCTGAAAAAACGTGAAAAAAAATTGAGTGCGTCAAACATGAAAATCATTCGGTGGGGGGCCCCGGGGATTGAACAACGGATGCAATAATTTCCCGCCTATCGACCTCGGGCAGCCGATGGAACGTATGTTGGAGTCGTGGATGAGCGTCGAGGTAGTGCCACATACGACACCGGTGATTAGGTGGAACGCCCATCTCTGTCATAATGCTCATACACATGAACATGTAATCCGGTTGGTTTGCGGTCTCGTTTGTTTGGGCCGATTGCGACTCATTACGGAAATGCGTTACTATTTCCTGCATCGCCAAGAAGGTCATCTCATCTGTTTCTTCTCGTTGCTTCCTCTTACCAGAACTTGCCCTTGACCACGACGGACCTGTATCGGCTCCACCTCTAACGTTGTTAAAATGACGGGAACCCGGTGTTGGCGTTACATCGTCTTCTAATCCCACCTGGGTTCCATATTCTTCCATTGAAGCTTCAACGTCGCCGTATGGAGTACTATCACCTGGCATGCTTACTGATCCATACCCCGAGGCACCGGCAGCGTGCTTTTTCTCAAAGATTTTAACGTACAGCTCCTTATTACGCAAGCCCTCGTAACGTAGATGGTTGCACTCCTTAAAACGTTGCAAATGAGATTTTAAAAATATAATAAGTACAAACGATGCTTAAAAGATTTTAGAACATAGGGCCTAATATTGGACTACGCAGTTACCCCTATAAAGCTATTCCACGCTTCGTCAAAGCAAACTACACGATCCGTCGTCGGATCGTATCCTAGTCCAGTTCGGGTTTGCAAAGCCTTCCACCCATTATATATTTTCTTCATTCTCTCTTTCTTTTGATACAATGTCATTGCGTGTGCTGGTACCCCGCCGAACTCAGCATTAAACTGGGCGGCCCAAAGTTCTAGAGTTGCTTTGGGTGGATGTTTACCGCCACTGCATTCCACGTACTCCGATAGTTGAATTAGGAATTTTGTTTCTTTTGCTGCGTCCCGAAAGTAATGATCCCCCGACGTTTTGCGCGGCATCTCCTTAGGAAATCGATAACCAAAACAAATAGAAAAAATTTAAAAGAGTCCGTTACGATGGGTAATGAATTGGCTCAGTATAAATTGAGTGCGTCATATAATTTGAGGCATGTCAAAATCCCGATACCTGTATCAGCTACCCGGGCATAGAAAAAGGAATTTCAACTGTAGGTAGTTTAATGGCCAAGACAAGACAAAGTAATGGCCATTAATTCCAAAAATCTACACCGGTAACTGACAACGTGTATCGGGTAAACGACTCACCCGTCAGACTAAAATACAGCAAACGTTATTTTTATGTATACATCATCGCCAATGGTTTGCAATTTACAAAAACGTTAATGGGGGCCCAAAATCTGATTTCAGGCATCACATAAACAATTGGGGGAAGTTCACAAATGAAGCAAGCTACCACAAGTTACAAAACCATTCAAAGAGGACGAAAACTGAACGTTTAGGCATCACATACAAACAAAATGAACAGCCATCTTTACAGGGAGTAAAACGGATGCAAAAATAAATAACTAAATGAATTTAGGCATCACAGGAAACAAACGGGAGTGGGCTCACAGATGAAGCAAGAAACCACAAGTTACAAAACTGCTCAAGGATGACAAAATCTGATTTTAGGCATCACAATATCTAAAATGCACAGCCAACGAGCCTAGGGAGTCAAAGGGATGCACAGAACCATAACCAAATTTTGGTTTTAGGCTACAGGCATCCCATACTTACATCAAACCATCAGAGGGGGTGTACAAAAACCAAAACAGGTGGCCAAATCAGATTGTAGGCATCATATGAAGTTAAACTTTCAAGGGAGGCTAACACAGACACACAGGAACAAGTTAAACCCATTTGCTATGCTCATGACTATAAGGATGAAATCGAAACCACAAAACCATTCAAGGGGGCCAAAACAGATTGTAGGCGTCACATTAACCTGCAATACTCAAGGGAGGCAAACACAGACACGGACGAACAAGGCAAACCCAGATAAATGCTTAATTGTTTACTTGAAATCGAAAACCAAAACAGGTATTAGGACCACAAAACCATTCAAGGGGGCCAAAACGTCGTTCGTAGGCATCACATGAACAAAAACGTTCAAGGGAGGCTAACACAGACACACACGAACAAGGCAAACTCAGATCCACGCCCAAGATTATCATCGAAATCGAAAAACCAAATCAGGTATTACGACCACAAAACCATCGATTTAGGCTGTCCAGATTCGAAGAAGTATTGGGTATTACATAAAACCCAAAATTTTTTTAACAAACTCGAATAATGTTTGAGAATTTAGAGAAAGAAATTTTACTAGGGTTTCAGAATTGGAAGCCGAAGACGAGTACACAGGAGAGGGGGTCGGAGTCGGGCAGGAATTGACGGAACGGGAAGAATTTTTCCGGACAGAGAAATAGTTGGTTATTCGGCCCAAGGCTCGCCTTCGCTTCCCACACCTCACTCGGCGATGCATTTGCTTGACGGGAGTGGGCGCCGGCAAGACCTCGCAGTTTAAACGCAGTGCGGAGAGAGGAAGGACAAACACAAACCAGAGCTCCTGCAGCAAAGCAGATGCTCGATGGGATGGAAGCAAGTCCGACAGACCCACTGACACCAGCACATGGGCGCCGGAGTTGAGGCGTGAGATGCGGGCAGGCGACAGGCACGGAGGATGTAAAAAAAGCTGAAGATGCTCGATGAACAGTAAACTCCGCTGGGGTTACTGTATAACGTTCGGAATGAAGATTGAAGATGAACGGTTTTGTCAAACACAAAAAGTTGAAACCAAACTCCAAAAACACCGTTTCAACTGGTTTTCCAAACAATGCCTTAAGCTTTTTATAAGAATTTTATTCTTGTACTCTCAATGATTGTTTTTTATTTATTTTATTTTTACTTGCAGAATAATATTTTGGAACATGTATGATAGTAAAAAAATATGTATATTATTATTAACAATAAACAAAGTTTTTATTAATCTATATTAATTCATACTCATTCTTAATTTATTGGAATGACATTTTTACCTATGGGTGCGGGTACCCGCAGATACCCACCCTATTAAGGGCGAGTATGAGAATAATATATGGTATGAGGGTTAAAATTAACCCCCTACACGGGTGTGAGATGGGGTGGTGGGACGCTCCCCTATACTCACACCTGTCCCACTTCTATTCATACCAAAAATATAAATAAATATTTATATATACATAATTTAAATTTTTAGTGTTTTTAATGTTTTTGTTTTTTTAATGAATTTGTTTATCGTTTTTTGGAGATTGAATTTGTTTTTAAGATTTCATTTTTATTTTCGATTATATCTATGATTATGTTGTCAACTGTTATGAAAACTTTAATAAAATTTATTTTGAGTTTTTTTTTAATTCTTAACGAGTAAATGTATATGATATGTGTATAGTACTCCTAGTAGGGAATACTCGCACCCACACACACGCATTAAATTAGATGGATATAGGGTAAAAAGAGTGACGAATATGGGTTGAGGGAAGTATACACACCCCGTCCCGCCCCCAATACCATTCCTATTAATTTGTCATTAATAACCCCAATAAATGAGTATTAATATGGTAGCCCATGATAGAAGTCTCTCTTATTGCATTCTTGTGTGCACAACCAAAGGCGGTAATCTAAGTCTCTCTTATTATATTTTTGTGCACAACCAAAAGCAGGAGTTTGGTGGAGTAGTTTAAGTTGGGAAAGTACAGTTTAAATAGTAATTTTTGTTGACTTTTTAGAAAAGACAAAAAACTTTTTCAGAAAAGACAAAATTTTTTTTCAGAAAAAGACAAAAAAAAGTACGGTTCAACTTAAGTTGAATCAAAACACTAAACGCCCCCTAATATTTTTCAAGAAAAGTTTTAACTTTTTTAAAAACTCTTTTGAAGAAAGTTTTAAATATGAGTAATGCATTGTCTCAAAGAAAAAAAAATATGAGTCATTCATGTGAGAAATATGACTTAAAAAAATAATAAATTGAGTACCTTCAGTCCAAGGCAACCAAACACAAGGACACTCCAATTAAAATAAATAAAATAAAATAAAATGAAAAACCAAACAGAAGGACACACCGTTTGGTCTTAATTTTTTGGTCTTAACTTTATGAAAATTAATTGATATTATGGAAGTTAAAAAAAAAAAAAAAAAAA
The DNA here is from genome assembly GCA_009761775.1 of Ficus carica. Classification (NCBI taxonomy): domain Eukaryota; kingdom Viridiplantae; phylum Streptophyta; class Magnoliopsida; order Rosales; family Moraceae; genus Ficus; species Ficus carica. The sequence continues at coordinate 19,838,356 of CM019745.1, forward strand.
AAAAAAAGCTGCTACCCAACCAAAAAAAAAAAAAAAAAGGGTGCATTTCAACAGGGAGAAAGGAGGCACACACAAAAAAAAAAAAAAAAAAAAAAAAATCTGTCATACACTCCCCCATTCGGATTTGCTGAAACCATAGCACTGTAGCAGCACTCCCTCCGTCGGTCGGCTCTCCCCGACGTTCCCGGACCTCCGCCGGCGACGTCAAGGTATGTTTCTTAAAACCTTATCGGTCTCTCCCTCGTTTGAATTTTTGTTGTGATTTTAATTTTTGGAGATAAATTTTTTTTATGAAATTGAGTGAATTTAGTGTTTTCTCTGATTGTGAAACTGATTTGAATGTCCGAAAATTTCTCATTTCAATCTCTCATTCACTTTAGCATTTTATTTGATACAATTTATGCGAGAAAAGACTAATGTGATCTGTAGTTATGTTTTTTTTTTTTTTTAATTATTTTAAATTTTTGTGAGTCTGTGAATCTGTGATTTTTTTTATTTTGGTGATTTGTGTCGTAAACATGTGATTTGTGATTTTGTGGAATTCTTTTATCAAAATTGCAGTGATCTGTTAGAACGAAAAAAAAAAAAAAAAAAAAAAAAAAAAAAAAAGCTTAAATCATTTCAGTATAGGATTTATTTATTTTATTTATTTATTTATTTATTTTTCCTTTCGAAAGTGAAGAAAGTCTCGAAAAATGGATGGTCTGAAAATTCTTACAATATCTGTAACTGATGAATGAAAAATGTGTGAAAGAAAAGTAGGAATCCCTTGATATGGCTTTGATTTTGACGGACAGATTTAATTGGTATTTTGGAGATACATTTTTGGTGGATTAAAGCTTTTTTCTTGATCTTATTATCCGGAGAGTTCGATCACAGTTTCGTGGGTTAAAGCATTATTTATTTTTAATGCTAGTAGAATGGGAATTGATATTGTATGGATTAGGAGTTATTTATTTCCCAATATGAAGTGATGGAAAATTCCTTTAATTTGGATTTGTTCTAATATCGAGTACGCGTCAATATTCAAAGGAATGGTTCATATTATAGTCAGTTATTATGTCTTTTTGTTTATTTATTTCTTTGTCAGAATTCAGTAAAACTAGTTGAACTTGAAGCATAATGTGCATTTAACCAAACTTCTCTGACTGTGCTAAGACAAAAAGCTTCGTATGGAATTAAAGGCGTTGCTGTTAGAGAAACAATAATGCAATGTAAAGTTCCTAGGTTACTAGTCTACATGATTGGTTCTATTTATTGTGATCGCAGCAAACTCTCTACAGCTGAGAAGTTGGAAATTGAAGATGGTGAAGCTAACAATGATTGCTCGTGTTACTGACGGTCTTCCTCTTGCAGAGGGACTGGATGATGGACGTGATATTAAGGATGCGGAATTCTACAAACAACAAGTCAAGGCTCTGTTTAAGAACCTGTCAAGAGGTCAAAACGAGGCTTCAAGGATGTCAATCGAAACCGGACCCTATGTTTTCCAGTATCCTTGTGTCTTCGTTTCCCCTTGTTTTCTACTCTGTTATTTTTTTCCTTGCATATTTTAGATTCCCATAAACAAGTTTATAGCTGCAAATGTGTCCATTTCCATACAGGATAGCCATAGGATGTCAGCTGTCAAGTGATGAATTGCTTATCAAATTTTCAGAAAAAATGTGCTAGCTTGTTGATCTAGTAGTGTTATACTAGCAAGTAATATCTCGACTTTATGTAGCTGAAGTTCTTTAATAATCAGTTTTCGAATCGTGTGCATGCTTTATATTTTCTTGCCCTAGATTGGTTCTAGAACTTAAGATAGCAATTTAAGGTTAGCAGTAAATCGTTTTAGTTGAAATGTTTGTTTCTTTATCTATGACGACCTATCTGCACCACTAACATACAACGTGGTCTTTATTTTCTCACGGTATGGTGTGTAAATATAATTAGGGCACGTTTACTATTAAGTAGTTGAAATAATAGGAAGTAAATTCCACGAGAAAAGGAATTAAAATTTCACATAATTAAATTCCATAATTTCAAGTGTTTACTAATCTATCAAGGAATCTGGTTACATGGGCTTTGATAAGAAATTAGAAGGATTTGAAAGAACATAATTTTAGTTACAAAAATACTCTTTCATGAAATAGATAATTAAATTAAGATAAGGGTTTATTTGGTTGAGAGATTAGTTAGGCCTTAGTTTGCAGGAGAAGGAATTTAATTTGTAGGTAGGACTTAGGAGATAGGAGACAAGTTCCCCCTTACCAATGATCTCAATTCCTTATTTTTAGCTGGGATCCACATCATTTAATTCCCAAATGCAAACGTAAACACCAAATTCAAAATCAAGAACTTTAATTCAGTTTCCCATAATTGAATTCTTGATTAGTAAAGGCGCCCTTAGATAGTTGCATGCATGTGAGCTCACTTTTGTGATTTTTCGCACTTGTATCATTTGTTATATGTTTGCTCTATTTATGAGAAGCAGCTAGCTCTTACTGTTTATCCTGACCTATGTTCTTAGTTATATAATCGAAGGGCGTGTTTGCTATTTGACAATGTGTGACCGGGCATATCCAAAAAAACTTGCATTCCAATACCTTGAGGACCTCAAGAGCGAATTTGAGCGTGCTAATGGGACACAAATTGAAACCGTAGCTAGACCATATGCATTCATTAAGTTTGGTAGGTTTAATGTTATTATCATTGTTTTCTTTTGTTTTAATTTTATATTGTTTGGTTATGTTTTAAGGTCTTGTTTTCTTTTCTTTTCTGTTTAGATACATTCATACAGAAAACAAAGAAATTGTACCAGGACACCCATACTCAACGGAATATTGCAAAATTGAATGATGAGCTCTATGAAGTCCACCAAATAATGACTCGAAATGTGCAGGAAGTTCTTGGCGTTGGTGAAAAATTGGACCGTAAGATGTTTTTAAATATTTTGGGACTCGTTTTGTTTTCTGATCATGCCATTTATTCTGATAAGTATGATCTAAGTTTGACATATCATATTGTGAGGCAACTAACTTAAAACCTGAACTGAATTGCATTATTTTCCCCTTGTAAAATATGTTCTAGACAAAATAGATGCTAACTTTCAGTCTCCAATGCTGCAGAGGTCAGTCAAATGTCTAGTCGCTTAACATCGGAATCACGCATATATGCTGATAAGGCGAGAGATCTAAATCGCCAGGTTTGTTTTGTCAGACACTATTGATCATAATACTCACGAGCTCAACCCTTGTTAGACCAAAGTCAATGATACTAGTATTTGGAGTTACTCTTCAACATCATACTTGTGATATCGCCCTTAGCCCCCCTGTTTCTTCTCTCATTTTAGGCTTTGATTCGGAAGTGGGCGCCGGTTGCCATTGTTCTTGGAGTTGTGTTCCTCCTCTTCTGGATCAAGACCAAGCTTTGGTGATCAAACTGCTTGCTATTGTTTTGGAAATTGTCATTTCCACCAGGCTTAGACTTATCGTTGTTGCCGAGGACTGCTTACTGTCATACTTGTTCCGGACATGAAGACTTGCAGAGTTCAGATCTGATGCTTCAAATCTCGTGAAGTATTACATGATATTACAAAGTCTCATCTCAGTTGATGGCTGAATTTGTTCAGATAACTTGTCAATGATTTTTGAGAGAGACCGTTGTTATCAGATTGAATAGTCATCTCAGTGTACCGTGATACTATTTTCTTTTTTTGCGAACTTGAGGTGGGAAATTTGAATTCTATAGCTGTTGTGATATGAGATATGGATTTAGCGTTGCACAATGACTGCAACCACAATACTATAATTACTATTGATAATGAATAAAAATTTCTATTTTTCATACTATATTCTGTCATTCTCATACTAACCTTGAAAAACCAATTTTAAAAATTTAGAGACAGAAGAAGTGACATAGTTATACCTGGGAACTCAATAACCGTAAAGGAAGTTGTAGTTCTTCACCCACCTCGCTATCGAAGCTAGCCGAAAATCCTGTGCGTCAATGTCATGTAGTAACCCAAAATGACACCGACCACTAGGGCCATGATCAAATAACAGAACATCATGCAGTGTTGTACGTGCATGACATGAGCAGTGTGTGTGATCCTCGGCTGATGCGAGTGGCTACTTCGTGCTTGAGCCACCCCTCTTGTAGTGCCCTAGTCAGAATCCATTCGGAAGTCTGGTTCTATTATCCCTCGGGCTTGATTGGTGAGTCTCAGGCATTGGCCTTCCTCCATACATCTCTACCACAGCGTTGTGCTCAACGTCCACCCTCAACTTGATAGTTGTGGAAGTTCCGGTTTCTGTTACTCCGTTATCGATGGCAACAACAACGGATGGTTGATTCATTGCTTGATCCTCACTCTGGCCGGACCTGCCGCAGTCCTCGTTGCCCTCAATCTACTCGTATGCTTACAAATAATGCCCTTCTTCACCAGCTCCATCACTAATTTACAGAGTTATCTAATTTCACCATTTAAGGTCTATGAGTGTATTTTACTCATAACTTACAAGTCTTACCATTGTTATTTACAACGAAACTCTAACTTCAATACAGTTCTACATTCATTTTGGTACATTGCAACATGATACTTTAGAAAACCACACTTTCTCCTATTTTAGATACCTCAAAAATTACCTTCCACCCCTTCTCAGATTAAAATTTAAGAAAAATTTCATCCCCTGAGTTTTAGGCTTTGTCACAAAATGCCCTCCTGAATTTTAATTCATAACATTTTTTTCTACCAAACTTTGATACACTTACAGATTTCCTTATTAGTTAAATTTTTTTACGAAAAAATGTACTTGATAACAGTATTAAATATAAAATTACGAAGTGGCACTTATTGACTGTATATGTGGTACTCGCTATTCTTATTAAAGTGAAATTATACTAAGCTAAACAGAAGGGAGTAGTATATGAAAAAATAACAATAAGATATATATATATATTTACACATTTGACCTAATTATAAGGACAATTTTGTAATTTCGTACTTAACACCTCCTAACTTATATTGTCAATAAGTGTCACACGTATTTTTCATCAAAAATTAAATTGAGAGAGAAAATTTGTAATTGTTTCAAAGTTTGAAGGAAAAGAATGCTATAAATTAAAATTCATAGCTATTTTGAGATAATGTCTAAAATTCTAGCGAAAAAAGTGACACTTGTCCTAAAATTTATTTCATCTGCCCTTGACATGTTTGACTTTGTTTATCATTTGCCTTCTTCACAATTCAACGCACGTGTGCCCTGTCATTGGGCTATGACAGACCTACACAGCCGGCACCATTTCCACCGCTGGATAAAAGACAAGCCACATACACAAACACACACACGCAAGAGCTTTAAAATAAGGCACACCATATTTGCCGGACGTGAACGGCAGCTCAGGTGTGGCCGTTGAATGAAAAATGGAGGGACGTGATGAGAGGGAGAGTGATACAGAGAGGGAGAAGCTGGGATACAACCCAGAGAGAGAGAGAGAGACTTGCCGGAGAAAGAGTCACCGAAAGAGAGAAAGAGTTGCCGGAGAAAGCTCTCACTGGAGACAGAGCCACTGCCGCCGAAGAGCTGTATAGCATGGGCTGCGCCAAGCCACAAACTCGATCGCCACAGGCTTTTGTCCGAGGGACGAAAAGGTCAGGCAAATGCTAGCACAAAATCTAGACCGGAAAGTGAGAGAGAGTTGCCGCAAAAAAAGTGACCGGAAGAGAGAGAGAGTTGCAGGAGAAAGGAAGTTGCCGGTGAATCGACAATCGCAGTGACGCCATGAGTTTAGGCAAAATCGTTGACGCCTTCGGCTGGGTTTTTCGCCGCCGCTGGGCTCTCTCTCTCCCTCTCCCTCTTCCTCCCTCCCTCTTCACCCCGCCGTCCACGTCCGGCAAAAATGGTGTGCCGTATACTGGAGCTTTTCTATTTATATATATATATATATATATATATGTTGAAAGAGAAAAGAAACAAACAAAATTTTGAAACTTATGTAATTCTTTTTTCTTTTTTAACCGAAACTTATGTAATTAAAAAATACACAAATGTAGAACCAAAAAAAATTTAGAAGAGAAAAACATACATGAAAGTACGTTATATATTTTTGTATATATATACATGTATATCTATGCGTGTAATTCTACTTCGTTCTTGTTTTTAGGGAACTGTGAAAGGAAAAAAAAAAATATATCCTTTAAGAAAAGTGAAAAAAAAAAAACGAAAATATACATTTTTTTTTCCACTTAGAACATAACTCCTTTTTTTTTTTACCCAAAAAAAAAAAGATAAAAAAGTAGTTATGTTGTTTTAATTATTGTTATTATTATTGTTAGTATTGATAAATAGTTATGGTCTTGATGGGTGGAAAGCTAGAGAAAAATATATTCTAGTTCTAGGACATTTTTCGAAAAACTAATTAAAGTACATGCGGTGTATGTATTGAGTTGTATTGTATCGTAATTGAAATTTTTTTTAATGTAAAACATAAAAATTAATGTACAAATATGGATAAATAAAAGAAAATGTTTTCTTAAAAATGTATTAATAATAGTCTAAGCAAAGGATTTATATTTTATCATGGAACAATGATAATATTAAAATTATTACCTAAAACATTCTAATCCATATATAATTCATTTTATGTTTGTAAAATTTGTAGCTTTCATTTGTTATCGAAAATAAAAGTTTTGATAAAAATAAAAACGATTAGTAAAACAATAGCAATAGTCACATCATTTGGTAATTAGATTGCTTAAATATAATTTGTTGAGCTGAAATCCGCTTATGTCAAATATAAAGGGAAAAAATGTATTATAAGAAAGTAATCCAATAACTCTCTACATAACAAAGCAACTGAACTAATTACATGTACTGGAAATATTCCGAATAACAACAATATAGATAGTAATCTTCTATTTGAAATTGAGAGATTAAAAAAAAAAAAAAAAAAAAGACCCAAAAAGAGGGAGAAACCTTATACCCCTTTAGTTTATCAGGAAAACTAAAAATGAAACATAAACTTAATCATGAAAAGAAGGGTAAAAGACCTCACTACAATTAAACTTAAGAACAACTAAGAAGATTAAAGTTTAAAGTGAGAAAGTGATCTTTAATTAAAAAAAAAAGACGAGATATTGAGTTTTTAATACAAAGAAAATGAAAAAAAAAAAAAAAAAAAAGCTACATGCAAAAGCACAAGTTAAAAATTAGGGAAAAAGAGAATGAGAAGAAAATGAAATTAAAGTAAAACAGAAATTGAATAATAAAGTGATTTTGTAATAAAAAATGATTTTTAGAGAAAATAAACAAGCACCAAAACGGTGCATGAAGAACAGTGATGGAATGAAAAAAAATTAAAATTTAACTCACTCTTCTTGACCAAAGGGGAAAAGAAGAGCTTCTCCTTCGCTACATTTTCATAATTTTGAGCTCTTTTATCACACTATTTTAAAATGAAAAGAAAAAAAAAACATTTTCAATTGATCAAACTAAAATAAATTGATATTTAGAAAAAAAAAATTTAGAAAAAAGAAAAGAGAGAATATAATACAGATTTTTTAAAAAAATAATAAGTGAATTTGAATTTATTTTGAATTAAACTTTCATCTTTAAATTGTGTGCTTTTTTGGTAAATCTTTAAATTGTGTGCTTTTACATTTTAAAAAACAAATTTCTCTGGTACAATGGCAATTTTGTAAATTGCATTTAAATGTTGGTCTCCTTTTATTAAAGTTCTAGGCTGTGTTTGGTAGACCAGCTCAAGCTGGTATATAACAACTCAAACTGAAATGGACCCGTTTGGGAGTTCAGTCCAGTTTGAACCTTCCATTAAACCGTTGCACAGTAAACCGAAATGGGTTTACTGTGCAACACTCTTCCCTGCAAATTGCCCTTGGTTTCCCTGTTGCCCATCTGCACCGACCATGACGATCTCGATCATTGCCGCCGAGTTCACCCGGACCTCAATCGACGAGTGGAACAGGAGGCGAGTCAGGTACGCGACTCGGTCCGGCTCGGACGCCACCGCCGCGCACTCGACCTCGGCGAACGGGAACATCACCGCCACCGCGAGAGCCTCGTGGCTCAGCTCCGCCGAGTCCGAATCGCTCGCTGCTGCGAACACGACGTCGAGGAGGACTTCTCGCGCGTTGAGCGACGAGATGACGGAGCGGTTCTTGTCTGAGTCGCGAGCGAGTCCCCTGAGTCGTCTCAGAGCGGAGAGGCGAGTCGGAGTAGGAGCCGAGTCGGAGGAGGCCTGGGCGAGAAGGGAGCGGACCCTGGCCGGGTCGGCGGGCTTCTTGGGAGTGGGGATTCGCTCGACGCCAAAGGAGCGGTTGGCGACGCACCAGTCCCGCCGGGGGGTCTCGTGGTGGTGGTTCGCCGAGGGGGTTCGTCGGAGAAGTAGTGACCGTGGCTATGAGCGAGCTCAAAGCCGAGCCGTAGCGAGTCACACCTGGTGGCTGCGGCGGCGGCGGAATGATCGGCCACTGAGATGGTGAAGAGGAGGTCGGGGGTACGCGAGAGAGAGAGAGAGAGAGAGAGGGGGGTGAAAAGAAATGAAAGGTCCGAGAGAGAAAGTGAAGAGAGAGAAAGAGTGTTTTTAATATTATTACTATTATTATTATTTATCTATAATCTTAATTTGGTATATCATATTAATCTATTTGTTATTATCGGTTGGATATTATTTTATTGATGAGATAAAAATCTTTATCTTATTATAGAATCTCCAAATAACCATTATGTAATCAATCATGAATTATTTAAGAAAATTTATTAACTATCTTACAAAAGAAAAAAAAAAAGGATCTATAATTAATTTTTAAATTCACTTGAAATTAACGTCAGTTTAATCTATTTAAACCAGATTAGGCATGTAATTATGATGTTTTTTATTAACACTTTTAGTTAACAACTATGTAATTCTTATAAGTTACCAAACACAAAAGGTAAAAAAATTGGTTAACTCAATTTTTATACATCCAAACAAGGCCCTTGTTTTTTTTAACTTTTTAACTCAAACTTTTTCACCAAACACTCAACTCAACTTAAACTTTTCAACTCAAACTTTTTATCAAACACTCACATTTTAAACTAAACTTAACTTAATTCAAACTAAACTTGTAAATTTCAACTTGAACTTGTGCACCAAACAGGCCCCTAATGTCAAAATTCTTGCAAGAGTTGCACTTGCAACACGTGGGAGGCAGGCAAACTGCGGCTGTGCAGGTACATGAAGGAAAAGACAGCAGAGAACAGGGCGAGGGAGAGAGAGAGAGAGAATTAAAAAAAAAAAAAAAAAAAAAGGGGCAGAAGGCACCAAAAGTCACCGTTTTTAACTAATCAAAAGCAATAGTGGATATGGATCCACTTCTTTTTTTTTTTTTTAATTATTATAATTAAGATTAAAATTAATATAAGATTAAGTTGAAGATAGGTGTGGCTTTGGAGGGGCGTGGGAGAGTAAGCCGAGAGGTCCTTCCACAAATCCATTACATCAAGATAAAAAATACTATTTTAACCTCCGAAATAAATTATACAAATAATAAAATAGACACTCTGATATTATAAAAATAATTAATATCTATCATTTCAACTCTTATGTAATCTCATCAAACAATATAATGAATTGATGTAATTCTTTCAAATTATCTATCTTCCCTCTAGCCAAAAAGAGCCAAAATGGTGGAAAATCCTAAAGATTCCCAAAAAAAAAAAAAAAAAAAAAAAAAAAGATTATTTTATGTTTTCCACTAGAACATGTACAAAAATAAAAAAATAAAAAAAATAAAAAATAAAAAAAATAAAAGTTTAAAGGTAAATGTGCATTCAATGACTCAACTGAAAACATATTTGTCAACCACCGATGGAAAATGGTTGAAGAAGAAGAAGAATTCAATAATATAATTTCCAAACCAACAAACTCTAATCAAACATCCCTGTCAAATTTTGTGGGTTTTTCTTTTCTAGGTTACATTATCCAAACTTTTAAAGCTGTCATGATGTTATTACAACAACTAATTATAATATTTTAATAATGATATTTGTTATACATTAATAATTCTAAATAGTTTCTATGATTAAACTCTAAATACTCTATTATATAAATTTAATAGTAGTAATAAAATACAAAGTATTATGTTACAAGTGTAGGATCAACCCTATTGCACTTTTCAATAAAAATATTAGGACATTTTTCTTTTTTGAACATATGAGGGTTTATATTAATAAAATTTTGAAATGTATGCAAGCCAAGTGGAATCTCCATGTAGAAACTAGATACTAAAAACCTGCCATTGGTGAACATGAACAGAAAGTCAGAAGAGAAATGTCTGAGTTGGTTCCTACCATATACCTCAGCTCTTGCAAATCATTTTTCCCAAACTTCTAGAAAATGTGGCGGGCTTTTCATGTAACCAGGTTGCCCCTCTTAACTGAATGCCCTCCTTCTCTCTTGTGTAAATTTCTTGGCTATTTCTTTCTGGGTTTTATTTTATTTTTATTTTAATGTTTAATTTTTTGGTACTATGATATTAACCTACCTTAGCTGCTAATCTATGTATCTATATATCTCCATCTGGGTTTTGAAGCTTTTATGATTCTACCCAATATTTTAATAGTTCAAAATCATCTCATTTTTCATGTTTGATCTCCATGTTTCAGGGCTGGAGTTTAAGTTACTACTGTTGCAAATTTGCACGTTTGGATTGAATTGAACTTGGTTCATTTTTTGAGGCTTTGGAGTGGATGAATTCTTGAGCTGCGTTTGCAAATTCTGTTTGAGGTTTTTTTGTTCTTCGGGGGTTTGTTTTTTTTTTTTTTTTTTCGGGATTTTTGAGTTGAGAATATCTGATCAGTGTTTGTTGTTAGGGATTAAAGCCCTTTTCCTTTACTAACAAGAGAAATAAATTAAAGAAAGAGAAGAAAGCACGCACAAGATTTATATTGGTTCGCCTTTGAAGTCCATATGCGTGATTACTTTGCGTTGGGGCAATAATTAGGCTCCACGATTGAGAAAAAGAAAGGTGAAATAGAGATTTTGTGGGTTGTTGAAGGAAGTAGATATGCCTGGGATTCGGAACAGGGTGAGGGGTCCAAGTTTGGTCATAGATTATCAGGCCAATGGTAATAATGTTGAACTGTCCACAGAGACGGAAAATTGCACAACTCAATCAATTGTTCGTAATGTGATCAGCCTGCGGAGCAAAGTGTTTTCACGGGCAAATTCACTCGATTCCTGCAATGCATTTCCTTGCTTACCGAAGCAGGCAGCTGCGCCGAAAGTAGGTTCAATCTTCATTTGTTTTTTGCACCGAGTGAATTTATTTATTCTCTCTTGTCCCATTTGGGTTGTTTGTCTATGTCTCATTTTGCGTTTCGTTTATAGGTATCACGCTTAGGGAGAGCTGGTTCTTTTTGGTTTGAAAAGGCTGTCGAAATTTTGGACACAGTTGGTAGTAGGGTGAAGGATTTGAACAACAGTGGTAGTTTCACCACTGGGGTGACCGTAAAAGATAATAAAATTGCAATTTTGGCTTTTGAAGTTGGAAACACGATAATCAAGGGCGCCAAACTGATGGATTCACTGTCTGAAAATGGCCTCGAAAGTTTAAAGTCCGACAGGCTTCAATCAATAGGGGTGAGGATGTTAGTTACAGAAGATATGGATGAACTTCTCAGAATTGCTGAAGCTGACAAGAGGTGCATAATCAAATGAAAATTTAGTTTATTTCCGTTTAGATTTATGGATTTGCTACATTTTCGTTCCTGTTTTGCCATATTTAGCTTGCTGTTTCTTAGTTCTTGTCATATGATTATCAATTGAAGAGGAAATGATGTTTTTGCTGCTGATTAAATTTATCAGAGAAGAACTGGAAAAGTTTTCGAGGGAAGTGATACGTCTTGGAAATCACTGTAAAGATCCTCAATGGCACAATTTGGATCGCTATTTCAAGAAGTAATATCTAAAGATGATTCTTTTCCCTTTTTTTTTTTCGTTTCTGATTTTTGTTTCCATTCAAAATTTTGATCTTCTCCATATGTTTTGCCCTCAATAGGTTGGAGTTGGACAGGGATCTTACTCAAGATAAGTGCTTGAATGCAGAGTCAACTATACAACATCTAATGACTCTGGTTAAGCAGACAGCTGTGAGTTATCTCTCTCTCTCTCTCTCTCTCTCTCTCAAGCTTGATTTCTCTAAGAAAAAATGGTTTCTTGGTTCCAGGAATTATTCAAGGAATTGCTAATGTTGGATAAAGTTGAACAAGATTATAGAGAAAAGCTTAAAGAAGATGGCACAAATGTGGCTCAAAGGGGTAACTTGCGGATTGATCTTCTTAATAAACGTTTTTTGGTGTTACTTCCATTGCTTAAAACAACGTTTTACTCGTATTCTTAATTTCCTTTTTTCTTTTCTGTATCCTGAAATTTGTTGTACATATGAGCAGAATATCACGTTCACCTTTGATTCCTCCTCTTTGGAGAAATAATAGAATTATCAAAAAGCAAGAAAAGTGATGTAGGGATGATGTCCCCCATCAGTTGTTAACCGATAGAACCTGCGCCTTATAAGTGGGTGGCCACTGCCTCTTTTCAACCTAAATTTTTGGCAGATATGCTACCTACATCATTTGGTATTGGAGCAAGAAGTTAACTCGTTTCCTCTTACTCACAATGGTAGCTTAACCCATCCCCGTCGGTTCTCAGTTCTACCTGTCAAGATGCTAGGTTTCTGAGTGAGAGTGACTGATGTAGGCAGGAACGTAGGCATGTAAGGCCTAGCCCTCAACCTTGTTTTCCCTCTTATTTACCTATATATAGATTTGAGTGTATATACAGAAAATTGCAAAAAGCCCTAGAACCCCCCTTCCCCCAAAAAAAAAAAAAAAAAAAAAAAAATCCATATTCCTCAAATAAACCCCCCCCCCCCCCCCCCCCCCCCCCCCCCCCCCCCACCACACACACACACCCAAAAAAAAAAAAATTCTTCGTCACTTGATGTAGGGGATGATGTTCCACATTGGCTATTAACCATTACAACCTGGTCCTTTTATATGGGTGGCCACTATCTCCTATCGACCTAGGTTTTTGGGATTGTATGCTACCTACATCTACAAGTGATGATGATCTTGCAGGCTATCATTTGGTTGATACTACAGGTTAATATGTTCGAGAAAATATGCTCTCGAACATTGAAATGCATATGTCTAAAGCACGTATCCTAGACTACATATATTTGTCATGGTCCTGCTCAAATGGTCATAATTTTCTAGTAAAACATTATGTGACATTCTGAATCAGTTATTTCCTTTCACACTTGTTAATATCTAGCTTAATGACACTAGGGCAATACAAGTTTTTATTTCCAGTAGGTAAAAAAACAAAAACAAACAAAATTGTGATCGGTCTATAAAAACATTGTCCTCAGAAGCTTGTTTGAGTCACTAGTACTATTTGGATTTGTTCTTGTTCCGTCTTTATGATGTGATAAATGATAATTCTCACATCAGTTCTTAACTTCTTCATTTTTATATCTCTCAACATTTAGTCGATATTGCAAGCATAAGAGCAGAGCTAGAGACCCAAAGGAAGCTTATAATCAGTCTAAAGAAAAAATCACTCTGGTCTAAGAACTTTGAAGAGGTAAGATAACCTGTCTTGATGTAATTCTATTTATGTGCATATGGGAGGGACAATATCGTCGTATAGACCTGACTAAGTTTTTATTGCTTACTCTGTTTGCTTCACCCTTTTGTATAAAAAATTTCCCTTGTCCATTTCCAAGAAATAGGTTTAGAGACCAATCTAAAATATTCTTGGTACAGGTGATCAAGAGCCTTGTGGACATTGTGCATTTCTTGCATTTGAAGATTCATGATGCCTTTGGCAGTGCTGGTATGCACCAAAATTTTAGATTTCTAGTTAAAAATTATTTTAAATTTGCAGCTGACACGCACCCAATCTTGTCTCATGGTAGCCTGCTCTGCTTCACTTATGAAACTCTTGTTATTGGGTTAGCCATGAATATTTGATCCTGAAACCTCTATTCTTTGCTCAATCGAAACACTTCATAGATTCTGTAGGGATGTATACAGGTTGAAAGATTCCTAGAAACATTGAAGATTTAGAAAATATAACAACTAAAACAGTTGAGAACATTGGACTAAGTTACCAGCAACCTTCGATAATGCTAGTCTCTCTTTCTATTAACAATGAAGTGCTTAGCGTTTTTTTTTTTTTTTGGTGATCAAGTGTTTGTTAGTTGTTGCTTGGTTTGTGGATCTCCCCTTTTAGGAGTCAATAGGACTTGGCCTTTGAAATATTCCAGATTCTGATAAATCCGAGGGCAGAATACTCTTTCTTCTAAAAGGAAGTTTTTGACTTGCATACTTAAACTTCATTAAGATGCTAGAAATTATTCATTCACCATTTCGCTTCTTGTGTGACGAAAAGAAAGTTCAGAGGACTGTTACACAAGTTGTTTATTAAGTTTATTTGTTCAATGAAGTTTTTATCTTGTTTTCCCTACATATCCTTGCAGATTGCTATCAACCATTAGAAGGTTCACAGAGCAACAATAATAGGTTGGGGCCCACTGGTATTGCATTCAATTATGCACATATTATAAGACAAATCGATACTCTGGTGAGTTTAAGCATATTAGCTGTTAAAACTTATTGGCCTTTGCTAAAATATCCTATATCATTCTGTAATTACATGCATTTGCAATTGTCCCTTTATACATAAAGCTTTCCAATTTATAGTTTTATTTGAGTCGAGATGGAGAATGACATGCATAGTTTTTTTGTTATATACATTGATTGAAGTACCTACCCTTCGCCATAGAATTTTGCCATACATGTGTTGATATTATTTTTAATGCAATCAGGTTTCTCTATCAAGTCCTGTGCCTAAGAGTGTGAAGGATGATTTGTATCAACGGCTGCCAAAAGATATGAAATCAGCTTTATCAACAAAATTACGGTCGTTTCATGCAGATGATAACGTATTGTTCCCTCTACCTCTTTCTGCCTCGCTGTCTCTCTATTTTGAAACGAGTTACTACTGAAATTATAGTTCAAGATTCTCTTCGTCCATGTATTCTTGTTTCTTGATTGCACTCTGGTGTCCGGAGACATTTTTCTTATGAAGTAACCTTCCCAAAAATTTTAAAATAGTTCTCTTTAAATGGTGTTCCAGCAGATCCCTCAAATCAGAGCTAATATGGAGAAAACATTGCAATGGCTTGCTCTGATGGCTCGTAATACAACCAAGTAAAGCTGCATATCCTTATTTATTTTTCTTTTTAATTTCCTTTTCTGCTGGAACTTGCATAATGATTCTGTGAAGATTTTAAATCTAGAATCCTGTTCTTAAAGCACGTCGATTTCCTCCGAGAAATTCACTGTCTACACAATGAGGCAGAGTATAATTGTGTCAACTCAAAATTTTTTTTTTTTTTTTTTTTTTTTTTGAATGACATGAGTATATACCCTTTCCATTTTCCAAATCCCATCAGTGTTTCAGGAACTACTTGGAAAACTTTGATTGTATTATTAAAGCAGAAGATACGGAGTTCAAACTCTTGAAATTGCACTCTAAAATTATCACATGTTTTTTGTTTGGGCTTTGTAATTAAATATTCACATGTCAGTCCTTCCAATTAATATTTTCCAACAAATATTTGCTCACATGATTTCTCATTGTCCAATCCACACGTGAGAGAGCATGTTAGTATATAAAACTAATGTTGGCCCACATCTTAATAGCTTAGTCGAATTGACAAGCTAACGCATGTTCTACATTTTTGTCGATTTAGTGATCTTCAAGGATTTGGCTGGGTCAGAGAATGGGAAAATGAAGGGTGAGTATTAGAAAGTTTCTTTACACTGGTCTCTGATGTTTCATAAGCTACTCTGACCGAGTATTTGTAGGTCTGAAGTGTACCTGAAACGTGCTGGCCACACCGATATAACAAGGATTGAAACGCTGTACCATGCAGACAAGGAGAGAACTGAAGCCTACATTGTTGAACTGCTTGTGTCACTTCACCATCTCATCAGCCAACCGAGGACCGGTATTGTAGCATCATCA
Source organism: Ficus carica (assembly GCA_009761775.1). Classification (NCBI taxonomy): domain Eukaryota; kingdom Viridiplantae; phylum Streptophyta; class Magnoliopsida; order Rosales; family Moraceae; genus Ficus; species Ficus carica. Next base: position 19,854,436 of record CM019745.1, read on the forward strand.
TCTGGCGAGCCTGACCATTCGCCCTCAAAGTTGACATTGAAAGATCATGAGATGCTCGACGATGTTGGGAAGAAGATATCCACTCCTGGAATAAGTAAGAGTCAGAATTTCGACGTCTCGAAGACCAAGTTACGCATACACCAGAGATTGACCAAGAGCAGTAGAGAATCCCCTACAAGCGAAACCAACAACTGTTCTGGTGTCCGGTGGCTGTCTTGCAGCCCTGTTATTGACTTCGATATTGACCGGAACAAAGCTTTGGATGTCATTGACGGGTTAGGAACTGCTTGACGTTTGTACTAGTTTAGAAGGTTCAAATGCGCCGGTGAAGCAGAGTTCTGTAAGTACTGGTCTCTCTTCTATGTGCACTTTTACTTCATAATAGAATGCAATACTTTAGGCCGTGCTTTTTTCCTCTTTTTTTTTTTTTTTTTTTCCACAGCTTTTTATATGTACATAAATACTTGAAAACAGTTATAGTTGAAAATTGTAATAATATATAAATACATACATACATACATACATACATATATATATATATATATATAAAGTCCGACTGTTTCAATCATTAAACGGTGGTTGGAGCATTTTAATGCAATGTTAAATTGTTATATCAATACTAAGTTTGGTATTATATCAATACTAAGTGTTATCTAATAGAGTTTATCTATTATGTCGAATTTTATATTTGTTAAATTTTATGGCAAATTTATCATAATTTATAGTCAATGTCAAATTTAATATTTGATTCTTATTAATAGTTGTCTTGACTTTTTCGTGTAATTGTTTTCATATTTTTATTGTTAGTATATTTAAATTAAAAAAAAATTCATTTGTGCAAGTTCCAAAACATGATAATTATGATAAAAATAGAAATAACATTATGTAACGGAGTGTAAAATAAGATAATGTTATTTTTCATATTATTTACATAAATATCAAACATAGACAAATACATTAGAAATGATCTCAGTGAAATGTTATTCCTTGGAGCTGTAAAGCTCGGATAGGAGGATTAGGGACTTAGAGTATTATTCGCTTTGATATCATATTAAAAATTTAAAAATAAAGAACAAAAAGATCTAATATGATCTGATAATGTGTTTACATTCACACGTTAGGGGTAGAATCATTCATAAGGAGTCTACCAGTGATGTTCATGTAAATAAAGATTACAATAACAAATCGAGTAAGTTACAAAAATTCATCAAATCTTCTAAAATTAAGAGATTTTTTTTATGATGAAAATGAATACAATTATATTTAATCTGTTATTAAAGATGGGTAAATATAGAAATCAATTTTCTCCACTAATATTTTTGAAGTAAGAATTACTATAACAAGGTTACGTGCTCACTATTTAGCTCTAGCTACTTCAGGTACTAACCTTCTTTTTTTCCTTTGGGTTGGAACTTTCTTACACAACCTGATATTTATGAGTAGAATAAAAAAGATGAAACCATTTCTTCGCACCAAATAAATGTGAAAATACTAGATTTTTCCGCTCGCGTCATAATTATTATTTGTGTGAGGATTTGTTATTGGAAACTCTTTCTGAGACAGAATGTAATGACATTTTAATAATTGAAACTAATTTCATATAAATCAAGAGATATGATAAAATTTATGATATGAAATATATTATCTAATTGATAAGTACTGTTATTTTAACTATTGAATCAACTTTTTAACGGTTTTATCTATGATTAGAAATCATTCTCTGTGTTGTATTATAAAGTTTAACGTGAATACTCACATATCCAACAAAATCATGTTTTCATAGATAATATATATATATAATTTTATTTCCGACAACCGTATTGATCCTGTAATGTAAGGTTAAATTGCGTGAAGCTGTGTAATATTTCCTGTGATATATAATTTCTGACTTATTCTTTGTAGAAGGCGCACGTCTCTATTAATTACTTCTTCTCTTCATTTTTTTGGTTTAAAAAAAAAAAAAAAAACTTGAAATCATTAAATCCCCAATTCAATTATATTATTCAAATTTTTTTTCTAACATATCTTTTCTTATTATTTTTTTAATTTACATTTAAAGTTACAGTTCAAACTATAAACCACACAAGCCATATATATAATTAAGAATGTTTGAACAAAGAATAATTTTTTTCTTATTATTTTTTACGAACATAAATATAAATAAATATATTAGTGATTCAACTTAGAGTTTAAGTTAAAGCGAACTTACATAGCATTTATATATATCTCCAAATAAAAAAATATAAACATGAACAAATACAGCTAACAACCATGAGATGATCATCTTAGGATGATCATTTGTCGACGATACTATAATTCTTTTTTAAATTAAACTTTTTATAAGTTCTAAAATTAACATAAATAAAATGATGCTATAACGAAAACCAACAAACTCATAATATATATTATGACGATTGAACGAACAAAAAGATAGTCCAAATAAGTGCATTTTCTCTTTCTATTTCTATATACTGTAGACTCTATAGAGTATCGTGTCTAAAGATCTACAAGTTGAAATATCTATGATAAAAAAGAAAAACAATAATAAAAAAAAAAAGGTGTGTTCTTAAGTGAGATCTATAATAGTAAGCTGAAGTTAATTTGTTATAATGTAACCTTAATGAGATAATAATATTAGGTGTGTCTTTTTCATTTGTCAGTCTAATCCAATTATTAAGACGCGTATAAATCAACCAATATTATGTTCATATTTTACTTTATATCATTCCATTAAACACTGACAAAATAATTAAACTTCCACATTGAGGCTATCCCCATAATTTTACATGGAAAACAAAATACCAAAATTCAAAAGAGAACAAAATGGAAAACAAAGAAAATAAGAGTCAAACACTAAACTTCCAAAAGAAAAAAAATAATAAACAATGAAAAAAAAATCATCTTAACATAAGTAAAAGGAGATTCATTTTGAACCATACATATTCAGAATTTGTTAGCAGCAGAACTAAATCTGAAAATATAATAAAAACTGAAAAAAAAAAAAAGAAAGAAAGAAAGAAAGAAAGAACAACCGTAGGAGAAATAGTTTGATAAATCGGGTGTATCACGTCATCGTGCTTACGTGATACATCCGTCCAATATAAATTTGACATTTAGGTGTTTGTTTTATACTTCTCTTTACTAATATGCATTACATTAATTGTCAATCAAGATCAACATGAATTTCTCACCTAAATGTCTTATCTTAATAAATTAAATTTAAATAAATATCTATCTTTAATTCTCCGATATCACTTTAAACCTTTAGTTAATACTAGTTTAATGCCCGTGCGATGCACGGTTGCAAAAATCTTTTTAAAATTGATAAGGATAAATGATAAAGGTAAATAATATATATTAATAGTAGTACATTAAAACATATAATATAATTACAATAAATCTGAAAATTTAGATGTCTTTATCATCATAGTAAGCTTAAAACTTTGTACAAAAATTCTTTAGAAAACTATTTATAACAGAAAAAAATAATAATAATTACAAAGAAAAAAAACAGTGACAACAATAGTAACAAAACAATATCATATAAATATATAAACAAACCGAAAAACAACTAAAATGTCAAACATTCACATCAACAATAAAGACTACTAAATTGTATTTAATAATTCTCTAACAATTGATAACAACAGTATCATTTTTAACAACATATATCAAACTAAATAATGCATCTAATATATGTATTAGTATATACCATAATAGAGATCATTATAATAAGCTTAAATATACATAGAAAAACTGTTTTCAAAAAGTAATTATAACAAGGAAAAAAAAAAAAAAACAAGTAAAGCAAACAGTGACAATAACAATCACAGACCAATATCATATAGGCATATATACAAATATTACAAATAATAAGAGCACAGAAACATGAATAGCAAAATGATGAAGAGATAATATAATTCAAACAAATAGAGTCATATTACTTATATGTACAACATTCATATAAACTACCATATTCTATTTCATAATCATCTAACATATAATCACAATGACATAATCCAAACATTGACAAATAAAAGTTTCGAAAAAACAAAGTTGATCACACCATATTAAAAAACAAAGATAAAGACTAAAGAAGAGAACACAACAACAAAACCAAATCCTTTCATAATATATTAATAACTATGATTAAACAATAGTGGAAATAAAAAAATGTTATAGGAACAAATAAATAGAAAATTAAAAAAAAAACATATATTTAAGGAAGAAATCAAAACCAGTCAAATAAAAGCATTCAATAACAGTCAAAAGACATAAATAAGAGCAATACCCTAATGAAAAAGGCCCTCTTCACAGAAAACAATAGTTGATAAAGCTCAGTTATTAGAAAGTAAGAAAAAAGGGAATAAGAAAATCAAGGTAACAATTAAAAAGGTTGGGAGCAGAGTAAATATGAAGATATTACAGAGATAGTAATAACTAAAGACGGTTGTAAAGAGAGTGAGTAAGAGAATATTGCAGAAGCAGTGATAGTTAAACATAGGAATAAAGCAGTAAATGAAGAAGCAGACTATTTATAATATAAAAATTATAAACTAAAATTTTAAGTTTTTTTTTCAAAGGTCGGTGAGGAAAAAAGCAGAAATATCACACAAATAACAGAGTTATTTCAGTAAAATATCAGACGAAAACATGGTTAGTTATAACAAATAACAGAGTTTGGGTAAATCAAGGTATTACAGATCCAAAACCGTAGTCAGAAGCATTAAAAACAGGGTAACAACTATTAAAAAATACAGTGAAATTGAAGAAAGTAAACAGTAAATCATAGAATCACAGCAAATGGCACAATTACAGACCCAAAAAGATTATTTAGAAGCATTAAATGTCTAAGACAGATCAACAAAGACCATAACAACATATCTAAATACAAAAGCTGCAGCTAAGAAACAACGTAAGAGGTCTAGAAGCTTAAAAAATAAAATAGTCTAACAATCCATTCAAATGTAATAAAACAATACAGATAAGAAAATCCAACAATTCATTCAAATAAAACTAACAAATAAAATATCATCTGAAAAGGATATGCAAATCTTAGAAACAACAAAAAAAATATAAATCTAACAATCAAGTCATAAAATTTAAAAACCAAGTTCAGTAAAATATTACCTGGGGGAAGGAAAAAAAGAGAAAAAAATCAAAAATCAAAATATTACATAAATAAGTGCTTGAAATTTCTACTGCATCTCCCAATCCACCATATTCACATAATTATTATCATAATCTACAAAAGCAAATTAACAAAAATAAAAAATAAAGACCAGCATATATGTATATAAAATAAATAAATAAGTACAGCAAAAACCAGATTCTTACCCTATTTTTTCTTTAATTTTTTGCTCAACTTTTTCCATGATTTTCTCAAACCATGTCAATACAGAAAGCAAAAATAACAATAATAATAAACAGGAAAAACAAAAAATAAAAATAAAAACAAAAACAATTTTCTCTTATTATGTACATACAGAAGAAAAAACAACTATAAAAAAAATAGAAAAAGAAAAAATGACGCAAAAACTAAAAAAAAAAAAAAAAAAAAGGATAAACAAAATGGAGAAACAAAAAATTCCATAAACAAAATATATAAAAACAAAAAAAAAAATTATCCACCAACACATACATAGCAAAAAACCCTACTAATAATAATAAGGGAAAAAATCACAACCAAAAAAGACCAATCAAAACCCTTAAAAAAGAAATTTAAAAAAAAATGACACCACTGATTATATACATGTAGCGGAAACAATAACCTTAAAAAAAAAAAAGGAAAATCACCCAAAAAAAAAAAAAAAAAGTGAAAAACATATAGAAACAAAAAATTCCAAAGACAAAAACATACAGAAAAAAAAAAAAAAAAAAAAGGTCTCTACTTATGTAGAAAAAACCCTGCTAATAATAACAATAAAAATTCACAATCAACAAAATCCCACCTAAACACTAAGAAAAGGAAAAAAAAAAAAAAAAGCGAGACCAAAATAACAGTAAGGAAAAAAAACAAAATAAAAATTTTAAAATCTAAAGTTGAAGGACCAAAAGCAAAGAAAAAAAAACCTTAAAAAGAAAAGAAAAAAACTAAAACAAAAAACAAAACAAAAAATTTAAAGAACGACAGAAGACGAAGAAAATAATGGCAAAAACAAATCAAGAACACAAAAAACACAAAAAATCAAAGCTTAGGATTCGGAGAAAAGGAAAAACCCGAGAAGAAAAATGAACAGTGTTGCAAAAAAATCAGAGAAGAAAATGCTTCGAAAAAAATTTAAAAAACACAAAAAAAAAAAAAAAAGAGCAATCAACAACATAAGGAGAAGTACATTTGATAAGGGCAAAATCATTAAAGAACAAAAACCAAGGGCAAAATATAATAAAAACTGAAAAAAAAAAAAAAGAACAACCATTAGGAGAAATAATTTGATGGATCGGGTATATCACGTCATCGTGCTTACGTGATGTATTCGTCTAATAAAAATTTAACATTTAGGTGTTTGTTTTATATTTCACTTTCCTAATATGCATTACATTAATTGTCAAATCAAGATCAACATGAATTTCTCACGTAAATGTCTTATCTTAATAAATTAAATTTAAATAAATATCTATCTTTTATTTTCTGATATCACTTTAAACCTTCAGTTGATATTTGCTTTAGAAAAAAGAAAGAGAGACAGAGAGAGAGAGAGAGAGAGAGGGAGAGACAACACTACGATTTGGGTCTAAAAATCAATGAATCCCCACCTTAGTATACACCCATTTATTCGATATGATCAATGTTATAGTATATTTTACCTATTTCATTTAACTCTTTTTCTTTTAGTTTTGTAGACAATGGAACAAAATATGAATTTAAGGTGTTGATCATTTGGTGTGATGAAAGCAGAGAACGTAATAAATCTTTTATTTTTTATTTTTAAGATTCAATATATATATATATATGGTATTGTACCTTCAAAAAAATATGTTCTTGATATTACTTTTCGCTTTTTGTTTTGGGTACTTGTTCGTAGATAATACTTCGAAACTTAAAATACTACATCATATATTTAATTTTTGTGATGATTAATTTGTTTTTCCAAACTCCCTTTTAGTTATATGAATTCGAATGTCATGCCAGACAAATAATAAAATTGGGCTTTTTTGCTTTTTAAAATGAGAAAGCTTCTAATTTTTCATGTAGTAAGGTGGGGCTCTTAGCAAACATATACTAAGGTGGGGAATATCGTAGTATTGGTTTTTTTCAAAAATTAATTAGAAGTTCAAAGAGATGTAAAAAAAAAATCAAAGATAAATTTGATTAAGGCAAGGGATTTAGATTAGATATTTTTAATGATTTTGATTTGATAGCTAATATAATGTTCATTAGGAAAGAGAAATATCAAATAAAAAAATGGCTAAATATAATGTAAAAAACACCCAATAGGTGTAACAAAATGTCTACCATCTCTTGTCCATGTGGGACAAGAGTTTTCCCTTGTGAAAATTCAACTTTAAGAGTCAATTTCTCATTCACCCATGTATCACTTTGAGTATGTGAATAAATAATTTCGATCTACTCACGGAGAAGAACATATAACCGCTTAGATCCATCACAAATATGATTTGAGTCCTACTCAAAATCAAGTCTCAAAATTATATCCAAAGTGAATTTTACAAGACATTTTCCAACACTTATCTTGTTTGACACGTTTTTCATCCCTCGTATAAACGGCTCTTTTTAAAATATATACATCTATATATATAGAGTAAGGGGGTGTTGGCATCCAAGTTCCACTCTAACTAAACTGTACTTTTTCATCTTAATTTTTTTTTTTTTTTTGAAAAATCAACAAAATTTATAACTATTTTTTAAAAAGTTAATACTATTCAAACTTAAAAATTTCAACTCAACTCAAACTCAACTCATTCACCAAACACCTTCTAAGTATACATATTAGTTTCTTGGTGTAGAACGCAAATACTTGATGAGGGTTTGCCATGTCTATTCTTTAAAAAAGCACATTTGGTTGGAGGTAATAAAATGGAAAGGAAAGGAAAGACCAAACCACATGAAAGGGTCAGATTCTATTGTTAGGTTGGAAAGCCCATTGTTGGAAAAGGCGTTCACCTAAATTGATGCAATAGCCATTCAGTTGGAGGGTGAGAGGACAATGACAATGTTTCTAGGTTTTTAGAAATTAAAAAACAAACACGATTTACTCAGCGAAATTGGGTTTAAAATTTTTCTTAAACTTAATTCTCATAATATACTCAACAAAATCGGGTTTAAATTTTTTCTTAAACTTAAGCTCATAATATTATATAAAATAATCATTCGTAATGTAAATAATTGTTCGTACTTATTTAGTAATGCGGTGTATTCTTACATGCAGTGTTATGCAGTTTTCAACATCAACAGTGGTAAACTATATAGCTAGTGTGCGTTGGAGTAGTGCTTGGTGAGGGGGGCGGTGTGCGCTGGAGAATTCAATTCTAAGGTGTTGTCATTGAGTGTTTAGTGTAAATATTTTATAGTCCTAGCAAGTATTTTGTATTCAAATCGGTGTATGGCGTGTCTGTGTCATTATCCGATTTTGAATCCAATATATAGCTCCTAATTAATCCACTTCCTTCTTACCCGCTGGACTAACTCCAACAAGTAGGAAGGAAAGGATTTGGATGAGAGTGTTCATGTTCAAAAAAGCTGAAAAATGTTTTCGTTTCTCCCTAATTATTATCTACAGGTTTTGTACGACTATGCACGCACTCACACATTAGCACACCACAATCACTGTTTAAAAATTTATAACGAGTTGATTTATAAATATATATATATATATTTAGAATCTTATCAAAAGTGATATTATTCAGATAATATAAATAACAAGTATTATTAAAAATATTACATTTGAGTTACTTAATTGGTAAGATATTACACAAATCATGTTACAAGACGTATATGAAAGAGATGCCGTATTATAACCCCTCTATATATATATATACACACATACAGTCAGATGGATGCAAAAGGACTCCAATGAAAACAAAATGACCAACAAGAGAGAAATAATTGAATTCAAATTGGACATCCACTCCTGCTATCTCAATATAAGATAAGAGTCAATATTTATGCATGTATTACACACGTTTTGTACATCTATAAATAATTGAGGCTACGAAAATCAATTGAGAATGTCTTTCTTTTTATTCTGTTTCTTCCTGCTTGTCTTATTGGGTATGTTGAAAGAGGGTAGACATTAGACTTTCCAGAGTAGCTAGGCTAGCTTTTGAGCTGATGGTATGGATTGGGGCCAGAATTATTAAATATGGGCAATGCATGTGCATGTTTTAAATAAATAATAACAATCTATTAAAAAAAAAAAAAAAAACAAAGAAGCAAATAACTAATAATCTTGTTGTCATTCCCCACTCTGTCTTTAAACAATATTAAAAGATATCAGTGTGTTTAACATCATAGACTAATAAAAAATATATCTCATAATATAACATTCATAAATAGAACACATTCCCTATTAATTGAAAGGTTTAACACTATTTATATCTCAAAAGCATTTTTCTCTATCTATTTTATCACTTAAAAAGGAAAAAAAAATATTCAAAACACCCCTTTTGTTTAACCTAAATGCCACTTTTACCCCTCTTATATTGAAATATACCCAAAACGCCTTCTATGTTTGTAAAATCAGTCACAAAATATCCCTGAATCAATTAAAGTTTTTAAAATGTCAAGATTATCCTTACCAATCTATCTTAAATTTTATTTTAGTGTAATTTCACTTAAAATATATAGATTATTATTTTAAAAATCAACTAAACATTTATTCAAACAGATGTTTCAATTATTTTGAAGTATTAAGATTGATTTTATTGAATTGTTTAATTTAATAATGTTTTAAATTGTATTTATGAAAGTTCAAAAAGAAGGATAAACTTGAGATTTCAAAAATTAATTGTTTCAGAGAGTAGTTTATTACTGATTTTACAAACACATGGGTGTTTTGGGTATAATAAAAGAGACAATAACAATTTTTAGACAAAATTTATTGGGTGCTGTGAACACTCTCTCTTTCAGAAAATTTAAAGGTTCACCGATAGAATGAAAAAGATCCCAATTTTTTTTATTTATTTTACTCTTTATTATACTTAACACCACACAATTTTATTGACGGGATAAAAATCTTGAAATAGGACTATATGCGTATATTCAAAAGAGAAATGAGGAAACGTCCTCACCGTTGTATCAATTCACTGATAGTAAATATATATTCATTTGAAGATGGAAAATTGAGCACGTTTCCCTAGGCAAACATAAACAAGTAAGCTCTTATTCAAGTTCTTTTTTTTTTTTTTTTTTTTTAAGTTCTTCTTTATTTTTTTTTTTTAATGATTAGGTTCTCTTGACGACTGAAAGATCTTATGATTAGAATATTCAAATACTTTTATATGTACTTTTTAGATTAAAAAATTCAAGAACTGCTTGTAACAAGTTTTGCTAAATAAAACCTTCGTTATTTAATAAATAATGCGAGTCCACCACTATAACTAAAAGGATCCGAGTTAGTTTTTCTTGGAAAATGAACTGGATAATAACTCTCTATTATGCTCTATGGCACGTAATTGTTAACCGGATAAGAGTCTTGAAATAAGACAACATGCGTATCCTCAAAGAAGAAAATGTGAAAAACATCCTTCTTGTTAGATCAATTCAATGGAAGTAAATGTATATCCATTTTTCAACCAAAAAAAAAAATATATATATATATATATATATATCCATTTGAAGATGGCAATTAAAAAACAAGTTTCCCAAGGCAAAACTAAACTCGGAGATTCGTAAGAAACGTTCAATCAAAAGGGCGAGCCAATGAGAAAAAACAGGAGTCAACTCGAAAACCAGCAAAAACAACAAGTGGATGTAGAAGGACTGTAATCTCTTACGTTGTAAATTGCTCCAAAGTCAACTATGAATTCATTGCCTATCTATATTTTTATTTTATTTTATTTTTTAATAATTATGTATTATAAATTAATGCTGTTTGAGTTTGGCAGTGTCTTCTTTTTGGGGTTGCGCAAATTTACACGCACGCACTCAGCTGGATATAGAAGTGGATAATGTTGAACAACTATTCCATACTGTCCCTCATCAGCATTGACCTCCATGTTCTCCTCTCTCCTGATTGATTGCTTTGCTTCCAACCATTTTGATTGTGTGCAAAATGATGGTGTATAGAAATACACGCACATTATATTGTAAGACAATTTATTTTAATAAATATAAAGGGAATCGGTGGTATACTTACACTCTCTTATAGTACCATTTTAGGAGTCTACTGGAATAATAGATATGATAATAAGGATCCTGATCTTAGATCATCAAACCCTTTAAGAGCTACTTTACATAATCTAGGAACTGATAAAAGCGAAGACTCTAAATATGACTTCATTACTATTATACCACCACCACTGATGATTGTATTATAAGATAAACTAATAGTTTGATATTTATATTTTTTATTGAGATATAATTTAATCCCATTTTTTTACGGCTAAAATCTTCCTAAACTTTTTAAAAAGAAAACAAAATGATATATATATATATATATATTTTTTTTTTATCAATGGATATTAAAAATTCTATCAGAAAATATCACATAAGTCACAAATTATTTATATTTAAAGGTAATTAAAAAAATAATTTTTCATAATTCAACTTACATATGACATAAACGTGATTTGTTTCATTCAATTTGTTTTACGTATATTAGTAAAAATAACTATTTTACATTATTTTAAAGAGTTTAAAAAATCTTTAGCCAAAAAAAAAAAGGATAAAATGGTAATTTCATAAATCGAGCAATATATATTAAGCGTGAATAAGCTGGTACTGACCAATATTGTTTTCCATCTTTGCGTTTTTATTTTTTTAATTATTTGGATACTCATTCATTTATTTATTTATTTTTGAGCTTGGTTACTCATTTATTATAACTAATTAAAAAGTAATGAAGTAAGGCTTGCATGGCTAGTCAAACGCATATAACGGTAGAACTTGGATCATAAGCGTTAGGAAAATTTCCCTCCCTCAATACGACGCAACGTGTTAGGACTCACCGTTATCAATAAAAAGTCGTTTTATTGTTTTTTCCTTGAAATTTTACATGATTAAATATGTTTCTCAAAATATATATTTTTAATGTTTTTCATTTGCTCGTAATTATAAAACAATCATAATTAATGAAGGACAATTATACCATATATTCTTTAAATACTCGAATTTCATTTTTTTTTAAGGAAATAGTTGAATTTCATTAAATATTACATAATCTTACCCAAAAAAAAAATTCACATTAATGTGCTTTTGGGTCGGTACAATTTATCTTTGATATTTCAAAATTAGAACATACAAGGATGAAAATTTCATTGGAAAAATAGTATGTATATACTTACGTATTATTATTATTATTATTATTTTAATTTAGAAGTGGAATGATTTGAACTTTACATCTTGTAATAAGTCAGGTATGGAAGTACCTAAATGAATTGAGAGATATTAACCTTAATGACATTATATTTACTCTAAAGTTTTTGTTTTTTTGTTTTGTTTTGTTTTTTTTTTTGTGAAAATGGAATGACCGCACTTTTATTGATTATGAATTACATCATTAACAACACTATTTTCAGACTACCAAAGTCATTATTCGTTAACCCATATGTTTGGTCAACCGGAAAAATGAGAGAAAATTGGATTGATTTTTTATGAGTAAAAAGAAAAAGAAAATGAATCTTAGGTTGTATGAATAGAGTGGAAATTGGGAAAAAGAAAACTATAGATGTATGAGAGTAGTCATTTTTTATCCTTTCAATTTATTTAAAAAATAAAAGAGCAGAAAAATTAGACAAAACAAATGCTAGGTAAAATAGTTATTTTGACGTCAATCACAACTCATCTTTTATTTGTACAAGATAATTATTAAATAAACTAGATTATATATATATATATATATATATATATATTTTCCCTCACTCTCTCTTCTCGCAAACAAAATGAGAGAAAATATCCCTCTTTTCTTTTGATCTTTCTCAACTTGGATTTAACTTCTACTTCCTTATTAATAAACATAGCGAACTTAGTTTGGTTGAAGTAACATACATGTTTCATCTCCTAATGTAGTAGCTATAAACAATTGTAAACGTATTAGGGAAAATAAGAAAAAAGGTCTATAAATCTAAAATCATAAAAAGCCTAAATAAAGAGGAAAATCAAAGCCAAAAGCAAGAAAATAAATTTGAAAAAAAATAAATAAAATAACAACCTATGAGAAAAATCTTAGGATTTCTCATTTTAAATATTTCCTACTGAGCTCTAAACTTGTACGATGAATTTTTCTTAACAGGATTTTTGTTCAATATACATACATACATGATAAATGATATATATATATATATATGTATGTATACTTGTTTTTATTTGAAGTAAGAAATATTGATAACGATCAAGTACTGTTAAACATGAATTTAATTCACGAAATGGAATTTATAGTGCTATAGTACTAACAGGAATTATTAAATAGGAACAGGATTGTATTCCAATGTTTGCCTGAAATTGACAAGTATTAGTGGTTATTATATGTACACACATATGTTTGGTTAACTGTCAATCCGTGACATAAATATATATATATATATATATATATGTGTGTGTGTGTGTGTGTGTCTTAACATACATACATACATATTTATATATATAATTTGGACTAGTTTCGGCTTCGTTCGGATGTTTGCTGTTTGATTTTGTATAAATAGAAAGCGATATTCGTTATATTCCTAGCTATCACATGGCCACCATTGCTATTTTACAATATTTTGTTTATAAATTATGACAATGACAGATTTTATGTCGGATAGGACATAACTAATGTCCAATATGTCCAACTAATTTGATTTAATAATTTTGTATTGGAATGTATAGTAAGGTTGTAATTAACAGCCTCGGATCAGAGTGTGAAATTAAAAAGAATTTTATATCTATCCAAAGATTTTGTACAAATGTCTTTGATCTTTTTTTTTTTTTTTTGTAAAGTTTGATAATGAACAAGTCATTCATAGTGGAGTGGAGAGCCACTCCAATAAATATTTTTAATCAATTTTATGTTCAAAAATTATATATTTTCCTCGTTTTATTTTATTGAAAATTTATTATCTCTATATGAATTTTTAAAAAATTTTATTTGTTAATATATGTTCTGACTAAGACAATAAGCTTACTCCGCTATTGATTACGAGTTACAAATTTGTTAAAATATGAATCAGGAAAACTCCTTTATTAAAAAGAAGAATAGGAAGGGGGGGAAAAGGGAAAAAGAAACGCTGTAAAATCAAATAAAAGTATGTCATACATTGCCCGGTAAAAGCTTTATGGACCCTGCATTTTACACATTCTCCACTTTGGTCTTCCGATCGACTTTAAAACTTTTTTACATTAATTTTTAGATTTAACAGTATATTTCACGATTAATTTTATTATAAAGTGTATAATTTAAATTTTGTGTTTAATTTTTTAAAGTACATATTTAGTACTTTTTTTTTTATAACATATAAAAATAAGATAGAAATTTATACGGAAGTTGTCCCCATTAAAGATATCCTATACTTGTTAATTATTAAAGAAGGTTTCTCTCGACAATGTAAAACTATTTGAACACATATCCATTGAAGTCATAATGATAATTCTATCTATTATAGATATGAATTAAAATATTTCGTATCATGACTTGGTATGTGTGAAATATTCCGCATGACTTGATATTGTATGGATGATGGATCTTGACTTCTACTTGTCGTTATTCTTTATTTCATGATATTATTAAACAATATATATATATATATATATATTGCCTTGGGAATACAAATGCTTTTTCTTTTTTTCCTTCTATTTTTCTCCCAAAAAAAAAAAAACAATTTATAACGTATATTCCGAAAATCAATTTCGAATTTTCTTCAACATTATAATATAGAATCTCCACCACATAGAAAAAAGCCAAGTGGTAGAAAAATAGATGCAAAATTTAATACACAACATGCAAGTAATTTTGTATCCAACAAATTTTTGTCTGATCGATTAGGGTGGTGTGACTCATTTATTGACACAACCAAACGGCACATAGAAATAGGCAATAAATTAATTTCTTAGAAAAAAAAAACATTATAAATTAAAGAATACAAAAAATAATGTCCACAACAATTTAAAAATTAAAAAAAAAAAAAAACTTGATCAAAAAGCGGAAGCTAGCAATATTGTTTATGGGGAAAAAAATATCATCTATAAAATGGATAAGACATATTTTCCTTATTTTATTTTCCTTTTGCTTGTTGAAGTCAACAACAATTATCTTAGGTCAATTCAACAACAAAATCACATTAAATACATAATAGTGAAGTAACAGGAGTTATTTTCAAGCGAGTCTATTTAAGGATCCTATATTGTAGGATCTATTTTGTGGTGTTAAACGTCTTTAAAATCATTTAATAATTTTTAATCTTATCTTCTTTACCTTCAAAACCGAAAATTTGACCAAAAATTTCACTAATACCACGGAATTATAAAATGGAAAAAAAAAAAAGAAAGTGTAAAAATAGTTAATGAAGAGTAGCAATTACTAAGTGTCGACGAAAATGTAATGGCAAGTCAGGGCAAAACGATACACTTGGTAAATATTTCTCACAATTTTTGGTCAATCCAACATTACCCCTAAGCGGAGAAGGCCAACTCTCTCTCTCTTTCTATCTTTCTCTCTCTCCTCCCACTATAAATTCCACGCAAACACCACCCAAAGAAACTCACTCACTCACTCACTTGCACTCTGTAAATACAAACAACAAACACAGACACAGAGATCAAGAGAGAGAGAGAAATAGACATCAGTGGTGGAAGTAGCAATTAAAGAGAGAGAGAGAAATGGAGGTTGAAAGTGGCAGAAAAATAATTAGTAGCACCAACAACAAGCCAAGCTCTTCACAAGCTCCGCCGTCGGAGGTGGAGGCTGCCGCGGCGGTGGAAGCGAGTCCGCTGATTAAGCTGATCGCGGTGGCGTCGATCGCAGCCGGGATTCAGTTCGGGTGGGCCCTACAGCTCTCACTGCTGACCCCATACGTCCAGCTGCTCGGCATTCCCCACACTTGGGCCGCCTTCATCTGGCTCTGCGGCCCCATCTCCGGCATGCTGGTGCAGCCCATCGTCGGCTACTACAGCGACCGCTGCACCTCCCGCTTCGGCCGCCGCCGCCCCTTCATCGCCGCCGGCGCCGCCCTCATCGCCACCGCCGTCTTCCTCATCGGCTTCGCCGCCGACCTCGGTCACCTCTTCGGCGACGACCCCAGCCGCCAAGGCACCAAGCCCCGCGCCATCGCCGTCTTCGTCGTCGGCTTCTGGATCCTCGACGTCGCCAACAACATGCTCCAGGGCCCCTGCCGCGCCCTCCTAGCCGACCTCTCCGGCGACGACCGCCGCAAGATGCGCATGGCCAACGGCTTCTTCTCCTTCTTCATGGCCGTCGGAAACGTCCTCGGTTTCGCCGCCGGCTCCTACACTCACCTCCACTCCTTCCTCCCCTTCACGCAAACCAACGCATGTGACGTCTACTGCGCAAATCTCAAATCCTGCTTCTTCATCGCCATTGTCCTCCTGTTGTCGCTCGCGACTGTGGCGCTCACCTCAGTCCGCGAGCGACAACAAGAGCGAGTTTCGGAATCAGGGTCGGGTTCGAGCTCAAGTGCATTGCCAATATTCGGCGAGATGGTGGGGGCGTTTCGGGAATTGAAGAGGCCGATGTGGGTGCTTCTCCTGGTGACGTGTTTGAACTGGGTGGCGTGGTTTCCGTTCCTGCTGTTCGACACGGACTGGATGGGGAAGGAGGTGTACGGAGGGGAGGTGGCGGCGAAGGAGGAGGCGCTGAGGAGATTGTACGACCGTGGGGTCCACGCGGGTGCGCTGGGGCTCATGCTTAACTCGGTGGTGCTCGGATTCATGTCGCTCTGCGTCGAGCCGCTGGGCCGGCGCCTTGGCGGCGTCAAGCGGCTCTGGGGGATCGTCAACTTCGTGCTGGCAGCGTGTTTGGCCATGACGGTGCTCATCACGAAGCTGGCTCAGGCGAGTCGGAGTGGAGCCGCCGTGGTGACGCAGCCGCCGGTTGGGGTCCGAGCCGGTGCTTTGGCGCTGTTCTCGGTTTTGGGTGTCCCTCTTGCGGTTAGTGTAATTAATGATCAGTACTTTTACTCTACCACATTTCTGTTATTTTTTAAATTTTAATTTTTTTTGGTCAAAGATATGTTCCCTGCATGACATCTCCAATCCATTGCATCAAAATATATAATTTTTATACTCAAAATAGCGTAACTGTTATATCAAGTAATAAATTTATCTTCAACTCATTACATCATTTTTAACGGAAAAAAAAAATATAAATATATATATATATATTTTTTTTCTATCTCTTTTTATACTACTTCTTATTAATTTTATACTATTTATTGAATTTGTAAATTTCACTCATATATAATTTTTTTTTCACATATTGATCCAATAAAATATATTTTATTATTTAACAAAATAGCAGAAAATAATAAATTTATTTAATTACACTTTCTTTGACCAATTTATTATTGATATATTAATTAAACAAATTACATTTAACATAACTAAACATTCAATTTAATAACTAAATTGTTGGTTCAAAAGATGTCTAATTTCATTACTCTATGTTAAGAATTTTTTAGTTTTTTTTAATATTATGTAATTTTAATTATTGTTGGTTTGAATCTATGACTTTTTCTAAATTATGTATTTGCATTTCGTATTATTTACATTTTAAATTTTCATCATATTAAGTTACCTATAAAACAAAATTAGCAAAAAAAAAAAAAAAAAAAAAAAAAAAGAAACAAATTTGTAGCAAAAAAGGAAACAAATTTGTTAAGAAATATGAAACTGGGGTAATAATAGAAAAACAAAATATATTTTGGGCTCTTTGTAGGGGGGATGGTGTTGAGTGAACATATTTGCGTTTCCACTGTTCACAGCAGCAAATTTCACACTAAAATGGTGTGAAAATTGCTGCTGCTCCAACCCACACCATCTCAGGCTGAAATGTTGTGTGGTTGGAGATGCCCTGATAACGGAAAAAATTTCTCTTTAGGAATTTGACATATTTGATAGTATTTATATTTATGAAAATGCTGAGAAAACCATCGACATTGAATATAATCCAAATAAAAAGTAGATATGGACCCACCTTTAATTGTTGATTGGTGCTTTAACACCGGGGTGGTTTCTCATTTTATTATTATTATTATTGGTAGCAATAATAACCCATGTTAATGACATTTTTATTTTTCTGATAACAAGTGCCATATTTGACATGCCCAATTTGGCATTAACTTGAATTATTATTTCCATAGAATAACAGGCAAATTTTTCAAGAATCCCCTCAAAATTTTAGTAGTAATTGAAGACTAAAGACTTGTTCAAAGTTTTCTTAGTCCTCCTCTCTTTTGAGGAAATTAAAAACAAAATGCATCAAATTAATGTTACCTTATAGCTAACCATGAATCATGATTGGTCTTCTGACCTTTTCCACCATATTTTATATTCAGATTTACCCTTTTTAGAAAAACAAGTGCTTTATCATATTCTATGTTGAATTTCATTTTGTAGTTTTCTTTTTCCTTTTCTGAAAGGGAGTAAGTTTCATAGTTTTTTATAGGTTTTCTTTTTAAATTTTTTTTTTTATTTCTCTAGAAAGAGAGAGGAAAACCCATTTCCTTCCCCTATTTCAAAACTTGTTTTTGTGATATATGTTCCACGTTTTTGTCATTTTTCTTGTTGCTTTCTTACAAAATAGAAATAGATCTAAAAAACGACAAGTCGTAGTCATTGCATCTATGATGGCTTTCTCTTTCTCTGTCTATAGGAGTCATGTGATTCCATTCCACCGAAAGATTTTTTTTTTTTTTTTTTTTGAAGGTACCGAAAGATTATTTGTCGTGTATATTACACTCTCCTTGTTTTTTTCCCTTTTTTTTAAAAAAAAATATATATATATTACACTATTCTTGTTGTTATTGTTAAGTTTTTATTACTTTTATTTTATTTTGTAAATAATAACTAGCTAGGACTTCTATTTGTGTAGGTTACATACAGCGTTCCTTTTGCTATGGCATCAATATTTTCCAACACATCTGGTGCAGGCCAAGGTACTAGAATTAATCTAAAGCACACTCTCGGAATGTGAATTTTTATAATATTTAAATTTTAGACTAATTGTGTGAAATGTGAATTTTAGATTTATTATGTGGATGTCTTCTAAATCCAATTGTTTTCCCAAATGTTTACAGGGCTTTCTTTAGGAGTATTGAATCTTGCCATTGTCATACCACAGGTAAATTCCGATCAGTCACTAGATGATAAAAAGAAATGATCTTCTTATCTGAAAAAAAAAAAAAAAAAAAAAAAAAAAAAAAACACACATACACACATTCATGCGTACAAATGCGATCGTACTAATAAAAACGATGTTGTGCAGATGGTGGTCTCGGTGGCAAGCGGGCCTTGGGATGCTCTTTTCGGGGGAGGTAACTTGCCGGCGTTCGTGGTGGCCGCCATAGCGGCCGCTGTGAGCGGAGTGCTTGCGCTCACCATGCTACCGTCTCCGCCGCCCGACCTTCCATCAACCAAAAGAACTGCCATTGCAGCATTCCATTGATATCAAGGGCATATGACCATATATGAAAAATGTGTCTAGCAGCTAATATCCCTTTCTTTTTTCTTCCTTAATCTTAGCATGGCGTTTGTAAAAGGCATTTGTCTCTTAATTCATCATGAGAGCATTTGCATCTATCACTGTAGCCATGCGTAAGCATGATACAGTACTTTTCTTCATATAAAAATAGACAAGTTCTCTCTCTCTCTCTCTCTCTTTCCCTCTCTCTCTCTTTTCTCGTTCTTATATGCTTGGTTTGGTTGAATGTGCATACACACACACATATATACATACATACATTAATGTGGAGAGTCACATATGTTCTGGTTGGCTGAAAGTATAAGCTGGTATGACCTTGAGAAATATGGGATCAAATTGTTCATGCTTGATTTAGAACACATGAGATAGTTTTAAAAAATAATAATAATCATATGAAAACAACACTTATTTTGAGCACTATTTTCTGTATCAACTCAAGTGATATAGAAATTATTCAATTTTTATCTTTTTATGGATAAATATAATTAACTATTAATTAATGTGATAATCTTTTAACGTGACGTTTATTAAACCGTAAAAGAATATAATGAGAAAAATAATGAGTTTGAAAAATAAAGTGTAATGGGATGACAAAGTAAAGTTAAGGTTATGTGGCAATCCCTTTCTAGTGTTTATTAAACTTTGTAACCTTACTTTTATAAATATAATTACTACACTGTCCTTTTACACAATCAAAAAACCATTAACACTTGAATATTTATTAAGTAAACTTGGTATTTATTAATTTTGAAAGGCAATCAATACCAAGAAGATATAAGAGATATAAGAATCAGTATTCCCTTTGTACATTTCCTATATATATTGTGTGGGGTTCACCAATTTTTTTTTTTTTTTTTTCATTCATTTTATAACTAAACGTAAATGATTAATTAACAAAGAAAATGATACTCACATTCTCTTTTTTCCTTGTGATGCAAAATAATAGTATCTTGAACACATAAATTGATACCCATAAATTAACATTGGAATTTGTATGTGTAGTATTTTTTATTTTCTAAAATCTTCAACCCTCAACCCTTAAGAGATCCACATCTGCATCATGCCAATTAAATGTGTACAGGTCTACGTAAACTATTCTTGCAGAACTAAAGACAACGTTTCTTAATTTATTTAGAAAAATACAACATAGCTAAAACAGACACCTACATGTACATTGCAACAAAAAGATGCCGTCTTTAATTTCCCCGGATGCCCTGTTGGCAATTGAACTAGTCAACAATAAACAATAAAATGAGATTAATTCTCACATGTGTTATTGAATTTTAAACTTACTCTCATTTGGCCTATTAAATTTTGAAAACTCATATCTTATCTTTTGAATTTTAAATCAGTTCTACTTAACACCTTCTATTAGTGTTAACATTAAAAACGGATAGACAAAAAAAGAGGATTAAGTGCATTATGCCGTCTTGTTTTGTTTGTTTTCAAGAAAATTTTTTTTTTTTTTCTCACAGTAGGAGAAAAGTGACACTAATTACTCTTTTCCTGTTTAATTTTAAGGAAAGTTTAATAGGTTGAGTGGGATTAATTTAAAAATTAAGATATATTGTTAGATGGATCTCTAAACTTTTAAGTTTGTATAACTTTGCTCCCTGTATTTTTTTTTTTTTTTTGTAGCTACAGTGATCCTAATATGGTAAAAACGTTGTTGCAATAGTCATATCTGTTAATTTTTTTAACAAAATTCATAATTTAGCATCACTTTTGACCAAATTACTAACTTATTTCATTAAAAAAAAAACTAACGGAAACGAAAATTATTGCAATATTTTAATGGTTTAGGATCTTTCAAGCTATGAAATAAAAAAAAAATAGGGATCAAAGTAGTACAAATTTAAAAGTTTAGGTACTAAACAAGCAATTTTCTCTTAAAATTAAAGAAAAGTGAAAATGACCCTTATATGCATAGGTGAGGCTGATCTGGAAATAAGGTCCAAATAATCACAAATAGCAAAATTCACGAAAATATTGCCACTAAAAGGTAGTAAACTAAAGCATCGAATAAAAAATAACCTTATAAACAAGAGATAACAAATATTTATGATAAGAAACATGAGATAAGAAATAAATCAAGTAGATAGAAAGGAAGTGGTGATATCATGTTAATATATGATTTTGATGATTTCTTATCACACTATGCAACATAACTCTTGTATTCAACAAAAAATGGATTATTTTTGCTATTAAAGTAGTTCAAATTAAGTAATATTACTTGTTTTAAAATCTTATAAAAGCTTCAATAAAAGAAATTATACGGTTTTCTCTAAGCTTCTATTTCTTTTTGAGATATGCATTATCAATAATATGTACGTTTACATTATCTGTAAATCAAAATCTTGATAATTCAATCAACATCAACATTTTTATCTAACCAACATCCAACTGTAATAAATGGAAAAATATCTTTTGCAACAAAACAAACAAATAAATTTTACATTCCGTAACACCCAAATTCGATACCATGTTCAAATATCCGTATAAATGACAATGCAAACGACATTTAACCTCCAAAAACGAAAACTTCTCCCCCACTTTCTTAAACGATGCATTTTTAGGTTCCTCTCAACCAGCAGTTCGTATTACCATCCGTTCCCATTCATTACCTCAGAATGAGAAAGCATTATACTACATGTACCTCTAATTGTTTATTATTTTCTTAACTATATTAAAAGAGTACATATGTTGTTTTACTTTTCATTTTCATTGTAAAAAAACGCAAGTAATGGTTGCATTTTGGTGCTTTACTCTTTTTTTTTTTTTCTTTTTTTTTTTTTCCTTCTTCCTTAAGCTGCATATTTCACTTGGCACTTGATGCTTCTTTATGAGCTACATGTTGAGTATAGGCTCTTCTAAAGCTTCAAGCAAACAAATTACATGAAAAGAAGGCCCACCATAGTCAAGTATAATTGCACTATTGCCATCGTTTAGTTCAAAAACTTTTTCAGCCCAAACAATAAATAGATATGTACGTATTATGTGAATTAATACTAATAAAACGATTCATATAATCTATAATCTTATAAATATTACATTCATAGTACCTCATTTAATCCTCTTAAACTCCCACTTCAATTTTGTTGTAATATGATTGAGGGAAAAAAAAAAGTTTTCCCACTGAAAATGAAGTTATTCTGAAAAGAAAAAAAAAGAAAAAAAAAAAAAAAAAGAAGAAAGAAGGCAAATAGTACTAAGTATTTATTTACTTATTTATTTGTGTTTTTGGCTAAATATTGTTTTAATTTAAGAGGAGCAAAATTTTAATACCACGTAAATTCAAAATTCACCATAGATTTAATACAAACAAAATAAGATAAATGTAAAATAATTGACAAATAGAACTTAGTAATTTGTTTGCTTAAAAAGAATTTGCTGGAGAAAAGTTTAGAGTCTATAAAGGAAAATTGTTACTTAACTAGAGATACCAACTTTAATCCAAATTTTAAGTACCAATGTATGTGGCATATAAGTTATATTTTTTTATTGATAAGGATTCAAAGTATTGTCATATCTATAAATGAAAATTTGGCCCGTTAGTTAATATTTAAGAAATTGATATTAGAATTGGATGTTCCTAACACTACTTGACAGCTCTCTCGTTGGGAAATAGACTGTATTTTAACGTCTAAAGCTAGATAGTGTCATAGGAAGTGTTCAAGAGAATATTTCTAGCATTCTCCTTCTCTTTAATATACTACAATCTCTTACCCTCATATTATTGTACTTTTTTTTTCCTTTTTGTTTTCTTTTTTATTTTCTCTCCATTAGAAGCTCAACTTTCATGTTCTCTATTATAGATATATTTTTTAGAGATCTATAATCTCAACTCTCTCACTAAAAATTTTAATTTTTGTTGTTTGTGATCAAGTTTGATTGCTGATTACGATGAGTATTCTTTCAATTTTTTATGATTATATTTGTGTTTTTTTTTTTTTTTTTTCACTTCTACTATTATAAATGTATATTCTTGTTGAGTCTCTACTTATCATCTCTTTCTATTATTTTTTGTTTTTGTATATTATTGTTTGTATTCTATGTTAGGAGAATGTTCAATTAAAACTCAATACGTGCACGACACGTACCTAAACTGGTTATAGAGAAAAGAGATGATAAGTTTGAGTGTAGAATTAAGTGAGTGACAGAGAGAGATTGAGCAAATGATCCTGGCAACTTTAAAAAAGAAAAAGAAAAGTTGAGGACGACTTGAGCCTCTAGCATACAAGCTTTGAGCTATCATAGCCCCACAATTTTTCTTAATTAAAATTTAACCCATATATATACTTAATTTTTCAAATATGTCCCTGTCAAAAACTTTTTTTATCAAATATGCACCCAATAAAATAAAGCTAATTAACATTTTTCTTATATAATATCATAGCCAATATTTATTTTTCTTAAATAATGTTTTTTCCATTAAAATATTATATCTTTTAATCTACCCTTTAAAGACTTAGATCAATCAAAATGACTTATTCTTTTTTATTACAGAGCTCACGGCCTTTTGTTCCTTTTTTTTTTTTTTTTTTTTTTTTTTTTTTTTTTTGGGCAATAACCGGCTTATAAGCTTGTAATAATTTTGTACTTCAACCAAACTTTTGTCTTTTGTTAGTTTATGCTATTTACCTGTTTTTCTTTTCTTCTTTGTTTTTCTTTGGAGATTTTTCATTTTGAATTGTTCATTATAAAAATATTTGTGTTTTAATTTTTCTTTTCAAATAATTTTTCTCATACATCCTTATGTGATCATTTTATGCAATCTTTTAAATGATTTTTTTTTCAAATGTGGTTTAAATAATCTTTTTTTTAACTTATCGTCCTACAGATTTTTTTTTTTTTGTTTTTTGTTTTTTTTGGGAATTCTACAATGGGGTAAAGCTATTTTACCCCATTGATAGGGTAAAATTTTTCAATCATTAGATCAACTTTTAATGGTTAAGATCGAATGTTACATCAAATGTATTGTGAAACGTTTTACATATGATTATTTTGAAAAAAAAAATTACCAAACACAAAGAAATTAAAAAAAAAAAAAATCACCCATCCATCTTCTTCCAAGAGTCTAACAACTATGGTGGCTCTCCGAAGAGGGCTCGTGAAGGAGTAAGGGCTCCTAGTTTGTATGACTGGTGATAACTCTATAAAATAGAGTTATTTTACCACTTTTGTGCATCTAAATTGATTATATTCTTGAGCATTTTACTTAATTTTAAGTTAATTTAGTTTAATTTTATATAATTTTAATTTATATAGTTTATTTTGATTTTACGTAATTTTATTTAATTTTGTTTAATTAGTTTAATATTAATTTTAATATTTTATTATTAATTTATCCATCTAAATAATTTATTCACTCATTTGTGTAATTTAATTTGGTGGCAAATGGCTATTTAAAAGCTCAAAAATGGATTAAAATTCGAATTATATAAGGATCCAGCCAATCCCACGCCTGGAAGTAGAAGAGCACCTAAAATCTCTTGCACGGCCGTAAGATCAAATCAGGGAGAGCAAGATTGCGAGTGCGAAACACGCCCAGACAGGGACCGTCCACGGAAGGCAGCGCGGTAGGCGAAACAGCATCTTGCTGGTTCCCGTGTGCGTGCATCCATTGTTTCTTGCGTACGCTCGTCTTTTTTGCCAGCCACTTCACGCCACGCGTTCCAGCGGGCCCCATCTGCTTCCAGCTACCCATTCCATCTTCGCCACGTGGTTGCTGCATTGAAGAGAAAAATAGGGAACAATTGCTCCCCCTAGCTTGCGTGCAGCAAAGAAAACAAGAAAAGAAGAAAGAAAAATAAAGGAAGAAAGAAAAGAGGAATGAAAAGGGGTTGAGTGCCGGGGAGTTGGAGCAAGAATCTGGTGAGGCCGTTAAGCAGAGGCCAAACCAGAGAGTGAAAAGGAGAGAGAGGGGAGGGGGAGTGATAAGGCCAAGGATCCGGTTCTAGTTCCTATTGGTCCAGTTACAAGAGTGCGGGCAAAGAGGTTCAAGGAGGCTTTAAATACTTTAGCGCAACACATTGTGATAGAGGAAGACAAGTCTACATGCGTGGAATCAACAAATAGAGCTCAAATAGTCAATTTATTTCAAGTTCAGCCTAGTAATTGAAGAAGCCACGTCAGCCATGCAATCCATGCAAATGGGCGTGCTTTTTGGAGGATTTGATTAGTTTGAACCAAGCTGTTTGATTCCCTATGTAGTTGTCCACGTTTTTGGGCTATTGGTCAAGAATTAGTTAGGGTTCGTTTGGTAGTGAGTTTGAGTTGAGTTTTTGAAGTTGAAATAGTAAATTTTGTTGATTTTTCAGAAAAACAAAAAATCTTTTTGGGAAAAAGACAAAGACTTTTGAGGAAGAAGACAAAATTTGAACTTGGAAATCCAAGTTCAAACTTGGTTTCCAAACGAATGCTTAGTTTCCTTTTCCTTATAATGGGTGTAAATGACTGGAAAATAATGCCAAACAATTAAGTTAGTTTCTTTTTTTTATTTTTAGGCTAAACTTATTAGGATAGTTTCATTTTCTTTACTTAGCATATTCTAGGATATTATTGTAATTCTCAGCCTATAAATAGGCCTTATTTTCATATTAATAAAAACTTTTTGGCATTCCATTCACTCTTGTGATTTATCTCTCAGTTCTTATTGAACTAATCGAACTTATCAAGACTTTGTCTTGTGGCGTTCAAATTCGACTTATCAACACTTCACCACCGTTTGTGGCGTCTACGACAATACCAGGTTCTTGTTTGCGGGTGGACATTGGGTCGCGGTCTTCTATACCAAGGGTTCGTGTCACGATTCAAGCAACAGGTCGCGTTTCGATCCAAATCTGATTGTAGAACGATCTTGGAGACTTCTTAGTTTACGGGTTTCGTCACAAGTTGGCGTGGCTCATATCATTTGGTATCAGAGCTTCGGTTCTAGTCTCAGGTTTATCTATCCCATTTAATTTAGTTCTGTGTTGGCTGATTGTGTGTGGCCGAATTTTGTGAAAAAAAAAAAGAAAAAAGAAAAAAAAAACGTCATAATAAAAAGTTTTTTTTTTTTTTTTTTCGAATTGGTTTGTAATTTGTAATAATGGTTCTAGTTGTAATCCCTATTCGTGGCAATATATAAAAAATAAAAATAAAAAAGGTCAAAAAAAAAAAGAAAAGGAAAACAGAAAGGAGTCCTATAAAATAAAAAAAATAAAAAAAATAAAAAAAAAACGTTTTGTTTGTTTTCATCAATTTAGGTCTGAATAAGCCAAAATCACCTTATCCCAAACGCCAACAAATTTTGTAGAATTTTTGAAAACTATTGATAAGCTTGGATGACCGTCATTCGCGAATCTTGATTGATGTTTGTATTAGTTTGATAAGAACTCAAGAGGATTTCTAAGAGTGAATTGTGAGGACTTGAGTGACATCTTATTGTGTGCAAATACAAGTGTTTGTGAAACCATTATTCGAGTGAAACACATAAGGGAGTGAATTGGTGAGGTCCTTATTACTAACTTTGTTTGCAGTAATCATGTCTCACCATAGCATTACCGATGGTGCCACGGATCCGAAGTTGTTTATGGAGGCCATGATGGGTGAGATGAAGCGTGTGATGAGGTTGGAATTAGAGCAGATTCACGAGCGAATAGATAAGATGGAGAATACATGTGTGGGAGCAGCACAACCCGCTCATAATATGCGAGAAGGGAAAGAGTTCAACCGAGGCATGAAGCGGAGGACTATGAGGGGTTCAATGAGGGCGGTTTTGAGGAGGAGGATGAAAGACGCTCGTGTGGCAGCGTTATGGAGTGTTTGGACGGGTTTCGAGGAGATAGGAATAGGAGGATAATGATTTGGGTAGTATTAAGATGAAAATTCCATCATTTCAGGGAAGGAATGAACCAGAGGCGTATTTGGAATGGAGAAGAAGGTGGAGTTGGTGTTTGAGTGCCATAACTACTCCGAAATGAAAAAGGCAAACCTTGCCGCCATTGAGTTTTTCTAACTATGCTACTGTATGGTGGGATCAGTTGACGCTCAACAGGAGGCGAAATGGGAGAGACCGGTGGGCACTTGGGAAGAGATGAAGGCCATCATGCGGGAACGATTTGTGCCAAGCCACTACTATCGGGACTTGTACCGAAAGTTGCAAGATTGGGTGCAAGGTAATAAAAACGCGTGGAAATATACTCCCACGAGTCCGAGTAGCCAGCGTGCATGCTTAGAGCCATTGGTGGAGGGACCGGGAGGCGCTACATGTCACGCTTTTTGGTGGTTTAAACCCTGAAATTGCATAGACCAAGTGGAGTTGCGTGAGTGAGATGTAGGAGTTGGATGAGATGGTTACATATTGGCCATCAAAATTGAGCACCAAAAGAGGGGGGGTGCAGCTCACGTGGAGTATAAGGTGGGGGATCCTTTGCGGCCACGTTTGCTAAACGGGATGACAAAGCAACCAGCCCTGATCAAACCAAAAGTGGATCCAAACAAGAAGTAGTCGGCCGCCCACAAACTCAGTAGTAGAACTGAAAAAACTACTACTCGCAATCGTGAAAATTAATTCTTTTAGGTGCCAAGGACGAGGGGCATATCGCAATATCAATGTCCCAAACAAGCGAGTACATGGTCATGCGGGAGAATGGCGGGAATTGAAACCGAAAGTGAAGATGATTATCGGTCCATACCGCCATTGGGGACGCTGACGATGCGAGGAGTACGCTGCCCAAGGTGAATTGTTAGTGGCTAGAAAGTCGTGTTAAATGTGTAGGTCAAGGAGGATGAAGATGTACAACGGGAAAACATCTTTCACACTAGGTGGCCACGTGAATAACAAGGTATGTAGTGTTATTATTGATGGTGAGAGTTGTTACTAATGTTGCTTAGCACTACTAGGTAGAGAAATTGGGGCTACCTACACGAAAACATCCTAGGCCTTATAGTTGCAATGGTTGAACACTAGTGGTGAATTAAAGTGAGTAAACAGGTTGTTGATTGTTGATTGCGTTCGCATTGGAAACTATGTAGATGAAGTGTTGTGTGATGTGTTTCCGATGCGCAAGCCATTTGCTACTTGGTAGGCCATGGCCATTTGATGGCGTGTGAAACTATGGATTCAAAAACAAATACACATTTGAATTCAAGCAAAGAAATGTAACTCTTGTACCATGACTCCGAGACAGTTTATGAAGATCAGTGAGGTTACAACAAGAAAGTGAAAACAGAGATTGAGAGAGGAAAAAAAAAAGAGAATGAAAAGGAGAAAAGAGAGAAAAAAACGAGGAAGAAAAAACGAATGAGTGAAAAGGAAAAAGCAAAACGAAAAAAAAAAGTGAATGAAAAACTCGAGTGAGTGAGCGAGAAACGAAGAGGGGGAAAAAAAGAGCTTGATTGCGAGGGCAAGTGAGGTGAAGAGGGCTTTGTTTTCAAAACAGCCAATGATTGTACTATTTTACAAAGAGGCTTTGAACATTAACACACTGACACTTCTTTGCCTAGTGTTGTTGTTCTGTCTTTTGCAGGATTCTGAATGTCTTTCCCGAGATGTACCACAAGGCTTACCACCTATCGAGGGATTGAACATCAATTGATTTTGTGCCGGAGCATCCCATACCTAACCGACCCGCCTACCGAACAACCCCGAGGAGACAAAAAGAAATTAGAAAGGCAGGTTAGTGACTTGAAGGAAAAAAGGGTATGTGAGAGAAAGCATGCGTCCACGCGTCGTTCCGGTAATTTTAGTTCCTAAGGATGGGATGGAGGGATGTGCGTTGATTGCCGAGCTATCAACAACATAACGGTAAGTATCGACATCCTTACCTCGTTAGATGAATGCTTGCTGAGTTGCGGTTTCCTGTGTGTTTTCCAGATTGCTTTGAAAAGTTGTTTCATCAAACTTAGAATGAAAATGAGGCTTTGTGGGATGAGTTGGGAAAACGCTTTTTAAAACTAACCATGGTTCTAGTTGGTTTTTGTCAGTGCCTTTGTTTAACTAATGCACCTAGTCCATTTATGCGCTTACTGATATGTTTTGAGACCTTTTATTGGCAGTTTGGTTAGTCTATTTCTCTGATCTCCTTATTTATAGCACCTCGCTTGGAAGCCTGTTATGCATTTCCAATCAGTTTTGGATGTGCTTCGAAACATTTAACTTGCTAATTAAGAAGTGCACCTTTTGCACCGATACTTAAGCTGTGTTTCTTGGTTTGTTGTGAGTGCACAATGAATTCAAGTTGATGAAGAGAAGATAAAGGCAATTCAAGAGTGGCCAACACCCACAAGTGTAGGGCATGTGCGAAGTTTTCATGGGCTTGCTAGCTTTTATAGGAGGTTTGTGAAAGACTTTAGCAGCATTGTCGCACCATTGACTGAAGTCATCAAGAAGAGCATCGGATTCAAATGGGGCGAGGAACAAGAAAAGGCCTTTCAATTACTTAAAGATAATTGACTAATGCACCTTTACTTGCTTTGCCCGATTTCACTAAGACATTTGAAATTGAATGTGATGCTTCAGGTTTTGGGATAAGAGCAGTCTTGATGCAAGGAGGAAGCCAATTGCGTACTTCAGCGAAAAGCTAAATGGGGCAACACTAAATTACCCAACTTTGACAAGGAGATGTATGCATTGGTTCGAGCCTTAGAGACATGGCAGCACTATCTTTGGCCTAAAGAGTTTGTAATTCACACTGATCATGAGTCCTTGAAGCACTTGAAAGGACAACACAAGTTGAGCAAGCGTCATGTACGATGGGTGGAGTTCCTTGAGATATTTCCATATGTCATCCGATACAAACAAGGTAAGGAAAACATCATTGCCGATGCGCTCTCTCGAATGTATGTGTTAATTCTACTCTTGATGCGAAATTACTTGGTTTTGAGCAGATTAAGGATTGTATTCTTTAGACCGTGACTTTGGAGAAGAGTATAGAATGTGTGAGAAAAATGCTATTGGAAATTTTTTTTAGACATAACGGGTTTCTTTTCAGTGGAAAATAAGTTGTGTGTGCCTAATTGTTCATTGAGAGATTTGTTAGTCAGGGAATCCCATGGTGGAAGGTTAATGGGACATTTTGGAGTCGCCAAGACATTGGCTATTTTGCAGGAACATTTTTATTGGCCACACATGAAAAGGGATGTAGAAAGAATTTATGGCAGATGCGTCATCTTGTAGGCAGGCAAAATCTCGAGTGCAACCCCATGGATAATACACCCCCTCCCTATACCTAGTGAGCCTTGGATTTGATATTATATGGATTTTTGTTTTGGGTTTTACCTAGGGTCTTAGCGGGACGTGGATTCTATCTTTTGTGGTTGTAGATAGATTCTCTAAAGGATGGCAACATTTTATCCCCATGTCATAGAACTGATGATGCTTCACATGTTGAAGATTTATTTTTTAAGGAAAATTGTAAGGTTACACCTGGTATGCCTAGGACCATTGTGTCAAATAGGGATGCGAAGTTCTTAAGTTACTTTTGGAAGAACTTGTGGTGTAAGTTAGGTACTAAGCTTTTGTTTTCTATTACTTGTCATCCACAAACTGATGGTCAAACTGAAGTAGTAAATAGGACTTTGTCAACTTTGTTGAGGGCTATCATTAAGAGAAGAACATTAAGACTTGGGAGGAGTGTTTCAACATGTTGAGTTTGCTTATAATCAATCTGTACATTCTGCTACTCAATTTTCACCGTTTGAAATTGTTTATGGTTTTAACCCTTTGACTCCATTGGATTTATCTCCATTACCTTTATCTGAGCGCGTGTAACTTAGATGGACAAAAAAAGGCTGAATTTGTTAAGCAGATACAATGAGAAAACAAGGCTCAACGTCGAGCGGAGAGAGATGGAGCAATATGTTAATCAAGCCAACCAAAGGGTGTCGTAAGCTTATTTTTGAGCCCGGTGATTGGGTTTGGTGCATATGCGCAGGAAAGGTTCCGAATCAAAGGCGCTCAAAGTTGCTTCCCCGAGGAGACGGACCGTTTCAAGTTCTTGAGCGCATAAATGACAACGCTTACAAATTGGACTTACCAGGTCAGTATAATGTTAGTGCAATTTTTAACGTTTCTGATTTAAGTCCTTTTGATACAGGTGACGATTTGAGGGCAAATCATCTTCAAGATGAGGGGAATGATAAGGACAAGATCCGGTTCTAGTTCCTGGTGGTCCAGTTACAAGAGCGCGGGCAAAAAGGTTCAAGGAGGCTTTAAATTACTTTAGCGCAACACATGTGATAGAGGAAGGCAAGTCTACATGCGTGGAATCAACAAATAGAGCTCAAATAGTCAATTTAATTCAAGTACACAGCCTAGTAATTGAAGAAGCCACGTCAGCCATGTAATCATGCAAATGGGCGTGTTTTTTGAAGGATTTGATTAGTTTGACCAAGCTGTTGATTCCCGATTTAGTTGTCCACATTTTTGGGCTAATTGGTCAAGAATTAGTAGTTTCCTTTTCCTTATAATGGGTGTAAATGGCTGGAAAATAATGCCAAACAATTAAGTTAGTTTCCTTTTTTATTTTTAGGCTAAACTTATTAGGATAGTTTCATTTTCTTTAGCTTAGCATATTCTAGGAATATTATTGTAATTCTCAGCCTATAATTAGGCCTTATTTTTCAGATTAATAAAAACTTTTTGGCATTCTATTCACTCTTGTGATTTATCTCTCAGTTCTTATTGAACTAATCGAACTTATCAAGATTTTGTCTTGTGGCGTTCAAAATTCGACTTATCAAACGATTCTTCACCACCGTTTGTGGCGTCTACGACAATACCAAGGTTATTGTTTGCGGGTGGACATTGGGTCGCGGTCTTCTATACCAAGGTTCGTGTCACGATTCAAGGCAACGGGTCGCGGTTCCCATCCAAATTGATTGTAGAACGATATCTTGGAGACTTCTTAGATTACGGGTTTCATCACAAGTTGGCGTGGTTCGTATCAGGGAGGAGGGGGGGGGGGAATGAAGAGAAGAATAAATGTTTGATTGCATTTCTTTGTTTATGTCTTGTTAATTTGTATAATAAGTTTTTGGGAATGACTGGCTATAGAGAAAAATTGAGAGTTGATGTGTGATTGTCATTTTTTCATGCAAGTTCCATAATGTTTTGCATGACATTCTAAGATGATGCGAGCCAAAAAGTATCAGTCTCACATACCCCTTACCCTAGCCTTACATTACAAGGTTATGAATGAATCCTTTGATCTTTAACGACACACCAACCTACATTAGGTGGAGAGAACATGAAAAACGGGCTATATGGTTGTTCTAAACTTCATTTTCTAGAGATTCTCATTGCACGTCTAGCACGTAAGTCTATCCAAGTCAATTGATCAGATGAGAATGATTTGGCGCACACTTACAAATAGGGAGTCTTGAGTGGGGTGAGAATTGGTGTTGATATTGAAATTCTAGATGATCTCAATGTTGCATTTCCTCAGAGCTTTGGAGCATTGTGTGGCTTTTGAGATATATGTCTAGTGTCGAATGGATACAAACTCACACTTTGTTTCTTTTTTTAATTTCTTGTTAGTTTAAATTGTGGCGATTTTTTTTTTTCATTTTTTTTTTTCTGAGGACAAGCAAATGCTTAAGTTTGGGGGTGGTTTGATGAGTGAGTATTTTACTCACAAATAAGCACTTTTGAGCTTAATATTTGTGTAAACCTTAAGCTTAAGTTTTGTTTGATGGATTTGTGTGCTATTTTGTAGGAAGGCTTGAGCAATGAGGACTTAAAGGAAATTGGCATAAAAAGTTGAAGAAAAAGGAGGCCATTTGAAGACCTCCTCGCAGTCGACCATGAGGCCTTGGCGTGGCCGCGCCTCCCAGGCACGCACCCATGCCTCTCCCTTTTGCAAGGCCCAAGGCGAAGCTAAAACCAGGGTGTGCCCGCGCCGCGTGCAGGCCGCCTTCATGCTAGAGGCAACGCAAAGGCGCACCTCCCAGACGTGCAGCCGCACTGCGTGTAGGCCCTCCAGGTCGAGAGGCCTACATGGCCGGGCAGGTCAGGCATGCACCCAGCGCCTCCACAACCCCAAACCTGTGTGACACGCCCCGTGCTGCTGATGGCCCAGATTAGCCCATTGTTGACAATCTAACGATCCAAATTTTAACTTGATTTGAGCCTTCTTAAGGGAGCAAACTCTAGTTCCCAAATTGGAGAGGAAGAGAGGCACAAAAGTCTGTAGAGAATGAGGAGTTTGGAGGCTCAAAACTCCATGGGGATTTTCTGAAGATTTCTTAGAGAAATTGAAGTCCTTGAAGATTCCTCCTTCCAAAATTAGTTTTCTTCTTCTCCCTTTATTTCCTTTTTAGTTCTTTTTATTTTTATGGATTTGTATTTGGTAAGAATTGTCTTGTACAATATTTACATTTATGATTCTTTATGTTTTGGTTATGGATTCCTCTATATTAAATAAATGTCGTATTCTAGGGCTTGATAAAGCTTTATTTGAACTATGTTTTGATTAATTTGTTCATTGATAGTTTAAAATCCATTTTCTATTCATTTATGTTTCTCCATATTTTTTACTTCTAATTTGTTGGGAAGTGAATTAGTTAATTTTGGATTTGTGGATTAATGCTCGGGAAGATTAGTTCCTATTTTGAAATTGGGAATCATAGTCTAATGTTGTTGTGAAACCGGGAGCAGATCAACACTTGGATAATCTATTTGAGAATCTTGGTAGTTGTGAGGCCGGGAGGCAATCGACGCCTCGATAATCATTTAAGGGTTAGGCTTAATGAATGTATTCATAACAAGTTAAATAGGGATATCAACTTGAATATTTATGCATATTATCTCATTTGACACTCTGGAGAGATAATGACGTTAAATTAGGTTCCTTGATTAATGAATTGAATGGAATTAACAAGCAATTATTTAATAGGATGAACATAAGAAGATAATGTGAAGGTCAAGTCCCTAGAACATTTATATATAGAAGTTTCCATACGTTTTATTGTAGTTTCATTATTACGGTTTTCTTGGATAAAGTTTGGTTGCGATAATCAAGTACTTAGCATCAATCTAAGAACAATCCATGTGAATACGACATTAACTCACCCTATACTATCAAAACTTGATACCGTACACTTACAGGTTTATATACAACAAGTTTTTGACATCGTTCCAGCAACAAGTTTAATATCATTTTATGTTAAATCTTATCATCTTTTACAAAGAACAAATTTATAACTTAGTTTGTTTTTGTTCAACCATCATTAGTTTAAAAAATATGGTATTATTATTTAACTTGTAAAACAAATATGGGTTTGATTTCATTTACTCATGTTTGGATCTCTACTCTTGGTTATACGAATTTTATATATTCAAGTTTAATTTATATAGTAAGCTGAATTGACTATTCATTTATATATGTTTAAAATGAGAAACAGTTAACAAAAATAACTTTTATTAAGAGACATTGTTTAGGCGTATCTAATAATTTTAAGTTAAAGGAATTATCAATGGGGAATGTCCCTGAGGCACGTTCTCAAAACTAATATATACACACACGCTAATTTTGAAATTTAATACTGTCAGTATTGTATAAATTTTTTAGGGAAGTTAGTGTTGTACTACTACAAGAATAAAAGGACTTTCTTAAAAATAAAGAATAAAAGAAAAACTTTATTATAGTTGATTTGAACGGTCTGACATGAAAGTAAGGATTCTCATATTTGAAGGGAACAACGAAAGGGCATACATAAACTTTATGGAAACATAACCTTTTCTTTCAATAGAATATAACTGTACATAGAAAGCACAAAACTTATTACTGTGCTTATGTGTGCAAAACATTTTCGTCTGGTTCGTTTTGGATAAAATTGTTTTGTATTTACCTGTTGATTCTTTCGATTTTTTTTTAATTTTTTATAGGCCCCCCCCCCCCCCCCAACCTTTTTTTTTTTTACAACTTAATCTTTTTTTTTTTTTTTCATTTTGCATTTTTTCATGCCTTTCTTTTTTCACTTTTAGGTCCTTTGTTTCTTTTTTCTTTTTCTTTTTTGCAGGTCTATTTTTAACTTATTATTTTGAATTTTTCATATGTAGGTAAAATTTTTCCATACATCTAACATATGTATAGCACAATACTTTAAAACAAGTATATATATAATATCCTATAGGCATAACTAAACGGTCAATCTCTGCTACAACTTGTAGAGTCCAACTCACCAGATTCGGCTCATTTGCCAATTTATTTATGTTCCGTTCCAAAACTCTCCAACTGATAAATATTCAACTAACAGGATCTCTTAATTAATAAAATATGATATTATAATTAAAATGATATTTTTAGTTGACATGTCATTATATATTTTTAAAGGACATGAATAAAGGTGCACATAAGTGGAATAGCATTTAAAAAAAAAATAATATTAAATTATAACATAAAATTTTAAACATAATAATAAATAACATAATTAGATTTATTACCACAAAATACAAAATAAAAAAATATAAAATAAATATAAAATCCCTCCTCTCACTCTCTAAACTGAAATTGTGTACATAAATCTACTATTAAAATTTAACCATAATCTGTTATTTACTAGAAAATTTAAGAATGCACCAAAAAATTCAAGGATTTACTTGAAAATTTATGTTGCAATATGTCGTATTTTTAAAAACTTACTATAATCTTTAAAAGTACCTATAAAATATGTTATATGCTGGCAAATTAATCCCTAAATTTTTCAAATTTGACAATTTATTCCCTAAACTTTTTTTTTTTCTTGACAATCAACTCCTTGAATTTGTAATTTTAATAATTCAATCCTTTTTACTCAAATTCGTTAAAATTTAAACAGTTTTTTACACATAACTTGCACAATACAGTCCAAGAAAAACATTGTTAATCATTTATGCTTAACTTTCAATACAATTGTTTTTTGCAAATTTGACATAATTCAACTATACTCAAACTCAAACCTAAATTTTAAAAGAAATTTGTATTGAAATTAAGTAAAAAGGATCAGTATTATCCCTTTTGAGCTATAATATGCAAGTACTCTGCAAAAATTTGTCTTAAATTTAATGAATTTAAGATTTGATTGTCAAAAATTAGAAATTCAGGAGTTGGATTACCATGAAAAAAAGTTTAAGAATTAAATTACCAGGGGACATTCGTACAAATAAGTCGCTCAAACTATTGTCAGAAACCCTAATCGTCGCGGCAGGGGAAATCAAGAAACTCCTTTAACAAATAAAAATGGAAAACTTGAAAACAGCACATCCCATGCAAAATGATGTTCAGTCATGCTATTATCCCAAACTTGTCCAGATGTAGTGCTACTTATCCGGTTAGATTTTTCACAGCTTTCAACCAAACTAAGAAGCTCCAAGTGAATCAGAATTCCTTACGATAAAACAGATACTTAGAGATCTTTTCTTAATGGATTAAATGGCCTAATCCAGCTCCCTGTATCGAGACTGTCCTCCCATCGATCACAGTTACATCACGACTTCTGCAACAAAAAAATTAGTAAAATACATATAACCTCGAGATTAAGACGGCATTATTTCCTATGCGGGATAATTTAACTCGAGAATTAACCAATCTTTTTACCTGCATTGGAAGTTACAACTTGAATTCTGGGGGGAGTTCCTCCTCGGAATACAAGCGGTCAGAAAAATATATGCGCCTCAGGCGGCAGTTTGCATGAACTTGAACTCGTAATGTCTCAACATAGTTCGTTCCATAGGCTCTCC
This sequence comes from Ficus carica, assembly GCA_009761775.1. Taxonomy (NCBI): domain Eukaryota; kingdom Viridiplantae; phylum Streptophyta; class Magnoliopsida; order Rosales; family Moraceae; genus Ficus; species Ficus carica. Next base: position 19,891,948 of record CM019745.1, read on the forward strand.
TGGTGAAATCCGCCAGATTAAACTGTATTTGGTTCCAGCCCTCATCCATCCTCAGCGGCATAGTGCATATATATGGCTTCACACGAGTCACGGCCTGTTAAAGAGCACACAAAACACAGCCTTTTATAGTTGTTTAATGTATAAAGATGCGATCCATTTATACTAAAATTGTCAAATCAGCATATTATACTTTAGCAAGAAATAGAGACGTCATTAGAATCAAGCATGGATGGTAGCTCCTAAAAAAATACCGCAACCCCTAAAGCAATCACAAGACCATCAAGAACAATTTTTCAGCAAACATGTTCCAGTTTTGAATGATGAATTTAAAGTGCTTGCGGTTGGAAAAAAAATTTGTGATTTTAAGTTTGATATTGTTTCTGTTTCTATAATCAAAATGAAAACACTTTTTGCAGTAAATAACCTGCGTTGCAAGCACATTTGAGTAGGATGCGATGCTAATCCAAGAACCTTTAGTTTGGAGTCGTACTAATTTAAGTTGCTGTGTGTTTGTATTTCCTTTTAGGTAAGGGTGTCGTAGAAAATTATATAAAATCATGTTCCTATAAACCTTTTGTACAGTCCTCGGAAATCTAATTAACCAACTTGCAGAACCTAGATGATTAGTTGCTAGAACTTTATGTTTGGTCACCATGTTTTAAGGAAATAAAGTACTTCTTTGTAATTACCACAACAAACAACGGTGTTTTACCTGATCGCTTCCAGACAAAAAGAAAATGTTTCTAATAAAGGAACGAAAAAGAACCGTAAAGAAAATCAAGACGAAACATGGGTAAACTTACAGACTTGAAAATTAGAAGCTCGAAAACGTCGCCTGACATTCTTATCATCCAGCACTTGAATCTCAAATGTAAAATACTTCTTCAGATTCTTTACTATCATAACCAGGAATGGCAGTTTTAATACCAAGTGTTGCAGCTGGGTCCGCCGGACAAGTGATGTACGTCGACTGAATATTTGATCCAACTATTTCGAGTACATTTGACTGAATGTCCTCATCCTGTGGACGTTTTACATGGCCGTTGGCAACTGCTCAAAACAAATGAACCACACGCAACATGAAACTGATAAGAACCAAAAAGTTACAATGGAATGAAGTTAAGACATACCCATGAGAGAATTGGAGATGTAAACTTGCCTTTTCTTTTCTTTTTTTTTTAAATTAAAAAAAAAAAAAGAGATCAAAACGGATTACACAGTCGAAGAGGACTAAAGCAATTTGCAAGTATTATAACACTCTGAATTTGAAATTTGCAAACTCTGTGCTTGAAATCTATTAAGTATGACATGCCAGAAATATATTAGAGAACTTTGATTCCTTGCAATAGAACATTTCATCAGAACTCGTGATGCACAGATGTTAAATGCTGGAGTTAATGAGCTCCATCAACTTTTCAAAATTAGTTATACACAGTTCACTCTGAACTAGTACCTAAAGTCCTTTTAACTAGACACAGCTCATAAACTCACCATCAACCAAAGGCAGGACGTAATGCATCACATTGTAAGGATAAAGTGCGTCTAATTGACACATAACTAGGAGCAGCTTCAATGAAGGGTATAGTCAATTTTGACATGTATGTAACTGTAAGGTATGCTAAGAGATGGAAGAACACTAACTAAACCAAGTAGGAATGAAGTATATTCTCTCTAGATTTCATGGATTCAAATCAAGTTCTCTCCAGGAAAGCCCCAAGAATATGTGAAAGGGGAGAGATGAGCAAGCAAAATAGCTAGTTTTCAAATGTGAGCCAACATTGTTAACCATTTATCCTTATGGTGATTACGGACCATGACTTGATGGACCAACAAGCTTATGAGTGTTTGGTCGATCAAGAGGCACTTGGCAACCATGGTGGCTCTTGTTAGGACGCCCATTAAGCCCTAATCCCACCTCTGAAAAGAAAAACAGAAAACCAACAAGGCTCGGCAATAAACACAAAAACATAAAATTCCGAGTACTACAATCAACCTACGCAAACAAAACCATACCATATAGCAATAATCAAAAGAAAAATCTTAATGCTCAATGGATTGGAACTGTGGAGCCATTTGGCACAGTAACTACAAGGTTCAAATTTCCTAGAAAAAAGCATTTTCTTCATAACTCTGTCCCTAGATTATGTTACCACTCCAAGCTTGCAATATGTGAAAGAAACAAGGTATCTTATCCATCAAATAAATAAATAAAGGATAATCCAATAAACCTCAGATATAGGTTTACACACTTTACACCAGCAGAAAACACTATACAAATGCTGTGTATTTCACACATATATTATCAAGCAAGTTGCGTTGAATAAAAACTATGAAATGTGCCGAGCGAGAGCTGTGATTGAAGGGTAAAATACACTCACCTTCTTTGTCCCAAATCTGCAACGGCTTGCTCCTAAACAAAGATAAGGAATTGAAACTGTAAGCATCATAATTGCATCAATTGTACACCATGTTTCAATATGCATTAGAACCTACCCAAGGCTGTAGAGGATAGAGAGAAACCCCGGATTGGAATGTGTTCTTAAACATGATTTACAATCCTATTACCCTACACCTGCACTGAACGAAATCGCAATCTCGTTTAAATATTTGCAAATAGCAAAACAAAAAAGATTACGTCTACTCAATGAATTCCATCAATAGAAACGCGGTGTCTACAAATGACAATATTATACTCTACGAACGGAACATAACACATAAATTTAGACCCACTAGAACAAATAAAAACCAAACTCCAGCCTGACAACAATCTTCATTCCTTTTGCAACCCAAATTTGATGAAAGCACAACAACAATCACAACAAGAAGAATAAAAAATAGAAACGAATAACGTCATTCAGAGGCTTATGACAGGAAATCAAGAAAACCCTCCTCCCCTTTTTCTTTCGCCATCTTACCCATATTCGTATCAGTTGAAACTGCGAACTTGCCGACTCTAAGTCAAACTTACGCAGCAGCCTTGCTTGATACTCATAAACCTAGCCTCAAACTTAACAAAGATTTGGATAAATTATCAAAAAGAGACCACTTTTAACCCATTCAAAATCGAAATAAACCTTCCCTTCTCAAAAGATTCTTTACTTTTCCCTCCCTTAATTTCTTCTATCTAAGTTCTAAACCAATCAATGATTGCTATAACTCATTTGAGATGCCCAATTCTCTTCTGGTCTCGACTAGACAACTAACAATTAAGAAACCCAGAATATCACATGCTAAAAATTATGGCCCCAATTAAAATTAAGATTTTAAAAATAAAAATAAAAATAAAAATAAAAACCCAGAGACCAGCAGTATTTGAACAACTTAGTGCTATAATTAGGTCATCGTTCTAACCTGAAGATGCAAAATTTATTGTAGAAATCAACTATTTAAAACATGAGAACCACTGTTGATATGGAACTATCCAATAGATTCCATTCCAAAATATTTAATTGAGTTCTATGTTTTAAAAAAAAAATTTAATAAAAAATATATCACACTAATAATTTTCTCTGGGTCAAAAAAATTGAGGAGAAATTGAAATTTTTTTGGATTGGCTCGTCAAAATTCAGAATCAGCCAGCACGAATACATGAACAAAAGATTTCATACCTCCGAAAATATATATATATATATTCACAGAAGAAAAATTACCCCTTTTTCTCAGTAAAAAGAATGATACAAGAAGAACTTCTTAACGCACATGAGACGAACAAGGATGTTGGATGCACGGGGGAAGAGAAGAGGGGTGTGAAATGAAAAATGACACAGGGGTATTTTCGTCAGAAAAATGCATTAAATAGTCTGTTTCGTATTCTGCTTTTAGCATTACCACCGCCCAACTTTTTGTGTTTTAGTAAATTTTAAGGGTGAACAAAAAAATCCACAACCTTATCGACCACTTCAATTCAATCCAATTTGATCGGATCTTAAACATAACTTAATCTACCTGATTCAAGTTTTTATTAGATGAGTTTAGGTTTAAATTTAACAATCTAATATAAACTTAACTTACCTAATCAAGCTATTTTATGATTTTAAAATATATTTTATTTATATATTAATTACTTTTTGTTTTGATTTATAACATATATATTTAAATTTGCATTGTTGATCTTCTATTTTGTATTTTTTTTTTAACTATAATTTTAAAATTTTGAATTAGATTTGATCTTGATATCAAAACATGTTAAGAATTTGTTATTTTTTCCACACATTTCTAATTAAAATTGTGTTACTAGTTTTTTCTAATTATATATTTAACCCGATCAATCCATCCAATCCAACCCAATTTTAATTGGGTTGGTTGATTTTAAACTTTGGATTTGATTAAGTGGGTTGAAAAATCCCAAAAACCCACCCCGTTGTTCACCCAAATTTTCCCACTGACCTTTTTTATTTTTACAATCTACCCCGTAAACTTATTAACCTATTGTAATGTGGCCCAAATTTATAATCGTTGTATAATTGATGAGGGAGACGCCCATGTGTGGCCTCATTTTTTTTGGCACATTTTTTTTTGGTTGAAAAACGTTTTGCATAATTTTTTTGCACATTACTCTTTAACTTTTCGGGCTTTAACAAATTACCCTCCTAAGTTTTGGTAATTAACTCCCTGCTTTCCATCAGCAACTTAAATGTATTTATCCATTTGGATCATATTGCAATGATTTTTACAAATTTAGAAGATTAATTGTCAAAATTTAAAATTTAGAAGGTTATTTATCAAAGTATCAAAGGTTTAGAGGTCAACACATGAGTTATTTTTTAAAGTGAAAACAAAAAATGTGAAATTGGTCTTTGATTTACAATATTAAAACATAATAAAAACAATCTATGATTGTGTTAAAACATAATAAAAATAAAATAAAACAAAAATATAGCGTCCAAATATAACACCTACATGATAAAAAACATCATTGTCTTTAATTTTAACAAACAACTATCAAAAATAGGAGAAAAAACTTCAACTACATGAACATAATAATTATACAATTTGTAACATGCTTGATTAACTTTACTTTAGAGCATCCCCAATGATATGTTAAATTGATGTGTCTATTGAAAAGCTCAATTTAGTTTTTAAAAGAAAAAAAAAATTACACCATTTGGCAACATGTTTGATTAACTCTGTTTTAGATCATCTCAAATGAAACACTAAATTGATGTGTCAATGGTAAATTTTAGTATTTGATTTTTTTTTTTTAAAAATGCACTCCTTAAATTATTTATTATCCTTAATATCAAATTTGTCATATGATAATAAACTTAGTGGCGAATTTATCACTAAATATTGTTAATGTCAAATTTAATATTTGATTTATATTGATTATTTTTTTGATTATTTTTATATGGACATTAATATAATTTTTTTAACATTTTTTTAATATTAAAATTAGCTTATTTTTACGAGTTTCAAACTTAATAGTAATGATCAAAATTAAATATAGTATTGAAATAGCATTATATATTGGAACACAAACTACGATAATGATGTTTTTAGGCCCGTTTGGTACGTCATTCGAAGTTGGTAAAATACCATCTAAATTTTAAAATATCAACTCTATATTAAACTTTTCATCTCTTCTATTTTCAAAAAACTCAAACTTTAAAAGTCCATAACTTTTTCATTTCATATCAGAATGAGATAATTTTTATATCAAAATACTCGTAACGACGAGAGGAAATATAAAATCCATTTTGCATATTTTTGCCCACCGTATTTCAAAATTTTACATTATTTTCTGTATCACAAAACTTTTTCAAAAGTCCCCCCCTCCCAAACACACATTTTCAACTCAACTTTCAAAACACTATCTCCAGATATTATCCCAAACGGGCTCTTAACTTTTTGACGATAAAGTAAATACTGATATTGATATATACATTGAAGATAATCATTAAATGGTGGTGGTGTTCATATATTATTCGATTAGAAAGGAATTAAGAAAATTTAAGTTCTTTTTTGAAAGAAAGAAAGAAAGGAAAGGAAAAAAAAAAGCACCCAAGTTCTAGCTTCTAGGAGTGCTTTATAAAAATGACCTTAATAGAAAAGTATGTTAGTAAAATATATTCTTAAAATTTAAATTGATAAAATGGCTTCAAAACAATCATTAATGACTGACTTTTACATTAATTTCACGATCAAGTGGGTTGCCCAGTATAAAAATTAAAAGAAAATAATTTTACTGATATAATTTTTGCCTGTTATCATTTTGGCGAACTGATTCCCGTCTAGGCACTCAAAGATCATACTTAAAAAAAAAAATAAAAAAAAATAAAAAATAAAAAAATCTTACTTCTAAGTTTTAGTGTATTATGTATATATGCTTAATCAGTGTACATACTACGTATAGGCATACACGGGCTGGAGGGAGATACAAAATTACAAATGAATGGGGGCTGCAGCCACTGAGCTAAAAAAAAAAATCCTTTAAAATTTTATAATATTTCATTTTTGCTGACACTTTAAAATAAATATTATCTTTACAGATGCCCCAAATAAAAATTATTATGCAAAACTTTTAAAGTAAAAAGCTCATCATAAACTATTATTTGTGTACTAAACTTCAAATATTGATGTTCGAAAAAACCTTTCTTTGTCGGGGAAAATTAACAAGAATTTTTACATCAAAATTTTATAAACAACAAATAAAAAACCTAGAAACAGAGTCTATTGAATGAGAATATGAATATAATGCAATTAAGGCAGATTGAACTTTCCTTAAAATCACATAAAACTAAGATGTATAGATCTACTAATAACTGAAATATTGGAGTACTAAATTGTAACATCAATTGATCTACTAATCACTGTCGTTGCTCATATAATCTAACAATAATATTATATCTTACTCTATTATAAGATGTAGAATGTGAATCTCCCATCCTCAAAAAAAATTAAAAAAAAAAAAAAAAAAACGTTATGACCACTCAATTTCTTAATTAGTCAAACTGCAAATTTATTTTATTTTCTTAATTTTTTAGCTAAAATGAGACCTTAAATAATTAAAACCATAAACATAACACACATGAATGACACAAATTTAAATACATTGTAATAATATGACACAAAAAATTAATATAAGATTAATCTGATACGAAATTAACTAAAATTAATGTCATATTGGTCAATATGGGAAAATCTGTGTTATGTTGATTAATGGAAAAAAAAAAAAAAAAAAAAAGATGTTGCTATGAGTAATTTTCTCAAAAAAAAAAAAAAAAAATCATTTCTCCTGAATTGTTTTACCTGAATTATTTCTTCTTCTTTCAACCGCCCCGCCCCGCCCCTCCCCCCCCCCCCCCCCCCCCTCTCTTCTCTCTCTCTCAAGGTGGTTATTGGTCAATGAATGTAATTTCCGTTGAATGTGCCTTTTTATTTTATTTTTTAATAATACCAAATGAGAGGATAGTCTAACAACGATCAGAATATAATTTTACTAGTCAAGCTTCTTTTTTTTTTTTTTAAGTTGACAAAAAAATATATTAAATATATATATTTTATCTTTTTTCTATGTGTCAATCAAAGAAATTTCCTATGTTTCATAGGCCTAAATAAAATGTGTATACACACATTTGTGTGTATTAGTACTTGAATATGACAAAATTAGGATCTCAATTAGTCTCCTTGCATTGCTCCTTCGTAAAAGTGATATAAAAAGAATATGGATTAATTTTATAAATGGCCACCGAATAATATATATAATGTTTTATGATAATCCCTAACTTTTGATTTTACACATCACACATCTATGAACTTTAGGAAGATTTGCCCATTTCATCCATTTTTTTATTCTTTTTCACACTTCCGCGCTGCATCACCAAGGGTTGATGAACCTTCTTTTCGTTGCTAAGGTTGGTTCGCATTACTCTTTGTCTCACACTTATATAATCAGTGATAAACGAAAGAGAGATTGGTCATTAGTGGGGGATATTTACGAGATATAACATTAGGGTAATTTCGGATTTACAACTAATATGCTATTAAGTATTTACCAACTTATAAAATTTTATGCAATTAGTTTTTATTATCTTGTAAACTATGCTTTTTTACTATTTCATTCAGCATCATGATTTTAAAAAATGTCTAAAAACAAATTTATTTGCAAAAATAAACCCAAAAAAAAAAAAAAAAAAGATGATCATGTTGTGCTGACAAAATTACCACTACATCTATTTTTAAAAATGGTTGATTTTATTCTTAAAAAAATTAGCCAAATAGAAATTTAAAAATCCTTAAAAACATTCTTCATCCATATTGGCGTGTTTGAATCCAAATTTGTTTATGGTTTACAATTTTTTATGAATATGTTTTGTTGTTTGCTGTTTATTTTTTATATTTACTGTCAATATTATATTGATGAGGTTAACATGTTTATGAAACTATATCTTGTGAATATGTTTTTTTTTTTTTTCTCAATGACACAATAAATAAGAAAGTGATCCGAAAAGCAAAAAAAAACCTTGAATATGTTATTTAAAGTTCTTCTATAGAATAATATGATCATTATTATATAGACCATCTCCATATTATCATTGATCAAGAGTATGCAATAAAATAATAAAGTCCTTATGGTATAAATTTGTATTATGAAACATAATCGTTGAACTAACAAAGTTATAATCGTAATGACCACAAAATCAAACATAATAAAAATATAAAAACAAATCCAAAACAAAAATTAATGAGGGACAAACTAATGAAGGAAACGGGGAAAAAAAAGTTTCCTTTTTTTAAATATAAAACTGAAATAAAAATCTGAATGTCCAAAAAGAAACTAAACTTTAAAAAATAAAAATAAAAAAATAAAAAAAAAAAAAAAAAAACAACAACAACAACAACTACTACTACTAAAGTGCATATCACATGATTTCAAGAAAAAATTCCTTCAAAAAAAAAAAAAAAAAGCGTAAAATAACTAATTAATTTGGAATTGATATTTAAATTAAATTTGATAATATAACTTATGAAATTGTTATTTCTTAATTCGAGATTTTTATTCCTAAAACAACAATAAGGATAAATCTGAAACAAATATAAAATGAAATTTTAATTTTTTTTCAATTTTACAAATAAATTAAATATGTTTAAATTACAAAAAATGAATAAAAATGGTCGTTCTGTGTAAATATCTCATTAAACAAACCATTCATTCTTAAACATAAAGTGCGAGCTGGCTTTTTTGGAGAAAACCGCATTGCCTCCGTTGTTGAACTGAGAGGGCCTGTATTTACCAATAAAACTTCCCAAAGGAGCATGTGGCGAAGGCGCAATTGTTCTCCTCAAAGGACAGTTTGTTTACAACATATCATTTAGGGGGTGTTTGGTGTGTAAGTTTGAGTTAAGATTTTTAAGTTTCAATAGTAATTTTTGTTGACTTTTTCAGAAAAGACAAAAACTTTTTCAGAAAAAGACAAAAATTGAGTTTAAATCTATGAGTTCAAAATTGTTATCCAAACTCACCCTAACCCGCCAAAGTGGACAATTTATGAATGATTCGTTTTAAATTACTAGATTTGAGTGACAATAAAATATATTAGATTGGATTGATTGGATTAAAATATTTTTTTTGATAATTAAATTGAACTATGGATGCTAAAAAAATTGGGGTTTTTGAAGGAAAGCCTAAAAAAGAATACATATCTGAAATATTGTCCCATGCTCAAGATTTTTGTATAAATAAAAAGTAATTTTAGGACAAAAATTATAAATATGTACACTAAAAAAGCTATTCCCATAATTTTTTATTTCAAAAAAAAAAAAAAAAACATTGGTTTCGATCCAATATCCGCCCCAACAATCGACCATATGCAGATTGGATAGATTAATTAACTCACATCATTGTGTAGAACCAGTACACATGGCCACAGAATTTTGGTTGATTGATTGAGTAATAGTGATGCGTTTTCATGGTGTCATCAACATTGTTAGTTATGAATTTTCAATGAAAAAATATGCGTATAAATTAATACAAGTCAAACCTATTTTTATCATTCTAAGGACACATTTCGTGTCGGACACGTCATCTACGCTCGGTAAGTTCGGCTCTGGGATGCCGGTGGTAGTCCGAAGCTCTCCGACTTCACCAGCAACTTCTCCTTCACTATAAACACACAAGAAGCTGCCAAGTACGGCCATGGGATGGCCCTCTTCCTTGCTCCGGTTGGGTTTGAGATTCCGCCAAGCTCGGGTGCTTCTTTTCTAGGCCTTTTCAACACTACCGCGGCCTATTCCCTCCGAAACAACGATTACCAAATCGTTCACGTCGATTCAATTATTTTCCAAGCAACGAATGGGATCCTAAAGTTGAGCAGGTAGGGATTAACATCAATTCGCTTGCTTCGGCCGTCTACACCCCTTGGAACGCTAGCTTCCACAGCGGTGATACTGCCGATGTAAGGATTGCCTACAACTCGACTACTACGGAGTTCGGCATCCATTGGACCTATCGGAGCACTTCTAATTATGCCACAGAGAATACTAGTCTTGTGTACCGCATCAACCTTTCGACGGCTTTGCCCGAGTGGGTCACCATCTGGTTTTCAGCTTCTACTGGTGACTCTGTAGAGCGTCGTATACTTCGATCAAGGGAGTTCGACTCAAGTTTCGACACAAACGAAACTGATCAAGACGGTTGGAAAACAAAGAAGGTGAAGTATGTGGTGGGTCTAATAGTTTCAGGAATTGTCTTTTTGGCTTTCGGAACGATTTTCGTAGTTTATTATGTGGTACTGAAAAAGAGCAAGGGTGGGAAAAATATATAGAGAAGCCACTAATAAACTTGACATCTATGAACGAAAGACCTTAAAAGAGAAGCAAGAGGGCCAAGATCGTTTTCTTATACCAACAACTTCTCAAGTGAGAGGAAGTTGGTTGAAGGAGGCTTTGGCGTGGTTTACAAAGGGTATCTTAAATTAGGTTTTGACGACGGCGACAATATAACAACGACGGTTGCAGTGAAAAGAATCTCAAGAGGGTCAAGGCAGGGAAGGAAGGAGTATGTAACCGAGGTGAAGGTCATTAGTCAATTGAGGCACCGGAATCTGGTGTAACTAATTGGATGGTGTCACGATGACGGCGAGTTCCTCCTCATCTATGAGTTCATGCCAAACGGAAGCTTAGATTCTCACATCTTCGAAAATGCAATTAGTCCTCCTCTCACTTGGGATGTGAGGCATAGGGTTTCTCTTGGATTAGCCTCCTCGTTGCTTTATCTTCATGAAGAGTGGGAACAATGTGTGGTGCACCGCAACGTCAAGTCAAGCAACATCATGCTAGATTCCCGCTTCAATGCCAAGCTCGGTGACTTTGGATTGGCGCGGTTAATGGACCACGAGATTGGTCCTCAGACAACTAGATTGGCAGGAACATTAGGTTACTTGACTCCGGAATATGTAAGAACAAGAAGGGCTAGCAAGGAGTCCGATGTGTATAGCTTTGGAGTAGTTTGCTTGGAGATTGTGAGTGGAAGGAAATCGGTGGATCCGCTAGAGGAGTACCAAATGTGGTTTGTGGAATGGGTTTGGGAGCTCTATGGAATGGGAAATCTAATCTTGGCCGTGGACAAGAGACTGCAATCAGATTTCGATCAGAAACAAACGGAGTGTTTGATGGTTGTTGGACTTTGGTGTATTCACCCTGATCCGAGTTTGAGGGCCTTCCATAAGGCAAGTGATTCATGTTCTCAACTTTGAGGCTCCTTTGCCAAATCTTCCCGCCAAGATGCCCGTTCCTTTGTATCATGTACCTATCCAATCAGCCACGTCCGTTGGGCGTTCAATTACCACAAGTTTTGATCATGAAGGTCGTTAACATTAGCCAAAGTTAATTTATCCCAAAAAAAAAAAAAATATATATATATATATATATATATAGAAGAATAAAGAAAAACATAGATGAAGCTTTTTGTGTATGGTGTGTGCGGGCATTAGTACGTTTATATTTTTCTTCTAGGATCTTTGCGAGAAATTGTTGTTCAGATCTCTGAAATTTGTAGCATAATTTCCAATGAAGCGCTAAATTGATGTTTTAATGATAAATTTTGATATTTGAGTTTTTAAAAAAATGTCTAATATAGTATCATCTTTTATATCAAATTCATTGGAAAAAAAAAAAACAGAGGATTCCACGTCAGCTGATGCCTCACATTGAATCCACACGACGTCGGTTAGAAAACCGACGTCATCGACATCATATCTAGCGATGTGGAAAGTACTTTCCATGTCAGCCCATAACCGACGTGAAATGCTTTCACGTCGGTTAACTCCCAACTGACATCAATTACTTTCCACATCAATGACAAACGTGAAAAGGGCAACGGGAAATGTTCCTATTCTTGTAGTGTTTGTCATAGAATAATAAAACTTGATGACAAATTTACCATTATAGCTTCTAGTTATTAATATATTTTCACTTTAAATTATTTAGATATTAAAAATTTATTTCTATGAGTTTTCAAAACTTAATAGTGATCCCTTTCAATAAACAATGAATGAGAATTTGAACTTGGAAAGAACCTTCATTTTGTCGGGGAAGATGATACAAATGAGGCTGCACAACCAAGCATACATGTGGGGGAACTAACAGGTGGGCTTGGAAGGACTCAAGGGCAGCACCCACATGATCCATTAAGCTTGCCAATTGGGTCAATTACTAGACTTAGAGCCAAGCGATTTAAAGAAACATTGAATGGGCTGATTCAAGAAGTCGTGGAGCCCATCGAACATGGTCCCCGTTATCATCAGAGGAGCATCACCGTGATTGAAGTTCTAGAAGAGTCCGGTCAAAACAAGTTTAATTTCAGCAAGTAAATTGACATGGTTACTTTCCCTTTTGGTGTTATAGGTTTGATTGTAAGGCTTGCATGCCAATTTATTTAACTTTCCCTATTTGTTAGGCGTAATTCTTTAGGTGTAATGGCTGATAATAAAGCCAATTTAAAACCTTAATTTTTCCTTTTCTAATTGTAGGCATGATTTGTTTATAGGTTAGTTTCTTGATTTGTTTCTTGATTAAGTTATAGGTTAGTTTCTTGATTTGTTTATCTTTTGTCAAATTCAAATTTATTAGAGGATAATTTGGGAAGAAAATATTTGTACCTAACAGCCTATAAAAGGCGTGTTTTGAAGGTAATGATCAGTTTTTGGAGAATTCTGAAAAAAAAAAAAAAAAAAAAAAAAAAAAAAAGAAAAAAAAAAAGTGAGACTGTGTTTTCTTGCATTATTGAAAAGACTTTTGAACTTATCAAGTTATTCTTGTGGCATTCAACAACCAAACTTATCATCTAGGTTCTTGAGACGTTCTTGAGAGTCTTGGTGTGGCGTTTGTCAATATCCGAAGTCTTGGTTCTTATCTTGTTAGGTAACGGGTCAAGGCTCAAACAAATTGCGTCTTGAAGGTCTTCGGGTTTGAATCCACATTTGGTGTTGGGTTTCACTGTTTCATCGGCGAGGTTCATATCAGTTGGTATCAGAGCCTAGGTTCCAAGGCAAGTTTGAATTATCCTTTAATTGCTTTATTGTTTTTCTTGTTTTCGAATTAAAAAAAAAAAAATTTGTTGTCTGAAATTTCAGAATTTAGGGTTCTTTGGGTCTAACTAGGTTTTCTTGTTACTACGGAGGATCGAAATTTCTTTGGAATTACTACTCTTTGATTTGTTCCCATTCGGACCTTTGTTGGAGATTGTCCTCTAAAAAAAAAAATTCCAGATTATCAAAAGAAGAAGCAGAGAAAGAAACCCAAATTATCAACAAGTTAAAAAAAAAAAAAATTTATCAGATTCATTACTGTAATTCGTTGTGGTTTTGACCTAGCATCTCTTACTTTAGAACCATCTTTGTCATTTTGATTGCTTGCACAAGTTTCTTGGGAATTGCCTATTGAATCTTATGGTTTGTTTTGGTTGCTTTTCTCATCAAATTGCTGCTTGAATCCTGATTGTTCTTGAGTCTAATTAAGAATCAAAGAAGGCACAACAAGTGGAAAAAGAGTGGTGAGAACTTAAGAGGGTAAAAGCCAATTGAGTGACAAACACGAGAGTGAGCGAATCTTTCTTGAGTGAAACACGTGAGGGAGTGCTTGTGAGGATCCCTAACCTCATTTTGCAGATTCTAAATATGTCTCGCAATCAATAAGAAAACTCAACCGAAGAGGCACAACAACCAACAATTCCGAACCTACAAGTACAGGCATTGTTAGGGGAGATGAGACGGATGATGAGGACTGAATTAGAACAAATTCATGAGAGAATGGATAGGTTGGAAGAAGAGTCAACTCAGGGGCAGCCACGAAACGCTCCTGTTAGACAACCATACAGGCGAGTGCAACAAAGGGTGCAATGGGGGGATATTGAAGATGAAGAGGAGATGGAGGAGTTAGAAGAACCATCAATGAACCAGGGCAGGTTTGGGCATGGTTATGGGTTTAGAGAAGCTAGGAATCGAGGAGATAACCACTTGGGTAGTATTAAGATGAAGATTCCGTCTTTCCAAGGAAATCTGATCCCGAAACATACCTTGAGTGGGAAAAGAAGATGGAGTTTGTGTTTGATTGCCCAACTACTCCGAAACCAATAAGGTAAAATTAGTTGGGGTTGAATTTTTTGATTATGCTATTACTTGGTGGGATCAACTTGTTTTAAACAGGAGACGGAATGGAGAACGACCAATAGAGATGTGGGAGGAGATGAAAACGGTAAAGAGAAAACGGTTCATTCCAAGTCATTACTAAAGGGAGTTGTATAAGAAGCTGAAAGGTCTTAGACAAGGAAGTCGGAGTGTAAAGGATTATTATAAGGAGATGGAAGTTGCCATGATCCGAGCTAATATAGAGGAAGATCGAGAGGTTACAATGGCTAGGTTTCTAAAGGGACTAAACCGAGAGATCCATGATCGGGTTGAGATGCATCATTACGTGGAGTTAGAAGACATGGTGCACATGGCCATCAAAGTGGAGCAACAATTTAAGAGATGAGGTGGTACGCGTGCAGGCTATAACTCGGGTTCCAACCTTTGGAGACCGAGTAGCGCAAGGAAGGAAGACAAGCCACGAACATCTTCAACTCCCAAGTACAAATCCAAGCCGAAGTCTGAAAACACCAACCAGATTTCTAAAGGTAAAACCAACCCCTCTACTTCTAGAAATTGTGCCATTAAGTGTTTCAAATGTCAAGGCAAGGGTCACATAGCTAGCCAATGCCCGAATAAAAGGTTGATGGTGATAAATGCTCAAGGAGAGATTGAGACAGACGATGAACAAGAGGATGAAGTCGATGAAATGCCACCTCTTGAGGACGCTAATGAAGGGTAGTTTACAGTGGAAGGAGAGTCATTAGTGGCAAGACGAGCTCTTAGCACACAGTTTAAAGAAGAAGAAAACAACCAACGGGAGAATTTGTTCCATACTCGGTGTTTTGTGAATAACAAAGTTTGCAGCGTTAATATTGATGGAGGAAGCTACACCAACGTGGCTAGCACCGAGTTAGTGGAGAAATTGTTGTTACCTACCTTGAAGCATCCACGACTGTACCGGCTGCAATGGCTAAACAATTGCGGGGAAGTCAAGGTAACAAGACAAGTGATGGTAGCATTTTCCATTGGCAAGTATTAAGATGAGGTGATTTGCGATGTGGTACCTATGCACACATGTCACATCCTATTGGGCGGACCATGGCAATACGATCGGCGAGTCACACATGATGGATTCACCATTAGGTACTCCTTCATCATTAAAAAACTGTCTATATCACTTGTTCCATTAACTCCAAAACAAGTTCTTGAAGACCAACTGAAGATGCAAAGAGCAAGTGAAAAGAGAAAAAAAAAAAAAAAAAAAAAAAAAAGAGAGGCCGAGACTGAGAAGAAAGAAAAAGAAAAGAGAGAAAAAGAGAAAGACAAAAACAAAAAAGAGAGTGAGAGGGGAAAGGAGAGAGTTACGGCCTTGTGGAGCGCAGGAGAGGAAAAATACAATTTCATTGTAAAAAAAGTGAGATCAAGAGAGCGTTACTTTCACATTGGCCCCTTATAGTACTCATGTACAAGGAGGCCCTTTTGTGTACTAATGATCTCACCGTTACCTTGCCGAGCAGTGTTGAATCTCTTTTGCAGGATTTTGAGGATGTCTTTCTCGAGGAGTTGCCTTCCGGCTTATCACCAATTCGAGGAATTGAATATCAAATTGATTTCATACCCGAAGTAGCAATTCCAAACCGACCATCCTATAGAAGTAATCCGAAGGAAACGAAGGAACTTCAACGGCAAGTCCACGAGCTGATGGAAAAAGGGTATGTTAGAGAGAGCATGAGTCCTTGTGCGGTTCCGGTAATACTAGTGCCTAAGAATGATGGGACATGGAGGATGTATGTTGATTGCCGAGCCATCAATAACATTACGGTAAAGTATTGACATATCATTCTTCGATTAGATGATATGCTAGATGAATTGCGTGGGTCTTGTGTATTTTCTAAAATTGATCTTAAAAGTGGATATCACCAAATTAGGATGAAAGAAGGGGATGAGTGGAAAACTGCATTCCAAAAAAATATGGTTTGTATGAATGGTTAGTTATGCCTTTTGGATTAACTAATGCACTTAGTACCTTTATGAGACTTATGAACCATGTTTTGCGTGCTTTCATTGACAAATTTGTAGTTGTCTACTTTGACGATATCCTAATTTATAGCAAAAATTTTAGAGCGATCATGTTGAACACTTAAGACTCATTTTAGAGGTTTTAAGGAAAGAAAGGTTATTTGCTAATCTTAAGAAATGTACCTTTTGCACGGATAAGCTTGTGTTTCTTGGATTTGTTGTAAGTGCTAAAGGAATCGAGGTGGACGAGGAAAAGGTGAAGACAATTCAGGATTGGCCAATGCCTACTTCAGTGAACCAGGTAAGAACTTTCATGGTTTGGCTAGTTTTTACCGGTGCTTTGTTCGAGATTTCAGTAGCATCGCCGCACCCCTGACCGAAGTCATCAAAAAGAAATTTATGTTTAAGTGGGGAGAGAAGCAAGAGAAGGCATTCAAACTCATCAAGGAAAAATTGACTAATGCACCTAACTTTGCTAAAACGTTTGAGATTGAGTGTGATACTTCAGGTATAGATATTGGAAGCGTATTGATGCAAAAGGGAAGACCGGTTGCATACTTTAGTGAGAAATTGAGTGGGGCAGCCCTAAACTATCCCACTTATGACAAAGAATTCTATGCATTGGTTCGAACTTCAGAGACTTGGCAACACTACCTATGGCCGAAAGAGTTTGTGATTCATATGGATCCTGAATCTTTGAAGCATTTAAAGGGGCAGCACAAGTTGAGCCGTCGCCATGCCAAATGGGTGGAGTTCATTGAGACATTTCCTTATGTGATCAAATACAAGCAAGGTAAGGAAAACGTAGTTACCGATGCACTATCTCGCAGGTACGCTTTACTTTCAACTCTTGATGCTAAATTGCTTGGATTTGAGTACATTAAGGACTTGTAAGCAATGGATTCTGATTTCGATTACCTGTTTAAAAATTGCACTAAGGGGGTGTGTGGGAATTTCTATTTGCATGATGGTTTCCTGTTTCGAGAAAATAAATTGTGTGTTCCACATTTATCTTTACGTGAATTACTTGTTCGGGAAGCTCATGGGGGTGGTTTGATGGGACACTTTGGAATAGCTAAGAGTTTAGGTGTGTTGCATAAGCATTTCTTTTGGCAGCATATGAAACATGATGTGGAGAGGATCTGTGCGAGATGCGTTACCTTTAGGCAAACTAAGTCTAGGCAGCAACCGCATGGGTTGTACACAACACTTCCTATTCCTAGTGTACCTTGGGTCGATATTTCAATGGATTTTGTTTTAGGATTACCTAGGACTAAGAGGGGGAGAGACTCGGTTTTTGTGATTGTAGATATATTTTCTAAGATGGCACACTTTATTACATGTCATAAGACCGATGATGCATCACATTAGCCAATTTGTTTTTCAAGGAGATTGTTAGGTTGCATGGCATGCCTAGGACTATCGTTTCTGATCGAGATGCAAAGTTCTTAAGTTACTTTTGGAAGACTTTGTGAAGGAAATTGGGAACTAAGCTATTGCTTTCCACTACTAGTCACCCACAAACTGATGGTCAAACCAAAGTACTAAATAGGACTTTGTCTGCGTTATTGCGTGCTATCATACAAAAGAATTTGAAAACGTGGGAAGATTGTTTGCCGTATGTTGAATTTGCTTATGAACGATGTGTCCACTCTGCAACTAAGTTTTCACCGTTTGAGATTGTTTATGGATTTAATCCATTGACTCCTTTGGATTTAACTCCTTTACCTTTGAGTGAACGTGTTAACTTAGATGCCAAGAAGAAAGCTTATTTTGTTCAGCAGATTCATGAGAAAGCAAAGCAACACATAGAACGGCAAACAGAACAATATGTCAAGCAAGCCAATACGGGACGCAAGAAGGTTATTTTTGAACCGGGGGATTGGGTTTGGCTGCATGTGAGGAAGGACCGATTTCCCGAGCAAAGACGTTCAAAACTACTTCCGAGGGGTGATGTTTAGTGTTGGAACGCATCAATGACAATGCTTATAAGCTTGAATTACCAGGTGAGTATGGTGGTAGTACGAGCTTTGATGTTTCTGATTTATCTCCTTTTGATGTAGGTGACGATTTGAGGGCAAATCCTCTTTAAGAAGGGGAAAATGATTCAAATGAGGCTGCACAACCAAGCATACATGAGGGAGAACTAACAGGTGGGCTTGGAAGGACTCAAGGGCAACACCTACATGATCCATTAAGCTTGTTAATTGGGCCAATTACTAGACTTAGAGCCAAGCGATTTAAAGAAGCATTGAATGGGCTGATTCAAGAAGTTTGGGTTCAAGTAAATTCGTGGAGGCCCATTGAGCATGGTCCACGTTATCATCAGACGAGCATCACCATGATTGAAGTTCTAGAAGAATCCGGTCAAAACAAGCTTAATTTCAGTAGGTAAATTGGCATGGTTACTTTTCCTTTTGGTGTTATAGGTCTGATTATAAGGCTTGCATGCCCATTTGTTTAACTTTCCTTATTTGTTAAGCATGATTCTTTAGGTGTAATGGCTGATAATAAAGCCAATTTAAATACTTAATTTTTCCTTCTCTAGTTGTAGGCGTGATTTAGGAAGAGTATGTTAGTTTCTTGATTTGTTTTTTCTTTTGTCAAATCCGAATTTATTATAGGATAATTTGGGAAGAAAAGATTTGTACCTAGAAGCCTATAAAAGGCGTGTTTTGAAGGTAATGATCAGTTTTTGGGGAATTCTGAAAAAAAGTGAGTGTGTTTTCTTGCATTCTTGAAAAGACTTTTGAACTTATCAAGTTATTCTTGTGGCGTTCAACAACCAAACTTATCATCTAGGTTCTTGAGACGTTCTTGAGAGTCTTGGTGTGGCGTTTGTCAATATCCGAAGTCTTGGTTCTTATCTTGTTAGGTAACGGGTCAAGGCTCAAACAAGCTTGTGTCTTGAAGGTCTTGGGGTTTGAATCCACGTTTGGTGTTGGGTTTCGTTGTTTCATCGATGAGATTCATATCAGAAGATTAACAAGAATTTGTACATCAAAAATTAAAAATAATATTAATAATCACACCCTCTCCCTTCAAAGTCTACTCGAAGAGTCCTTTATGAATTTTCCACAGCCTGGACGACAACTAATGTACATTTACACACACACACACACATATATATATATATATGTATTTCCTCCCTCCCATGTCGCAACTAAAATAATTACAATTTGACTTATAGGAACTGAGTGGTCATAAGGTCGATTGACTTGACAATTTACTCCATTATTTTAGTAGTAGATCTATATATTTTAGTTTTATGTGATTTATAGGAAAGTTCAATCTGCATTATCTTGCATGTCTCATTACGTTATATTAAACTTGTGTTTAGTGCATAGATTGGAGTTGTTTTTCGAGTAGTTGTTGTTTAATTTTTCAAAAACTAGTTAGACATTAACTTTTTAGATAAAGATAAAAAATGAGTTAAAATATTTTTCTTTGAACCTACAAACTAAACGGGGTCAATAAATTCTGTTACTAGGGTTTTTTATTTGACTATATCATGAAAGAATTATAATAATACAAGTTATTCTTCCTTTTTTTTTTCTTTTTGCTGGCCTAGCTGGCTGTACTAAATAAATTCTTAGCTGAATGTGCCTTTTTTTTTTCCTTTTCCAATACAAATGGGAGGATAGTCCAACACGATCGGATTAATTTTACCAGTCAAGCTCTTTTTTTTTTTTTTTTAATTGACTAAAAAAAGATATTAAACATGTTTTGTCTTTTTGGTTTAGTCACTAGCTAATAGCTTATAATCAGAAAATTTCATGTGTTTCATAGGCCTAAATAATATATGTATACGCACGTGTGTGTTATAATTGATACTTGAATATGAAAGAACTAGGGTCTCAGTCTCCTTTCACTGCTCCTTCTTGAAAGTGAATATCAAAAGAAAATCTATATAACTAGATCATGAAAATTAGTATAGAAATTTTACGCATGGCCTCCATTAGCTTATATTATCTTCTGTGTCGTAGCTGTTGGTTTCTAAAATCATAAAAACGGAATTTTTGCAAAAGGGTTATAGACAATCGGATCCTATGCGAGAAAAATTTTCACAAAAATTTTACTAGTACTCTGTAGATATATTAATTTTCATATAAATTATGTATAAGTATAAGAATTTTGCCGTTGCCCAATTAGGTCGATAATTTGAACGATTCAATTCCGATATTATAGGTCTTCCACATCCAATTTCGATACCATTCAAACAGACGTTGAGAGTCTCTAATAATTAGGTATAATCACTATCTCAATTTTTTGTATTCTTTGCTTTTGATTCTCAATACATAAGAGAACAAATAGTGTAATAGATAGACTTTTCTCTTCGAAGGTTTCTCTTTTCGAAAAGAGGCAAAAGTCATTATCGCATGAAATAAATCATATATTTTTTTGTGTCATGAGAAATATATACACTTTTGGTATTATGTGTGATCATAAATCTGATAATGTTGTTTATTATTATGTTTAAAATTTGGACAAATTACACTTTTTTCCTTAAAATTTAGGCCTTGTTACAAAATGCACCCCCCCCCCCCCCCCCGGGACTTCAATTTGTGACCTCCTTTTCCCCTTAACTTTGAAAAAGTTTGTGAAGTTTCCCCCTCAATTAAATTTTTGACAAAAAAATACACATAGCACTCGTTGTAAGCATAAGTTGGGGCTATAAAGTATAAAATTATGAAATGACACACATTAGCAGCACTACAGGCATTGTCATCCTTATTAAGTGTGAAATTACGAAGTTATTTATGAGAGAATTATGGGGAAATAAAATAACAATCAACGCTGAATATTTACTCTTTTAACTTAATTATAAGCATTTATCATTTAATATTCACAACTCATACTTCCAACGAATGTTATGTGTATTTTTTGTTAAAAATTAAATTGAGGGGGGAATTCACAAACTTTTACATGGTTCAGAAAGAAAGAATGTTATAAATTAAAGTTAATGGAATATTTTGTGACAATACCTAAAATTCGAAGTGAAAATATACGTTGTCCTTAAGATTTAATAGTATAATTTACTATTATTCTATTCAAAAAAATACTGTATGGCTTTTTCTCCCTTTAAACTGTTGAATTTTTTTTGTAATGGTCTAATCTATGAGGCACATCCACTTTAAAAATTTGCAACACGTGATATAGAATTACTCCAATCATAAATCTTACAATTACAAATTTGATTTAACGATTGTCATAAATCATACCTTTAAAAATTTGATTTAACAACTAAAACAACAGTTTGTATGACAGTACAAAATAGGTCCCACCAAAGAAACTCTCTTCTAAGTTAACAAAAAGCCGGCCATTTTTTCTTTTCATTTGAAGTTTAAATAGCACCATTCTCGTGCAAGCGTAACACATTTGCTGCTTGTCAAACCAGGCGAAGTGACAAGGCACTTACTCCCTCAACTAGAGATCCTTGGTTCAAGTCGTCACCGCTACGGCGGTCAGAGTAAATGAACAATCCACTTTAAAAGTGATCCATCTATCATTGAGGGAGCTCTCCTCCCCCTACGGTTATCTGAGCTTATCTTTTTTACTAACATTCCAACACAAGCACAATCGCGTCAAGACTAAGAAAAGAAATCCATTTAACATTTATAATTATTGATTTACTCTGTACATACAGAACAGAGAAAAACTATATCCCAACATCCAATCCAACTCTACAGCAATTCAAATTTCCCTCGAACCATATGTTGTCACCCCTAGATTTTTTTTTTTTTTTTCACTTAAATTTTTCACATTCACAAAAGCAACGAATTTCCGTCACTCGCCTATCCACTTTCTAATTCACGCATAAAAAACCCGGCCACACAACCTATGAAATGAACTATCATGGCCCCAGCAACAAAAATCGAAGAAAATGGATTCGTTTCAAACGTGCATGAGAATCCTTCACCTGTGCGTTTCGACATGTTTACTTTTACTTCAATTGCTTCGAATATTGTCCACTCGATCAATGACATCTAGTGCTTTGATTCGGTCGATATCAAAGTTGATGACTGGCACGGAGGACGGTCTCCTAATGGGAAATGGATCCTTCCTAGTTTCACTCGTTGGGGAGTGGCTACTACTTTTACTCAGCCTATGATGCTTGCTTAACCTGGTCTTCACCGTGTCAAATTCCTGACTCTTGCTTATTCCAGGTGTCAGTTTACGTTTACTCACATCCCGAAGCATCTCTTGATCTTCAACTGTCAACATGGGTGACGGACAGTTGGGCTTGCATGAAGATAACTGAACTGTCTTTTGATTCGGGGAGCGTATCGGGGATTTGATAGGAGACCTGACACCACCATTTCCAGCCCTTGCTTGGCTGACCAAATGATGAAGCCACACAACCAATTCGAGAATATAAGCTTCGGTTTTCTCCTTGTCTGCATGGTGTAGTGTTTCAATCCTCAGCAAGTCAGTCTGACCAGCAGGTTTACGGTTCACGTCGGACCTAAAGAATTTCAATCAGAAGAGCTTATCAAAATATGGGAAAACCGTAACTGAAAAAACAGTAACCAAAGCCATGTTTAAGAACTTACCCTGTGTTTGCCCATTCTCCAACCCAACCAAATCCATGATGAGCTCTATGCAAAACCAAATAGCAAACGAAAATGCTCGTCAGTTAATGACTAAACAATTGAAGTACAAAGAAAACAACTAGAAAATACTAATAACTATATATCGAGCACGGAGTAGATTCTGATGACCAGTTTATAACATGCACTAAATAAAACTGAGCAAACTATAAATGGGGCACCAGATGCCATCAAATCCAACCAATAAAAAAAATCATTCAAGTAATATCTTAAAGCTTTACTTTGTCGTGTTATTTGCAATAGGGACGAGCCAACGCAACGTTTTCTCCATTTCGATTTTAATTTGAGGGATTGTAAGCTGCAACAAAAATATTTTGAAAAATAACGGTTAATTTGACCACACAGATTGAATTATTAAAGAAAAATTCTCTGAAACTAAAAAATTATCATTTTATATTCATTCACAAAGATTGAGAAACTTTTTTTTTTCCACCAAGAAATCACTAAGAATTCCTTTTTATTAAACAAAGAACAGATACCTCTTCCTTTACTTGAAATGACTGTAATTTTGAACGCAGAGCTGACTTTATTGTAGGTGGAAGCCCTTGATACAAAGCATCCCTTGTATTCGGAGGCACAGAACTTGATCGAGAAACCTGATTATAGTCACATGTCACACACAATTCTATGACATAAAGTATCCGAACAGATTTGAAAATTGAAACCACCAAGCAGAAATAATTTTTTTGCAAAGTTTGTAGCAGAGCAGCCGAAATTAATAGAGATGCTGAAAATTTTTGTATATTCTTTTCTCACTAAGTCAGACGGTAATAAGGATACAAATGAGATCAAGGGGACATAGAGAAACTTACTAGAGTATCGATTTGAGTAATAATATTTGCATAATGCAATGCAAGACCAGCAGAACCCAACTTGTTATGAGAACCTTTTATTGGTTTATCCCCATCTGCAAGTGAAGAATGAAAAAGAACAGCATAATTATTACCTAATAAACAAAGCTTATGTATAGCTTCTCATAAACTTCATATCATATGTTTCCGAAAATGACCGAAATCTTGTCAACCCATACCAGCACTGCCAAAGGCTTCAGAAATCTCCACATGCAGAAAATGTACTTTGTCTACAAGCTTCTCCATTACCTGTAAATATGGTATAAGGTACCTCTTCTCCATTATCTTCGTAGTAACAACAAATTCAAGAATAGCAATAAGATGGTTACAGTTGTGAGCCCGCATTTAAGAAAGCTTTTGCTTTATAGTTGTTTAAAAACTTCTTCATAGCATCAGAAAATGAGCCGATGCAGTTGACTCATCCAATTTTGAGAACTCCAGAAACGAGTTAAAGAAAGAACGAGTTGCTACCTCTTCCAGAATCTTCGACCAGAGGGATTTCTTCTTCAAGTTTCTCACATGCTTCCTTTGACTTTTTAACTCTGCTCTTAAAATCGCTAAGCTGTCTCCTACAAGCCAAAAATAACTACACATAAAATTTGTGAAAGAAAAAGAGTAACAAGAATGTCTCTGGAATTAAACTTGTCTTCATTTGCTTAACTTTCCTGCTTTCTTATTTCAACTAAGAATCACACTATAAAGCAGTATGTGTTGCCGAATGTGCCAATACATCACATTTCTCATAAGCCTGATTTTCACGTCTTTATCTTTATATATTTCAGGTTAAAAGAAAATGATAATAATATGTCTGCTTTATCTACATCTTCGATACTCTTCAGCATAGAAATAAAAGTAATAAATAGATTGTAGCCATAACCAGGTATTCAATTGTCTATCCCATGAGCACAAATACTTAAATGAAATTTGTTGAAGCACTGTGTGCCCAGTTTGTAACTTGTCGCTTTGTACATATGCAATGCAAATGTAATGGGAAGAAAATTTGTGTTGCATTATAGTGCGCATGTATAAAGTTAAAAATATGCAAAAACTCATCCCACATATATATATATATATATATATGTAAATACATATAGTGAGGGGAGAATGTTAGTGTACCGATACAACCCAAAGCTTAAGCTCTTAGGAGGTGGGCCAAGTTTTATATTTTAACAGATTAATATGCACAAATTCACATTCTTTCACACATGAACGTAACGTATTAATCCTGAATTGTGGAAATGCAATTACGTATTAAATTTGCAAATTTAATTTGCAAATGTAAATTTTTTAGGATCCAACGGATTAGGTAGCTTAGTAGGATGCTCATAACAAGTGAACACGGTAATATTCACTTAATGATTTTTTTTTTTTTTTCCCCTTTAGTTGGGAATGAGAAGGTTTCCTTCACCAATAAATTAAAAGATGAGCATCAAACAAGACGTCAGTATGTTATTTCAGGGGAAAAAAAAAAACAACAAACAGGACATTTCATAAGAAAACACCTACTAAAACGTTAAGAATAAATTGTGGAAATGAAATGAAATATGAAGCTTTCTAAAGGAATACATCAAGCAGTGTACCTCTTTGAGTAGGATTTGAGGTATCCTCTTCCTGATGCTTACGTCGATAGTCTTGCTCAAATCTGTCCAAGGCATGCAATTCATGATACAATTCCTGGCACGAAAAAAAAAAAAACACAACAACAACAAAATCTTTTAGGTTCGATACTAATTCCTAAATTTTGTCAAGAACAAAGCATACACATACATAATAATTAGCTAATTCAATCATTTTATAGACCCTTAGATTCCAAAAATAAAACTTTTTCCCCGTGAAACTGAGGGTAGGCTGGTATTGCTAGAGATCCGATTAACTACAAGAGATGATTCAATTCCTTCTAAGTGGATAATATCAAGTTAATGTCAAAGTTACTAAGCAGAGATACATAGTTAATATCAACCCGAACCATCCACAGCAAGGAACTGAAAAATCAACACTTGAAAGACACCATTCCTCTGTGACTTAAAAAGGCCTTGACAACAAACTAGGAAGGATCACAAAAACGAGGACGGACAAGGGGGCAAAAGAAAAGTCTTATGTATTGCAAAGTACAAGGTTTTTCGAGGCACTTTTAATTATTCAGTCTAAAGATGAATATCAATGCTTTTCAATATCTCTACTGGGAATTTGATCTTAACAGGCTAAGCAACCATCTACTTGGTTCTCTCCATCTGTAATGAAAATGACTAGGACTAACAAATCCGAAAAGGAACCTAGTCAGAGGTTCAGTTTACCGGCAGATAAAGTTGCACTTTGCAATATATTTTCTTATTTTTTAAAGCTATAGACCCATAAAACACACAGAAAAACCGTTTAAACCAAAACTTGCATACAGTCCTCAGAACCCTATAACATGTCCTTGAGCTTTTAGCACATCTTGAATTCGGTTCAGGGTAAACCCAGACAACCCAAACATAAAGAAGTTTACAGTGAAGGAGAAGTTTTACAGTCTCCAAATCTAACTCACTAAAAATCTCTTTTCTGAAGTTTTCCACAGCCACAGTATTATTTCATACTGATTTCCAAGCAAAGAAAGGCACAGCCCTCGCGAAACTGAAAAAGCAATTCACAGAAGCCCTAAATCTCAAAACTGTTATAGCTATCTTCCAATCTTTCAAAGCACTAGAAGTTCAAACATCACAGTGCCAAATCTGGAAACTCCCTCTACGACAGCCTGCTACTGAATTCTCCTTATGCATTGCAATATCAAACAGAGTCCAAAACCACCCTTGTTCACACGCAAGGAAAACAGCACCAATCTTGTCTCTCACTCGGTACCTTGAATTCTTAAAGCAGACTCCTTACCTCTTTCTAAATCTTTACGAACTCGTAAGTCCTACCCGTAAATTTTTTTCACCCTGTTGTAAACCAACTCCTACCTTGCTTGCAAAATTCCCAAATAATTCTTGTCCCAAGCTTGTCTTGTATCTCCAAAGCCTCCTAATAAAACCATAGTAAAAGCAATTAAATCCCTAAAAATGGAAATACCTTGCTCTAAACCTGCTTAGCCTTTCCGACTAACAAAATGCACCTTCTCTCTCCCACCTCATGGGAAGTCCCTCTGCCTCTAAATCTTCTCTAATCTCTTGACCAGTGACATGGGAGGGGAACAAAAGAGATAAGAGACAAACATAGATTAACCTGAAAACATGATTTTAACGAAGATGATATTTGAAAGTACAAAAAGTTACCAACTTTAAACCCCCCAAAAGAGAAAATTACCAAATAACCACTTTTTTTTCATCTAATGACCAACATAACACAAACTCCTCAATCTTGACTAACATGACATAAACTTGAGTTTACTTTAGTTTAATTTTGTGTGATTATGGTCCAATGTTACTTTTTTGTGTCATGTTGGTGCAATGGTCATTATTTGTGTTATTCAAGTACTTTCCCCTTTACAAACTCCAAAAAGAATTACGTTATGCATAAAACAATAATGCTTGTCACTCACAGCTGTAAACTGAACCAAGGTCATCAATTGTTGCATCAGTGTCTCTGCGTCTTCCTTCAATTGTTTCTGTGGGGCAAGTTCTGAACCCAACCTAGAACCAGAAAGAGATAGCAACAGTAAATTTTGTAAACCACAGTTTAAGTTGTCGCAAAAAATACATACACGAAATAAACAAAAATATAGCTACTATTACTTCTCAAAATATCGATCCAAATGATGCCACTGAGGATCTTTACAACGATTTCCAAAACGTACCACTTCACCGGAAAAAATTTTGAGCTCATCTCTGTCAAAATAGTATAAGAGACTGATTAAGTCTGACCCTAACTTAAAGCATCGTAAAATCAATAATCAGAAGAAAAACGATTAATTTTAAATAAAGAGCTGTTTCTCTAATTATCCACCTCTTGTCAGATGCAGCAATCCTAAGGAGTTCATCCATATCCCGGGATACTAAGTTCTGCACCCCTTCAGATATCAGCACCTCCTCTTTTAAGCGTTTGATATTATCCTTGGAAAGGGATTCCATTAGATTGGAACCTTTAACAATTGTATTAGCAACTTCAAAAGCCAGTATAGAAATTTTGTTTCCTTTTGTAGTCACTCCTGCAGTAAAACCACTACTGAGATTCAAATTTGTCAAGCTACTACCAAGCGTGTCCAAAACTTCTACAGCCTTCCCAAGGCCAGCAGTACCAGCCCTACCCAAAAGTGAGCTCACTTCTGATACCTAAAACAAAAGGTAAAAGACTGAATCAAATTAGCAAGACAGATTAGGAATCACTACAATGCTTGATACAAATGAAACTGGGCCAAAAAATTGCATCCACTGCTGTAAGCAGCCTTTCTTATCGTGCCAGGTATAACCTGTTTTTATCTAGTAAAGGAAAGTCATCACTTCTTTTTTCAAGAAAAATCTTGTGTTCGAGTTGGTCATGCTACCAGAAAGGATAAAACTAGCAATGTTTGTATCAAACTCGCCACCCAAAAAGCAAGACAAAAAAAAGTTTTAAAAAAAAATAGCATTAATAATAATAAATAATAATAGAGGGGGAAAAAAAACTACAGCCCACATATAGGGCCTTGATTCCAAAGAAACTTTAATTTAAACAAATCTCTTTCGAAAGAAAGGACGTGAAGCGAAACACAGAATGTATAAATAGTTTTAAGGCCCAGGCGAAGGCCATTTTCTACAAGTAACACCCAGGTTAAAATAAAATCTTGCATTCGACAATTTTTGTCTTGTATTCCAACTTATTAGGTTTGTTTCAATTTCTTAGAAGAACAATTCATGTTGGAAAAATCAACAAGAGATTTTCCTCGGAAAGCAAAAGCAATAGATAAGGATCACAAGTTGGTGGCTTCGGGTTTGGTGTAAAAACCTACAAGTATAGGAGGATTGATGCAGGTAACATTATTAAAAAGAAATGACAAATTGTTAGGAAAAAAGGTAGGGAGGTGCTTTTAGAAGATGACCTTAGTGCATGGTTATTAGGAGTTAGTTTTGACTAAGTTCTAACGGAGGGGATTTCGAATGTTAAAAGTCCCTCAACTTCCGAATCATATTTAGCTTAAGGTATTCTTGTAGATAGTGATGACAAAAAGTGATCTACAATGGATTTCTGGACAGATAATTGTGCTTGTGCTGAATCTTTTTCACCTTCATTAGTTGACTAAGTTTCGAAATGACTCCATCCAGTACTTCATCTCATCAGTTTACTCTGGTAGAACCTAGCTCAGAAAATCAAGTATTTTTGCCATTTATATGGTTGTCATCTTTGCTTGGTTAGGTACCTCTCAGTTCAATGGTCTTGGTAAACTCTATAAACTCTTGATTCTTGACGCATCTAGTCTTCTAACTCTTCTCTTCTATCTCACGTGATTACCCTTCTCCACTGACGTCGTTATTTGCAAAGCAACCACGCCTACTAGGTTTTTGCTAAGCTATTGGGTAAATGTTACATCATAGTAATCTCAATGCTGGCTCATCTAAGTTCCATTGCTTTCTCCTTTGGGGATTTCAACATAAGAAGACTCCGTGCCCTTGCTTTGTTTTTATGGGTTGTAATCGTATAATTCGTGATCTAAATATAAATAAAGTAAATTGGACTGATAATCCTGGAAGGGACTGATAACTGGCTATTTTTTTGGCTAACCCAAATAATTTCAAAATTAAGCTGCCTAATCAAGAAAACTAAAGAAAAAGAGGGATCCCAAACTCCCTAGAGTTAGATATCCATCAATTCCTATTCCTCTACAACAATTCAACACTCAATATGTCTATGTAACACTGATTCGACTTCGAAACATTTTGACAACCTTGGTTCAATCATGCCACATAGGATGATTATTTTTCGTAAAAATATTATAAAAGTCTACTAAATGTGTTGAGAATGTTTACGTCATATGAAGGGAAATATTTCTTCCCTCTATGCTAGTTCGGCATTCATTTATGTCTATGAAACAGCGCGTTACTGATCAGAATATGGAACATGTTAGCAACGTGACTCAAATGTCCAAATAGGATGATGATTTTTATAAAATTTGTCAGCAAAGCCTAATTGGAATGTTTATGCTTTATTTATGTCTTATGGATTAAAATATTTCTTCACTCGGAATGGTTATGCTTTATCTATGTCTTATGGTTTAAAATAGTACTTTAGCACTCGTCAATCTGCATATGTCTATGTAACATGAATCAGAACTTGGAACATTTTAACAGCCTTGGTCCAAATGTCCAGATAGGATGATATATTTTTGTAAATTATCACTTTAGCATTTGTTGCTCTCTTCTAACTATAGCCATTTGACTCATTTCCCACCAATGCGAGTGAGACATATCAGTAGGCAACTTTTTCCTCTTTAAATTCCCGCAGCACTTAGCTATCCAACCTAAGGTTCATTACTCGTAAAATGCATTTCATCTCTCTTATCTCCACTTCCAAACAATCTTAGAGAAACAGGTATGCACGGGCTCATCTTTGCCATTTGAGGAAAAAAGTCAACAAAGACTCCAAATTGTTACATTTCAAGTTAAAACCCATACTAAACTCTTCAAGATTCCACAAATTAAGGTGGATTTCAGATATCACCCATCCTTTCTTATGATCACATCACGACTCGCAAAGGAAGATCCCAAAGTAACAGATGCATAGAAAATTGTTTTCGTAACCATAGAATTCCAAGTACAGTAATAACAAAAAACGCAAGGGGTAAAGAACACCGAAACATCAAGTTCAGACTTACCTTTGCAACTGCAGCCTGCTTAGACTTGGTCGATCTAGATTTATTCGACAAGGCCCTAGATAAGCGTGGAATCCCATCATTGGTGTCATCTGAGCCGAGCCCATAAGGAACCACATTAACCTCTTGAAAAGAAAATGGATCGCGTAGCTGCATATCCATGCTGTTACCGGCAGAGGATGGCATAGAATTGCTATCCGCTTTCATTGGAAGCGCATAAGACCCATTACCCAAATGGCCATTCGAATGAGGATAGCTCTCACTAGGAGCATTATTTACATTGACATTGCCTATAGAGGAGGATCTCCTCGTTCTGGAGCATATCCCACCCATTTTGTTGGTCACCAAGATTCGTGTATATATATATCACTTGTTATACACTAGTTCCATACAAAACACGAATCCTTAAAAGACTTTTACTATCAATTAGTGGCAAAATCAGAACTTCACCAACAAGATTATTGTAACACTGATCTACTCCAAAACTCCAAACTCCAAAGCTATGAAATCACTAGAACCAAAGGCCAAACTCTAACAATATTACCACAGTACCAATTGTGATCACGACTGAAGCTCCAATCCATCAGGTCTATTATATATGTAGTAGGTCAACAAGCTGCAAATCAAGTCCACAGACAAACAAGAACCAATCAGAAATCCTATGAATCCAAACATAAGTACAAAACCTAAACTGTTGTACATCTTTTAAAACATGAAAACAAAACCCAGTTCCTAAAAGGAGCCCAAATGCGTAAAAAATAAATAAATAAATAAATTTCATGTCTTTAATATTGAATGAGAAGTAAAGATTGATGGATTTGGAGAAAAACCCAGAAAGGAAAAAGAGAAAAACTTACCAGCTAAAGAGGAGAAGAGATTGGATGGATCTGT
Organism: Ficus carica; assembly: GCA_009761775.1. NCBI lineage: Eukaryota > Viridiplantae > Streptophyta > Magnoliopsida > Rosales > Moraceae > Ficus > Ficus carica. The sequence goes on from CM019745.1 coordinate 19,923,647, forward strand.
GAGAACATGAATTAAAAGAGATATTTTGGTCTATAATTCCCTTTCCCCAGCAAGATTTTGATGTTGACGGAGATGGTTATTAAGAACGAGAGACTTTGGAAGGGAAAAAAAAAAAGTTACACTAATAAAGAAAGGCGAGGAAAAAAAAGAAAGAAAACCCACAACTGTGGAGTCAGCTTCTCTCTCTTTTTTCCTGAATTTTCTCTCAAGTTCTGGGGTTCAGTCTCAGACAATAATGTCTCTTTCTCTTTTTCTTTTTTTTTTTTTTTTTTTTGCTTTGCTTCTACCTTCTCTCTTTTCTTTTCTTTTCTTTGTGATTTGGACTAGAGAGAGAGAGAGAGAGAGAAATGGTCAAAACCCATACACAAAAGTCACCACCAAGACTTGGCAGTCTCTATTTTCTCTCTCTCTCATCGACAAGAAATGAATTTAACCATGGGCATTATCGCTTCAGACGACTTTCAGAGACTCTACCCCCATTTTTTTTACCTTTCAGATTCTCACCTCAATCGCCGCTTAGGCGCGTGGTTCGTACGCGAGCTCCCCCTCCTCGTTAAGCCTGTATGCCCGTGGCCGTTTAGTAAGGAATGACAAAAGGATCCGGGTGTATATCAACATATGGCAATGAGGAGGAGCAGGGTGGGTATGTGCTTCCCTCACTATCATATGTGCAACTATTTTTACTCCTCGTACTCGTCTTCATAGACACCTTATTCATTTACTCATTAATAATTAAAAAAAAATAATTGATTTAAATAGTCCATAAATTCTTTTAAATATGACGGTTTGATCCATTTTTTTTTTTCTTACCGAGATAATCCTGAACTCCTATTTTTTGACCATTACAGTAATTTACATCCAAAACCATTAAGATTTTAACGAAATAAATCATGTATAATGCATGTAATCTAATTTGTTTTAATAATTTAACAATAATCAATTTAACAAAATAAAATAATTATAAAAAACTAATTTTATCTCTCTTCCCCACCCTCTTTCTCTCTCCATTTCTAAAAACCCTATCCATGACAGGGGAGGGGACCGCGACAGAGAAGAAGGTGGGGGGGAGGGGGCCCGAAACGCAAAGCGCTACGATGGAGGTGGCAGTGGTGGTGGCGGCGGCGGCGGTGCCGCAAGGGGGGGTGGGGAGGAGGGAGAGAGGAAGGGAGGGAGGGAGGGAGGCGACGGCGCGAGGGGGGGGGATTCAAAACTAAGATCGCGTAAGGGGGATTTGAACCCAGATCGCAGCGCCGACAGGGGGAAAATCTAAATCTCGTTAGGGGGAGAGGGTTCGTGCAGGGGGGAAGAGGGGAGGGACGGAGACGACCTCCAGCTCTGACTCCAGCATCAGCATCGGATCTGGGGGGATAGGGGTGGGAGAGGGAGGGAGGGAGGGGAGAAAAAGAGGTCTTTCTTTCTTTTCTTTTTTTTTTTAATATGAATAGGGGTATTTTTGTCTTTTTAGGGGTATTTTCTTTCAAAAAGCACAAAACGTGCTTCTCACTTGATCATTCCATGAGTTTTTTAACAGAACCATACAGAAAGAACTAGAATGACCAAAAAATAAGAGTTCAATGCTATATCGGTCAACAAAAAAAAAAACATATGGACCAAATCATCACCATTAATAGAGTTCATTGACTATTTAGGCCAATTACTCTTAATAAAATCTCAAAATAAATTTAATCAAAGTTTTCATGAAATTTAGCAATAAATGAATTGAAATATTAAAAACAAATCCAAACTCCAAGAATCTATAAATTAAATTCATAGAGAAAATTAAAACATTAAAAATTTAAATTTATATGTATGTACACACATAAATATAGATATACATTTCTAAGGGTTAATAAAGTAGGGCGGGTACTGGTCCCCACCCCGCACCCGCATAGAGGATTAATCTTAACCCACATACCTGCCTTTATACCCATATAATATTCCTCATACCGCACCAATGGGGTGGCTACCCTTGGGTACCCACATCCATGTAGGAAAAATGAGTAATTTACGCAGCATAATTTTTTAAAAATTTTACTTATGATTGTACTAACTCATGTTGCCATAAACAAAAAATTATTCTACAATCTACGTACCTTGAGAGAAGACAACATGAATGCTGGAGGATGTGATCAAAGAGAGCTTCAACAACTAGCTTTCTTTACTATTCTCAAATTTTCAAACGATAGAGTGTGTGGGCACTCGGTCTCTCGATCGGTTTTCATGCGTGACTTTCTCCTTCCCACCACCCAGAACTCTTGCAGTTTATTATTATTATAATGAGAGAATAATAATAAGCTTGCTCACCTTAGAGTCTCTGGTCTAAATAAAATTGGAGTCCTTAGTGTCTTGCTTATAGTAAATAGACTGGGTGGAATTTGATTTCGAATAGGACATTTGAAAAAGATTTTTCTCTTTCCTCCTTATCTAATTGTGTTTTTTCTCTTGCCCGAGAAATAGAAAAATTGCCCACAATAGGTCTAGGAGATTCAAAATTTGATTCAAATTTTTATCTTCAATTATCTTTTGATTTTATCTCCATGGATAATGTTCCATAAATCCAATTTAAATTCAAAATAAAATCATGACAACTTTATTTAAATTAAATAATTATGTAATAATTATCCAAATAAATTCAATAAGGAGAAAATATTTTCCTTCTCTAATTCTCATAAAAAACGCCTACATAAGGTAGACTAGGATAAGATTTTGTTTCAATTTCAATCCAAATAGGATAATTACCATATTTAATCTAAATAAGATTATCTAAACATTTATTTAAATATTTAATCTAAATAATATTTATTTAAATAAGATTATCTAAATATTAAAATTAATTGTCCAAATAAATAATTTATTCATATCTTTTAATTTAAATTAATCTCATATTATCACAAAAGATAAATATAATTAATTCAAATTTCAAATATTATCTTCAAATATATATTTATCCAAACTAAATATTATTCAATTAATTAAATGAAACAAAATTTATATTCTATCCTTAGCAAAAAAACACCTACATCTTGTGGGAGGTGTTCCGGATTTTTCTCTTCACTAAGTCCAATAATTAAAGCTATAATGAATATCTCAATTGATTACTATCCATTAAGAAATTATATTGAGATAATAAAATGACCAATTTGACATATATATAATATGGGATCCAATAATATATATAATTAATTATTCCACACCAAATAAATTAATTACACAATTATTAGTTTCAGAGTTACAACACTATAAACCTGAAACTATACTCCCAATTATATACTGTATTACTTAAGCCAATGTATAGCGCAGTTCAACGACATTGTCATATATGCAATACCCTCATGTGATATCCATTATCAACTTAAAGTTAAAGTCCGTTTAACTTTTTGATCATGCTATCTTAAATATTCATTATACATCTAATAGGAAAATGATTATTCACCAAAAGTGAATAATTAGTCATTTGCCCAGCAAACGACCCGAGGCCTCGTCCATTTTCACATCATGTATAATGTCGTTTAAGAAGATAACATTTACTTTTTATGAGAACTATGATTCTATATCTATAAACAAAGCTTGCATTGAATATAAGTCAAGTACCCAACGAACCAGTCTATTAGCTTATTACTCCGAGATGCTTTAGCTTTTGGAACATCAAAGTATACAAGTCATAAATATGAAAATTATTTACTTACTCAGGATTAAGGTTATTGTATAATGAACGTCAAAAGTGAATTAATCTAATCAAGCGGACTTATAGATTAATTACACTTTATTCCAGTCCAATATATCACCACCACTAGGCAATATATCTATGTCTCTACTTGGGAGTCGGCTCACTCCAGATGGTTAAGACAAACAATCTCCCCAATTGGCTTTAGACAACATAATAGTATTCATATGAGTTAGATGATCACTCTAACTCCATAGACTACAGACTATATATTTAGACTACTCACTTTAGAACGCTATCTTCTCGCATACAAAATCTATTGCATGCAACATTTTAACAGTTTAAACACCAAGTAGTTAATGAACCATATTTGCTTACATTTACTTTAACATGTAATTATAAATGAGGACAATATATCAAATATATAATGAAAAAAACCTCAAATATGTTATTAATCAATTCAAAATAAAATGAAATACAACTAAAATGTCTTTTACTCTTAGGACATTCCCAATAATCCATATGTAAAAACGACATCCCTACACGTATCTTTTCGAGAAAATTGTGTGAATATTCTTTTAGTAGATGTATTTAGGATTTTTGTCATATTTAATTATTAGTTTGGATTTTTATCATGTTAATTCTTTTTTTATTTGACATTATAATATAGTAAAAATCCTAAAACCATCATAAATGTAGAAATATTTTAGAGATGCGCTTTCTTTGGGACATTATTCAAAAAGCCTTCTCTTCAACCTCTCATACTCGTCTAATTTAGGGCGGATGTGGGGATATAAAAATCCTTACTGTAGGTGTTATAACTATACCCTACTCATTTATCTATTAAGAATTAAAAAAAAAAAATCACAACAAAATCCATTCAAGTTTTCATAAAGTTTTACAAATAATTAAAAAATTATATTACAATTAGGGATGGTTTTCTTTCTTTCTTTTTTTATTTTATTTTATTTTATTAAGGTGTTTCTCTTTTTGTAATCCAATCAAAAATTTAAATTAAATATAAATTTCGGGTAAATCGCTCGTTTAGTCCCTAAACTTTTAACTTGTGCAACTTTGATCGTTGAATTTTTTTTCAAAGTTAAAATGTCCCTAAACTTTTAAAATATTGCTAGAATAGTCGTTGTCGTTAATTTTTGATGCTAAAGCATTGGAGCTAAGGTTTGGACAGTAGAATTTGAATTTGAATTGAATTGTGCGTTTGATGAGGCGTTTAAATTGTTGGAGTTAAAAGTGTAAAAAATTAAAATGTGTTTGGAAAAAAAAAAAATATAAAGTTTGATTCATTTGTCTCGAAATTCTATGTAATTAGAAAAATAATAATTGATCAAAATAATCCATGAACTCTTTATAAGGTGACAGTTTGGTCTCTATTTTATTTTTTTTGGCCAACCTTAAATTCTCTAAATATTGACAGTTTCAGTTATTTTCTTCCAAATCCATTAAGTTTTTAACGGAATGAGTCATATGAAATACATGTGATCTAATTTGAGAGAATATTTTAATAATTTAATAATAATTAATTTAAGAAAAATAAAAAAAATCATTAAAAAAAAATTCTTTTCTCTTTCTCTCATCTCCTATCCCTTTCTCTTCATTTCCTCCTCTCGGTTAGCGAGGTCACAAGAACCTAGATCGAAAAAACCAGAGCGATCGGACCTTGTCGAGGTCTGGGCAGTGAGGCGGTGCGACAGTTCGCGAGGTTCGGGGCAGTGAGGCATTCGTGGGGTTGGGGAGGCGAGATAGACGGTTCGCGTCGCGATGTCCAGGGCAACTCGGCTTCATGAGGCTAGGGCGGCGAGACGGAAATTCGTGATGTCTGGGGTGGCTCGGTGCTCGTGGGTCTGGGGCTGTCAAGGCTGCCATTGGTTGTGTTGTTTTGTGATTAGTAGGTGTTTTGTGATTGTGTTGTTTTGTTCTTAGTGTTTGAATTTTGGGTATGCATTTATCAATTTTTTTGGGGGCCAAGCAAAACCCAGCTCGTGACTTGACCGCGGGGAGGGGGGGGGGGGGGTGGGCTGAGTGGGCGCTTGGAGGGGAGCCCAAAACCCAACTCGAGACTTGGGGTGATGGCGGAACCCAGATCTAGGTACCGCGGGGGAGGGGGTGGGTGGGGGGGTGTTGCGGTGGCGGCAGAGGAATTGTTGGGGGGTGGGGGGCTATGGCAAAATTGTTGGGGTGGGGGGGGGGGGGGGGAGGGTTGCCGTCGTCGGTTGCGTGCAAAGGTAGGGAGGGATGGGGACTTTTAGGAGATTGGAGGGTATTTTGGTTTTTTTATTACAAAAAATTATGATTTGAGCAAGATTTCATTACAAAATTAAAAATTTTAGACGAAAGAATTATAATGGCCAATATTTTAAGAGTTCATGGTCATCTCATTTTAAAAAAATAAAATAAGGACCAAACTGTCATCTTGTAAAGAGTTTAGGGACTATTTAGACCAATTACTCATAAAAAAGTATGCCATTTGGACTTGTAAATGCAAAGTTAGTGAAATTAAGGATGATTTTTCAGAAAGAGATAAAAATTGAGTTGTAATTTGTGATCGAAACCTTAGTGTCAAACATGTGCTAAGGGTCATTTTCATTTAGTTCGTTTAAATTTTAAAAACTCTCAATTTATCCTAAAAATGTTGAATTAGCCCTTTATTAACCAATTTTTTTTTTAAATAGAGGAAAAAAAAGAGTAAAATACAATTATGTTATTTTTTTCTGTTTGTTTTTTTTTTTTTTTTAATAAAAATCCTAATAAATAGATTTGGCAAGATTAATACCATTATTTATTTCACATGTTTTAAATCAAAATTTTAATAAAATGAATTAAGTGAGAATATTTAAAATTTAAAAAATAAAATAAGAATTATCATAAATATTAAGAACATAAATAAAAATAATTCAAAATTAATATCGCACCTCAATGAAACAGACCTAATGAAAGACAAGAAATAGCATTACTTAACTTAGCAATCATTTATGAACCCAAAAAAATAAAAAAAACATACCAATATAATTGTGAATAAAAGAAAATGTAAATGATGACCGTTCGATCACAGAATTAAAAATAAGTTTGGATAAGAGGCTAACGAGGTGGACCAATATACACCGTTGATATATTAGAAAATAAAGTCAACGATTGATTAGATTGAGTCGAGCTTGTTAGCGTTGTGCATACTAACTGAACCCACATCAGACTCAACTCCATCTTCGTCTCTATCTCTCTCTCTCCTCTCTTCTTTCTCTCTATCTAACGACCTCTTCTGTTCTTCCGATTCAACCCTATCCACCTCACACATTTGTTCTCAGATCTCGCGGAATTAGGTTTCCATTCGACTCAATTTTCTGCCCTTTCGATTTTCTCGTCCGTTTTAATTCGACTCTCCTCCAGCATATTCCTCATCAATTTCCATTGGTACGTTTAATTGGATTTCAAAATTTCCATGCTACTCTCAATAAATTAATACATTCATTTCTGTTGTTGTTGTTATTATTATTGTTTTTTTGTTTTTTTTTTTCTGGCAGGTATATGCATAGAAGCTAAATTCATGTTGAAAAAATGAAATCTTTATAAATTGCTGAACAAGATTCTCGACCAATAATTGGGTTGATATGAAATTTTCCTAGGAAAATTCATAGTTGCATTGGTTTGGTTTGTGAGAAAGGAGAAGGAAAGATCCAAGCTTTAAATTTTTTCTGCTGTTGTTTTTTTTGGTAATTTGAATTGGAGTTGCCTATTAGAGACTAGAAAGACCAAGTATAGAAGTGGGGTGAGTTTAGAATTGGGAGTTTTATTGGTTTTTGGTGGTTAGGATAAAAAGGGGAGATGGAGGGGAATTCTGGGGGTGTTGGAGGAGGTGGAGGAGCGACACCAGCGGCAGCCGCCGGAGGGGGAGGGGGAGGAGGAGGAGGGAATGATGTGGAGTTGTTGTGCAAGACACTGCAGGTGGAGCACAAGTTGTTCTACTTTGACCTTAAGGAGAACCCGAGGGGCCGGTATCTGAAAATTTCAGAGAAGACGTCGGCCACCCGGTCCACCATCATTGTTCCGTTCTCTGGCATAGTTTGGTTCCTTGATCTCTTCAATTACTATGTCAATTCCGACGAACAGGACGTCCAGAGCAAGGAATTGCAGCTCGACACCAAGGCACTGTCATTGCCCTGCTAACCTTCGTTCTGTCTTCTTCTTGTTGCTGCACAACGTTTCTTTATTTTTTCTCACTGACTCTTGTTTACTCTCTTATTCTTCAGGTGTTTTATTTTGATGTCGGAGAGAATAGAAGAGGCCGGTTCCTCAAGGTAATTCCATTGCATAGTGCACGTCTTGAACACTATTTTTCACTGTTTGAATTTTGATAAAACTGCCTTAATTGGAGATGTTATTTAGTTACCTTTTTTTTTTTCAATCATTCCTTTTCATGGCCATTGTTTTCTGCTCGGTTTATAGAAAATTTTTAATCAGTATGCCAATGGTGGAAACAGTGAAATTTCCATAATGGAAGCAGGAGAAGTTTCTTACAGTTATCAGAGCACATTCAGCATTTGAGAGTTTCCAAATGAATTTGGAATTTGGTATCCCCATGGTGATGATTATCGACTTATTAGGTTAAGGTTGTACTTATAGTTATTAATTAAGCTAAATTCATGGCGGAGCTGGGGATCTACTTTTTTTTTTTCCCCCCCTTGATTTTAAGTTGGACATTGGTGATGGCTTTCAATTAACTATAGTTCTTTCCTCTCTTCTCTGTACCGATACTTAAAATCTTATTTTATTTGTTCGCGGGTATATGGATAGTGCTTTAATACTTGATGCTCCTGAAGTTCTCACCTTTTCCTCCTTTAAACTTTCTCCGTGATGTATCTTGATGGTCAATAGTGTGAAATTTTCCTTGGACACGAGCAGAAAGAAGCTAAGTGGTTCATGGTCTTATAGCAGAGAAACTGGCATTCATGTCTATATTTCAATGAAACTCTCACTGTGAGACTTAATTATAAGACTACTTTTTTCTTCACAAGATTGGATTCCCTGAACTTTGTTTTTGTTGAATTTGGTCTCTTATATAATTTATTACGGTAATAAAATTAGGATTAGATAATTTAATGGGAAGTACGTCTCATAACCCCTAGTAAAGCATGTTGAAAATCTCTCTCTCCCTGCGCCATCCATTTGATGTTTTCCTTATTTTCTATGTATTTTCTATTTGTCTCCATGGACTTCGAGAAAATATTGGGTTTCTATTAGGTGAGCCTATTTCTATTCCAACCAATTAAAAAAACATATTTCATTTTGCTGTTTCTTTTCTTTGCCTTGGATAGGTTAGTATACCCAAAGATGTAATTTCTGATTTTGTTGACCAATATTGCTCAAAATGATTCGTTTTTGCAGGTGTCTGAGGCTTCTGTTAGTAGAAACCGGAGTACAATTATCGTTCCTGCCGGAAGTACCCGGGATGAAGGGTGGGCAGCGTTTAGGAACATTTTAGCTGAGATCAATGAAGCATCGAGGCTTTTCATGATACCAAACCAGGTGTGCTTTCTAACGCATTAGCTCTTTAGTATCTTCTTTCTAGATTAATATGCATTTCTCTGTTAAAATATCCTCATGTGTGCTTTCTTATCTTCACCCGGTCTTGCATTTCGAAACAGCAAAGTTCTGAACCTTCCGAACGCATTGTTGGGCTTTCAGATGATGTTGGCGCTGGCTTCATATCCGGCCACAGCAATCAACCTGCCACGACTTCAGAACTGAATATAGACAGATCTGTGGATTTGCCAGCACAAGACGACATTGGTAACATGGAAGTCTCGAAGGTTATCAGAGCTGATCAGAAGAGGTTCTTTTTTGACCTTGGGAGCAACAACCGGGGTCATTTCCTAAGGATATCTGAGGTGAGCCCCCAAGAGAAAAATTCTTGGAATGCAATACATCTGTTTTGATTTTAAAATGTCTTAGAGCACTGTTGAATTTTTTTTTTTTTTGCTTTTTTTTTTGCAGGTTGCAGGTTCTGATCGGTCCTCCATCATTCTCCCGCTGTCAGGACTCAAGCAGTTCCATGAAATTGTGGGCCACTTTGTGGAGATCACCAAAGACCGGATTGAAGGAATGACGGGTGCAAATGTTCGGACAGTGGATCCTCCTCAGAGATGAATACAATGCAAATCCGGGGGTGGTTTTGGTAATGAAATAAATGAACTCCAATCTGCCAAGTTCCTCTAGAGGTAGAAGTGGGTTTTTGAGTAGGGGTGGGGATTGCGCATTAAGTTGTTTGCTTTTGCTTATTTTTCTTCTCTTCTTTCTCTCATTCAAGTCTGAAATAAATCCGATTTCCATCTGAGCAATCTAGATCTCGGAGATGATTGCGAAGCTTGATTGAAATAGGGAATAATAGGAAAGAACCAACTAGATACTTGTAATTGCCAGTTTGATAGAGTGTCAGTACTTGTTATTTCCAACTTAATAATGATCATTCCATGATGTGCTTTATTTTTGTTTCAGTGTAAGCGGATCAAACTTTCTATCATCGACTTAAATAGAATATTATTGCTCTTCTTTTAAAAGCTGTGTTTCAATTTTACCATGATTGGATTTCGAAAATCAGTTGGTACAATTATTTTCTTGTTCAACCTCTTTTTTACTTTTTTACCTTTTTTTTTTTTTTCCTTGCTCATTTTGATGTCTTATTTATTTTCTCGTAGTCGAATGGAATTCTCCAAATCTGAAATGGATTGTCGGCGTATGTTGCAAGAACCTCACATCTCAATTATTCGCCCGTTCTTCTAATCTTAATATTAATTTTGATAGGATTTATATACTAAATATCGCTCTTAATTCCAAAATTATTCCTGACCACTTTCGGAAGATTATTACTTCTCCGCTACTTGAACCATCTTTTCGCACCCGTCATTGTTACCAAACAAACTGTAATCTTCACAAGTTGACATGTTATTTTCAATTATATCAAGGACATGACCGTGATTTGGGAAGGTTAGGGTTTTGTGAACGGAAAATTATTAGCAAAAAAGTAAAAAAGGAAAGACTTATAATATGAATTGTATTATTTTGCTCTACCGATATATACTGTTGTTTTAATTTGTGGATTAACTTTTTAATAATCGGATTAATAACCACAAACAATTTTACAAATTGTGTTGTAATTTTTAACAGGGACATTACTATAAGTTTAATTTAATAGTTAAAACTAAAAATATTCTTACCGGAAGTCTTTCAAAAAGTAAAAATGTGAAATAAGAAATTTTTTTGACCTTTTCCGATATTACCGATTGATTGAAAACAAGTAAACTAATCTCTATGAGGTATTGGGTCCCTTTTATATTTTTAATTAATGTGAAAGGGACGGTGGGGATGGGGAATGGTGGGAAGCCACCTGGTACTCGTCTATGCATGGAAATAGGAACAATGTTATAGAATATCAGTGTCATTTAACATCACTCTTTAATAAAGAGTGAATCCCACAATATGGACCCATCAGTAAGGCTCACTTATCTGTTAGTGTGATGTTAAATATTACTGATGTTCTAAAATATTTTTTTAAAAATGAACAATATTAGAAAATATTAATGATATTAATATCATTTATTAATAAAAAGTTGATCACATAATATGAAATCCATCCATCAGTGAGGCCCGCAAATACCTGAGAGTGTTTGTTGCACCTCTTTTCTCCTCTTTAAATAATTGTTTGCCCTTGTTTTCTGCAAAGAGCAAGTCAAACCTTGGAATCTTGAGGAAAACAAAAAAGTCAGACCTTGGACACTTAACAGGATTTTTTTATTTATTTTTATTTTTTAAATAAAGCTAAGGCTATGCTTATAGGAGCGATAGGGAGGAAGAAGGATGGAGAGAGTTGGAGGGATGAAGATGATTATATTCATTTATGTTGTTTGGAAAAAGAGATGAATAGTTGAGAAGATTGATAATAATTATTTGTCTAATTACTAAATTATTCATTTTTTCGAAATTTATAAATAGACTTTTTGGGTCAAAATGGTTTTTTTAAATAAAGTAGGAATGATAGCTTATATTCTTCCATTGATAGATATTCAATATGGTGGGCCCGGAGGGAGACTTGGAGAGAGTCTCCCTCCACCTCTCCTCTCTTCTCTCTCTTAACTTCCTTACTAACCAAACAATGGATTGGTGCTCTCCCTCCATCCCTATTCCTCCCTCTATCTCTCCCTCTAACCAAACATACCCTTAGGTCCATTTGAAACACCAACTAAAGTTGGAGTTTTGAAAATGTTTTGCTTGAAAATGAGTTGAATTTTTAAAATGTGTGTTTGATTGAAATGAATTATTTGAAACCCTATAGAGAGTGCCACGACACAGGCGATTATTTAAAATAAAAAAAAAAAGATATATAAATGGCCAACTTAGTAACCACTCTATGCCTATTTGGACTCTTAAGGGTCCGTTTGGGGACTTTTGGAGATAGAGTTTTGAAGGTTGGTTTGGAAATATGTATTTAGTTGAAAAATGAATTGGAAATGAGCTGTAATATAGAAAATAGTACAAAAATTTAAATGTGTACGAAAAAAAAGAATTTGCATAATGGATCTTAATTTATTCATCTCGTCTTTGTGAGCCTCTTGACATAGGGATAATCTCATTTTGATTTGAAATAAGAAAGTTATGGACTTTTAAAAATTGAGTTTTTTGACAATGAAAGAGAAGAAAGTGAGTTATAGATTTGGAGTTTTGAAGTCAATATGTCAAAGCGTCTGAAGACAGAACCCTAAACGCTGCCTTAGATCATAACCCAACTTTTAACCTTAGCCCTTGTATTATTAGGACTAGTTATTAAAAACCCAGACTATAAACCAATTCTATCAGAATCCCAGTTTCAGGGAAAAAAATGAAAAAAAAAAAAAAAAAGGTTTTCTTTTCTCCAAGCCTATGCTAGGATTAGGTAACGTAGGAGTTTATTTTTAAGTTCGACCCATTTAAGATTATGAAAATAACCTCTTAATTACAATCACTTGATACAAGGGAAAACCTTTTCATTCCGCTCATGATAACGTGAGAATTACTTGTGTTGTTTTCAATGGGAAATTGGGATTGGTTTGGAATTGCATATGAGCTCGCTGATTTTTGCCGAGTTGCCTACATAGAGATCAAGTCACTTGTAGTTTGAAAGATTTGACTTTTGTGTTTAAAAAAATTCCTCAGTGTATGACCTTATGAGGAATTGTAATGACATTTTGGAATTTGACTTAGAATTTGGAATTTTGAATTGGAATTTGTTAATGTATTTAGTTTTTGTGACTAGGTTACATGCATATATATTTGAGAAATCAAGTCTCCGTAGTTCTTAAGTTCTTAAGTTTTGTTTTTAGATAATTCAACGGTTTATGACCTTACGAGAAATTAAAAGGATTTTTAGAATTTGATTTGGAATTTGATTTTGATTTTTGTCTTTTTGAAGTGAATGACCTCATTTTATGCTTTTGAGAAATTTCACTTGTTTGTTTTGAATTTTGAAATTTGATAATTCCCTAGTATATAACCTTATGAGGAATTAAAAAGAATATTTAAAATTTGATTTGAAATTTATAATTGCACCTAGTTTTTGTGACTAGGTTACTTACATATCCGTTTAAGGAATCAAGTTATCGTAGTTCAAGAGATTTGACACTTACATTTGATTGGCATCATTGTTTGCTTGTTTGAGATAAGAGTTAGGCTTGTTGCTTGAGATAACTCTTTATTTCTTATGTTTTTTACAAAACAACCTGACAGTTTTCTGGTGTAATTTACTGTCTAGTTGGGCCTACTACATAGTCTAGGCCTTTTTGGAGTGGATTAGGCCTTTTGGAATTTTTTTTGGGCTACGGTGACCAACGATTTACTTTTCCGTAATATGACAGGTTACTGGTCTTATTTGGACACCACTGGGCCTGTTTTGAGTGTCTCTGGCCCAATATATTTTTGTTGGGGGGTTATTTATATTTTATACAATATATTTTGTTTTTATTCAGAAAGTATATCTTGTTTTTGAAGTTTTGCATTTCCACACTTTTAGATTTCAATTAATATACAAATTTATATATTTTTTAGGTCGAGTAATTGGTCTAAATAGTTCATGAATTCTTTCGAATGTGACAGTATAATTCCTGTTCTTTTTCTTCTTCTTCTTCTTCTCCTTTTTTTTTTTTTTTTTTTTTTTGTCGAGATAATCCTAAACTCTTATGTATTGGTCATCACAGTTCTTTCTGTCAAACTCTGTTAAATTTCTAACGAAATATTGCTGAAATGAACTTTTTATAGTAAAAGACTAAAATACCCTCCAATCTCCCAAAAAGTTCCTATCTCGACCCACCCCCCCTCTTTCTACCTACCTTGCAACAGGTCCTCCACAGCCTCCATCTCTGGCAGTCACCCCCCCCCCCCCCAAGTTCCGATATGGGTTGCCTTCCTTACACAATTGCGATCGGTTCTCACCCCACCTCCCCTCCCCCCCCCTCAAGTTCGTGAAATTTAGGTTCGCTCTCCCCTCGCAAAATATGGTTCGCCCCCCACCTTGCTGGGATTGGCATCCACTCCCGGGTGTTGCCCCCCCCCCCCCCCCTCCCCGCTCCCGTCACCGAGCTTGCAAACACCACCCTCCAAATATGGAGTTGCCCCCTGTAAGAATGATTGGATCAAAACCACCCCCAACAACCGAGACAAGGGACAGCGGCAAAACGGAGGGGTACAAAACACCCCACACCCCCCCCCCCCCCACCCCCACCCCCCCCCCCCCCCCCCCCCCACCCCACCCCCCCACCCCCCCCCCCCCCCCCCCCCCCCCCCCCCCCCCCCCCCCCCCCCCCCCCCCCCCCCCCCCCCCCCCCCCCCCCCCCCCCCCCCCCCCCCCCCCCCCCCCCCCCCCCCCCCCCCCACCAAAAGCCGGCAACACTATTAATGACCTCCCTATATGGATAACAAGTACAACATACAAAATCGGGAACGTTGCCTAATTCTGACAAATCACCAGAATAAAAGAGGTTTCCTAAATTAAAGTAAGGGTTTAAATTCCATAATAGCACATCTGAAAAATTTTATTTCAAAGTTCGCACTATTTTTTGAGACTTTCATATCTAACACCATCACATCAGATTTTGAGGATCCCACATTTTTATGCTACCAAATTTATCCAACAAAAACCCTAACCATTCTTCTTATTTTCTTCTTTATCTTACCCCTTTCTCTGTCACACTCGTTTTCTCTCTTATCTCTATTTTTGCTAGTCTCTCTCTCTTAATATCGGTTTTGCTGGTCCTGACGGAATAGGGATAGCAATTTTTCAAGTCAACCCAGCTTAAATGGAGTGGGAAAAACCCAATCTGAATGGGTTCAGGTTATAAACAGGTTTTAGGGGTCCACGACTCTACTCCCCACTTACCCACCCCGTTTAGTTATATATTACCTTTATATTATAAATATTACACAAGATGTTTTATAATAAATATGATTTCATAATATTATACAAGATGTATTATAATATATATGATTTCAAGTATAAAATTTGAACGTTTTAATATGTGACAAATTAAATACTATAATTTTGATACATTTTAATTTAAAGTCTCATATTTATGCATTTTCATATCATAGAAATAGATAATATGGTTAACGAGTCATCCTATGAGTACCCGAATCCGTGATGGGGAGAATCCACCCCGTCCCCGCTAATTTAAATGGGTTACGGGACGGGTAGGGGGGATGTTTTTATTCGCAGGGTAGGTTGGCTAGAAGACCACCCTGCTCCGAACCAGCCCATTACTATCCCTGCGACGGAACCAGAGAACAAATGGAAGAGCGATGAACTCGGCGGCCTTGATGCTGAAAATAGGTGTAAAGAAGACAACACGTTCTCGGAAGAGCGATGAACTCGGCGGCCTTGATGCTGAAAATAGGTGTAAAGAAGACAACACGTTCTCTTCTCTTTCACTTCTCTACACAATTTGTGCCCTTTCTTTCTTTCTTTCTTTCTTCCTTTTCTGATTGAAACCCAACAATCAGATGATTTCTCCAGTTTTAGCACCTCTTTATGTTTTTGCTAAAATGAATGTTCGACTTCCCCACAATAACCAAAATAAATCAATATGTACATGACAAGTGAGTAAAACTCGGTCCACCTCTAAAAATCTTAACCCTGTTAAGCGTACTTGAAACCTGAGCTCTTACAAGCATTTTAAAGCACCTCATTATATTGAATATATATATATATATATATTTATATATAATATATAGGGAGATAAAAGGATTACCTTGTCTTATTCTTCTCCCTAGAGTACTCTTGCCAAAATGACTGTTGCTTATAATCATAGATGATGTAGTGGTAACTCATTGTATAATCCAATTCACCATCTTCTTGGGAATACAAAAGCTACTCAAAAGCAAGGATGAAAACGTCCACGACTTCGTCGATCATTTCCACGATATTATCTATATTTGAAATCTCGACTCTCGACATGAATAATGGGGAGAATGATTTTTTTTTTTCAGGAAAATCCGTCAAATATCCATAATTTCCAAAAATAGTCACAATATTTGTAACTATTCATAAATATTCAGGATATTCTTGAATATGTCAACAAAATTTTTTCAAAAATTTCAATTTTGTCTCACATTTCATTTCTTTTAAATATGAATAAAATATGACAACATACTACACAAGGTGAAGATTGTGGTTGTAGGCAGTATATGAAGGTATTGGAGTGATTGGAAAATAGCATATAAGAATACATATTGTGACTCAAATGAGTCAAACTGATGAGGATTCTATTGGCTTTTGTTTTGATTTCATGAGCTTAAGAACTAAACAAAGTTCATACGGTTATAATCTTCCTTATAGCTTTCAAATGGGGTCTAATTTAAAAGTACAAAATTGAGACTATTTTTTGATATATTGGTATATCTTCCAACACGAATTGTTATCAAGATGTCTGCATATCCATCTAGACTACTCATCAAAGTGGGTAACTCAACAATATCTAATTTATGAGTTAATAGTTGGAAGAGACCAAAAAACATATGGACAGTACCAATTACGTTCAAAACTATTCAAGAGTAATATCTTAACAAATGTATTGTTTAGATCAAGATCAATATATTCCTAATATTTTTAAACCTGCTAGAAACTCTTTTAGTATTAAGTAAACTCGGAACTTATATGTACTCTCTTATGTTTGACATTTAGTTTTATGTACTCTATTATACTCTATTATATTATTGTGTTGTTCTGTAATGACTAATTAGTACGAAATATCATATTGGAATTACAATTAATGCTTAGTTATTGTAATTTATTATTACATTATGCGATATAACTCTCATAATTGATTAAAAATATTTGAATTGTTTTTGTTGCTAAATTAATTTAGATTATGTAATATTGATTGTTTTAACATTTTGTAAAGTTTCAGTAAAAAATTATCAGTTTTTTTTTAGTATCGATTTTTTCCCAGGATATAATCACCGACATCGACATTTCCGTCGATATTATCCGCTAATCAAAACCTCGACAACTTCATCGAAATCGACATTTTCATCCTTGCTCAAAAGTCAAAACAACCTCAATGAAATTCCAATTCACCTTATCATACGCCTTTTGGGACGGATTCATATGGACATCCCCCATGATATTTTTTGCTCTTTCGTTTTTACCCCAAAAGTTAGTAATTTTTCTATTTTGCCCCAATTTAAAATAAAAATTCTTATATAGTCCCTATTTTGCCCCCACTAAAAATAACAAAATTCTTACATAACCTTCACTAAAGTTAATTCATTAAAAAAAAAAAAAAGTTTATGATTTTTCTGTTTTGTCCCTTCTAAATATATAATTATCATACAAACTCACTAAAGTTAAAAATTCTCATATGACCTCCATCAAAATTTATTTTAAAGAAAATCACTAAAATATGTTTTTGGCTCTGTCCTTCAATACCAAGTTTGAACATCACGAGTCCATGCTTACCTTTTTAAGCTCTAATTGCATGCATCAACTCTCCAATAACTAGAGTACGTATTTTCTACAATACTTCTCCGCGTAACAAAGGCACTATAGTTTGGAGAAATTATGGACAGCAAAAACGGCTTAATCCTATTGGCCCAAACTTCTGGTATGATTTTTTGGACTATATTACATTGGCTAATAGGTCAGTAGTCATTCGTTGAAATCTCTAGCTTGGAATCAATGCAATATTAGATTCATTCTACTTGGGTAAAAGATGACCAGTAACGAAAAACTCACGAACAATATTAAACACATCATTTCTGACCGATTGCCACTAGGTTCGAAAAAATAATCTTGGCATCCCATCTGGTCCCGGTGTTCTGTTTGGATCCATCTCAAACGACGTCCTTTGGATCTCCTTATTTGACATACTGCCAATTAAACCTACAAAGGACTCTACCGGACGGCACGGAGCAATCAGCCCCTCTTGATCCTCCGGGATCCTGCCCCAATATCTTCTCGATTTTCTGAACGTCTTTCCTCATCATCCTTAACATAATCAATGAAATTATGCCGCCTATACGCCATGGTGGATTATAAATAAAACCTAGTGCACTTGTCCCCTTCCACCACCTTCTTGAAATGAGATTTCTGCTTCCAAAGATGCTCCTTGGCAAGGAGCTCATTCAATCTCGGACTTCACGTTCCTTGTGCAAATTATCCTCAATGGGAGTTAAAATTTTAACATCCTTCGGAGTCTTTTGAGTTTGGGAAATGTTGGACTGAACATTCCCAAAATGTTCCTTACTCCGAGTTCTCAGAGCTTTCCTAGTTTCTCATATCCTTTTAATAATTCTATTTGCTGCCACTTGGGTGAAAAACCGAGTTCCAAGCTCTCTTTGCAACCCAATGACTTGGAATATCCTTAGCCCACCTAACTTCAAATTTTATAGGCTGAAAAGAACTAGCTTTTTACCCTATAGTATCCACACTGATTGGATGATGATCAAAGGTAAAATCTGGCAAAACACGAACCAAGGGTCGGGGAAATGAAGCTCTCCAACTCTGAGGACCGCAGCTTTGATGGAGACTAGACCCCGTAGGCAATAGCCCCCCTCTCCAATGACTCAAAGTGAGCTGAGACTCTTTAAGCTCCCAAATCAATTAGACCCAAAGAGTTGCAGCACTCCCTCAATGCTCTAGACTAGGACGCAGATGAAGAAAAAGAACTGCCCGCACTTGTTCCACTACTCCAGAATTCCTTGTCATTTAAGGTTCTGCTAAAATCCCCAATCAGAATCCTCGCTTCCAAACACCTCTGAAGCTTCCTCGGCAAAGTCCTCCAATAGGAATTTCTATCATGATCAGAAGCCTCGCTTTCCGATCTTTTGTTTTTATTTTTCCTATGAAATAATCTTAAAAAGAAGGAACTTACCAAAACACAAAAAAAGGGGTAATTTTAAGGCACCACCAGCTCCAAAATAACTAATAACGAATCTACTCATTATGCCAAATCCCAACTCATTCCTAATTACCAACATGGAAAAAAGGATGACTTGCAGAACACCAACTTTTGCTGCAAAAAATAGCATCTTGGAACCGGGATTTAAGTGGCAAATTTGTACATACTAAACTGGATAACATATAGTAAATCACAAAAGAATTGGTCAGGCCAACTCCGATCTGGCTCTACATGCAACAAAGGAGAACGAAAAAAAAAATAAAAAAATCAGTCAGAATAAACGAATTGTAGTGCAGAAAAAAGAAAACGCAAAGCAATATAAAAGAGTATGAAAGTGTCAGTGGCAGCGTTTATAAACGTGCTTTCCTATCAGAACAAGGTTGTATATTGTAAATCAGATAATCCAAAATCATAAAGCTCAAATGGGCACCAAAGAATATCCTAGAGCATCACAGAGGTCCTATTCCCATGGTAGAACCAAATGCCAAATATCGACGTTAAAACAACGGCAGAGGTGTTTCTGATAAACACTTTATCAATGAACATAACCTTACAAGTAGGCACAAATTTGAATTAGTCATAGAGGTGGATTCTCTGGAATTAGGTAGCTATATATTTGGGAAGGATTCCCAGAACAAGGAATTCCTCAACATCCAGCTGCTTAAAGCACGACTGTTGGGAGATGCATGGATTTACTCATGTATGCTTAAATGAGCAAAGCTCGCTGGAGTTTTCGCTTTTATCTGCCCTTGATATCATCAATCTGGCTGCTGAAAAAATAAAAAATAATAAAAAATTTGTAAGAGTTAATTAATTAATTCAAATTGAAACTGTAAGTGTTTAGAAGGAACTATGGTCCATGTCAAGGACACGTCTGACAGTAAAGAAAAAAAAAATATACAGGTAATGTTAGTACCACTCTTGAACTGCTTTCGCCATTGATCCCGGAGATGAGGTCTTCCAACTCATCAACTATAGCCAAGTAACAGAAATGGTATTGCTCCTATTCAAAATAAAATTAAAAAGGTGCTTAATTAAGTTTTAAAGGAAGAGACGAAAAAAATGGAAATTTCAAATCTTCATGTTGACATAACTTCAAATTCTTTGCTAGTGCCACTAATTCAGCGTATGTTTACTAAGGGATTGGTTAGTGAGGTACCATCCAAACTTCTTGTTGTTTTACCAGCATTAAGCATGTCACTAATGAAATAGCAAATTGGAGCAAGTATTTATGTCAGTTATTGAAGCCAAAAGATGAGACAAAGAAAACAACAATATTTACCAGTGTTTGAACCATTCCAATTCGCTGAGACCTAAACATAGTTATGGTTTTCGCAAGATCTAAAGCAGACAAATCTCCAGCAAGAATCCTCTGGATTGTGTTGTGAATCGCACAGTATGTTCCCGTTCTCCCTATACCTGCACTGAGCATGAGGGGACACATGTATGTCAGTTAAAAAGGCTATTTGATTTACAAAAAATTGCAGAGGCATATGCAAGTCATAAATAAGAGACAAACCTGCAGTGCACCACAATTGGGCCAATAATGGGTGGTACTTGATGTATTCTTTTGAAAATTTCACGAACTGCAATTGTGTCTTTAGGAACTCCATGGTCTGGCCATTCAAGATATTGAATATGCAGAACGGACATAGGCGGTTCCTCAGACTGCAATGACATAGACATGATCAAGTACGCATAACCGACACAACATTAGAGTAATTTAAGTTGTTGCTTATGTTTCTATTTAAAATCTTGTACATCGCGTGCGCACTCACACATATATTTACATATTTTGCTGAGTAGATAAGCACATCTGTATCAAATTTGTAAACAAACAGTCTTATAATGGATAACAAATAGAGTTACATTTTCAATAGTTTTGGCCAAGATAGTGTAGAACTTTTCAGGCAAAGGGGACAAGCTTAGTTTCAAATTCAATCATGGAAGACATTTCAAAGAGTCAAAGGTTGATACTTTAGATCAAAGAATGGGCCCAGTGAGTGTAAAACTTTTCCAGGAAAAATGGACAAGGTTAGTTTCAATCATGAATCATTTCAACGAGTCAAAGGTAATTTTTATGTGAGCAATAAATGCCTACAATATAGGCAAATGGTAATAACCACCATTTTTCATTCATTCAGACGAAACTTTTGAAAAATGTTAGCTTACCTCCTTATGGTTCACCTCTAGATGGCGCAACACTAGATGGTTCGCCTCTAGATGGTTCACCTCTAGTGAAGTGTTGTTACTACTCCTTTTAGTGTTAATAGTTATATTACCAAATTCTCTAGGACCATCTTCTGCTTGAAAATAATCTCCACATTTCACCATCTGTGCCTGAAATTTAATTAAGGATAAAAATTCAGAAAGATGAAAGGATTACAAAGTACTTGGGTATGTAGAAATGATCGAAAAGTAATTAAACCATATAAAGACTACAAATTGGAGTTCAAAAGTTTGTGAGAGAAGTGCCAAAAGCACATGAAATGACAACATATAAATCAAAACAGGACATTCAGAAGAAATGCATAATAAGATATCATACTTAAAAATAAGAGTGACTGTTTTTCCTAAGCTACACAAAAGAAGCAGTAACAAGAAAGTACCATGTTCAAGCAATATAACTATAGTGGTATAACTTTTGTTTACTCTAACATAAGGACCATAGAAAGGAATACCAGAAAACTATAGCATAATTAGGATAAGATAAAGTAGAGAATGCTTATGTAACTATACATGTATAAACAGGCTCATATTTATACATACATTTGTACATATCTGCGCATGTGTGTGTGTGTGAATATCATATAATTGAGCCTCTTAATAGTCAAAAGAAGGAAGCATTAATAAATCAAACATTAATCAATGCACATCAGAAACAGTGCCGATGTTTTCACAAACTACTCCTTGCCTCACAAAAAGGAAGGATGGTTTCAGTTGAAGAATCAAAATGAAAAACAGGTAGAAAGACACGCAAAAGATTATGTAATGTGGCTGCCTACATTCATAGTGAAGGAAATGACAATTTTAAAACCTAAATAATGTGTATGAATTATAGTGTTATCTCAACTGTACTTCCCAAAAGCCAATTTCCTCATATGTTAAGCATGTAACTCATTTATTCCAAGAACAAAAGCCTTCAATCTCGACTTCCTTGACAAAGTTGAAAAAATAGAAATGAATAAAACAGAACTAAGGGCAGCCCCCTAGCCTTTCAACATGGGGATTCTTGATCATATCACCAGAAATATATCTACCTAAAGAATCCACCAACTAATATCTACAGAGGGTACCTTCTAAATACCCTTCACGTAACACATCTCATGGGGAAGGGTTAAGTCCATAAAATGAAACTCCTGAAGAAGCTAAAACCAGTTAAGTTGATGGGTGAGGCACAGGGGTGTATGTATTGGCAGCTCCTTGAAAAGAAATACATATTAAACACTCAAAAGTTTTTGTAAATATTATTTCCAATAGAACAAAAAAAATTTAATGATCCAAAATGGTTACAAAGAATTGAAAATACTTATAACAAGATGTGAAAAGAATTGATGCATGAAAGGCCACAAACCCAAAAAATGTAGTAGAAGCTAATGAAGAAATCTGAAAAGGACAGAAGAAAACTGACCTGCAATTTTGCACAAAACGTATATAGACATTGACAATTACACAAAGTATTTGTGCTTCATAACTAACTAATACCTTATAAAAAAGGGGGAAAAAAAAGGAAAAGAAAAGAAAAGAAAAAAACTTAAATTTCCAATTTCTTTAAAATCCAATGGTTCTTTCTTAACATTCATTAGAGTTTCCTCCATAGATAAGGATACATTTAAAGAAATACAAGATCTAAACTAATTTTTGCAAGCAACTACATAGATATTTCTACATGCACATGAGATAACATTTAAACATCAGTGTTTATGCTTCATAAATAGCTTATTTCAATTCCTCTTAGAATCGTAAAATAGTTCTTTCAATACCATCATTTAAAACTTCACCCAATGGATAAAAACAAGAACTTTAAACATTTAAAGGCAAGACATCAACAAATTGTCATGACTACAAAAATTTAAAACACATATATCAGAAATGTCATATGGTACTAATGGGTCTTGTTTGTCGGTTGCCTTGAAACTGGATTGGAATATTTTAATCATGAAATGTGAAATAAGAGCACAAAAATTTCCTTGAATGGAAAACAGTAAAGTACCTTATAATTATCAACCAACCGAGTGAGCATCACAACCACAGGGCACTGGTGCTGGATCACCATCTCCCAGAAATCTTCATAAGTGTGTGGAAGTGGACCTTGTGTAGCAATAAAGCGGGATATGTTTTCAGAAGAAGCAGCCTACAATCAATTCCTCAGGTGTCATACAGGATACATGGGTCCATAAACAAAACATATTTAACTATCTGTAGATGCAAAAGCAACAAATTAAAGCATTTGACACTCTACCGTGATGACGCTGGCATTGATGTAGCCCCTTGCAGAAGGTCTATAATCCTTGCAAGAGTTGAGCACAACTCTGGTTTTGTCAACTGATGTTTACAACCCAAAGAAAAAATCCAAAACGAAATTAGATCTCTCAAACTTATTATACTTTTGTCATGACTACAAGCATACGATGTCGTAATTAGTAAACACATTTTAGTCATGCATAGAATATTTTGAACCCGTTAAAACTCTGAAAGCAAACTGCCACTCAAACTTGGTAAATAGTATAGCAATTAGTGAGGATAAAAATGCTTTTATAGTCTCCGAACTCATACTCACTTTGATCCATGAAGTTTCATTTGTATCTCTCATAAAACCATGTTTAAGTACCATTCATGTCACTCCGTTAAAAGGGAAGTTTGCCAAAACGACAATCTCACAAAATGAAATTAGCAAAATGACCTTTCGTTTTAACACCGAGCGACAGTGTAAAAATGGGTGTTTCAAAATCATTTTGCTAATTAAAATTTTGAAAATTATTTTACTAGTATAGCTCCCTAATAAGACTATTTTTACAGAGCACTTCAAAATGCCATCTTGAACTTGACACGAAATTGCCTTTTGAGTTCACAAATTGACTTTGACGAAAGGACTAAAATTAATACGAAGTCAAAGTAAAGCCATGGAAATAACGTCAAAGTTCATGGACTAAAAAGACATTAACTTTAACCCTAGAAATGAAACAAACCGAACCAAATGGCCTAAAAATACAGATTAAAAAAAAAAGTAGAAAACAATTGAAGATCTTCATTGACAGAAACTTACAAGGCAAGACATCAGGGTAGCGGTTTTTACTCAAATTCACAGGATCAAGAGCCACCGTGCAGTTTCTCTTCATCTCTGACGACGTTATCCTATTCGACTGAAAAAAGATTTAAAAAATATATATACGTGTATGAGAGAGAGAGAGAGAGAGAGAGAGAGAGAGAGAGATATATAATGAGAAAGTAAATTTAGTTAAACATTTTGAGAAAACTCCATCTTGGTAAACATCGGAGGCGAACGAAACCTGAAGAAAACCGAACTCCTGGTTGATCTGGTTAGGGCTTTGGAGTTTCTCCTTGAACAATCCGAGGGCTTCGGAGCAGTGCTTGAGCTGATCCGGCGTGAGAGCCAATCTCGGCGGGGAATCCAGCGAGAAATTCAGAGCCGCTGAGGGTTTAGCGGCGGCGGAGGATGAGGCGGAGGCGGATCTCCGGTCGGCTCTAGAGCGGCGAGAAGTGGGGTTCCCCATAATGAAGGGGAGAGAGAGAGAGGATTTTTTATTTATCTTTTTTTTTTTTTTGGTTGGGAGTTTTTTTACTTATTGTGCTGTAGCGTGTGAAGTAAGCATTTGCTGAGTTGGGTGTTTCAGAGTTTTTCAGACCCTGATCTGGTTCAAAATTGGTGCCTCCGTCTGTCCCCACCAATTGTAGGGAATTTTCATTGATTTTTGTTACGATTAAAAAAAAAAAAGTAAAAAAATAGCTGTGACTTTAGACCGTCGGTTAGAAATCGTTATAAAATAATTGCAAACCAGAGCGTATTGTTTAGTGAATCGTTATCCAACTATTTTTTTTTGAAGATAAAACAATGTACATGTACCTAATTATGTATATAAGAAGTGTCGAAATTTGACACTGTTAATTACTTTCAACTTAAACGCTTGTTTTAGTTAAAAAATATTACAGAAAATTATAAATACACAATATCGTAAATAAATAATAAAGTGATAAGTAAAATATCGTTCTTGTTGATGACTAGATCATCTCCGACTACCGGCCATCCTTCTCGGCTCGGATCGTCGCCGTGCCGGGAACAGCCGGGAACATATTTTGTCGAGACGATAACTTATGGAGTCGTGTGCCTGGGTGGCCACTACTCGGAGTACTCGGGAGCGGTCGGCTAGGATTAAACCGGCTCCGATCTCTAGGTCGAGCCTCGGGAGACCGCCCATGATTTGACATTGATCGTACACGTCACCGGCTGCAGGCGCCGCCCCACCAGCCCCCATCACGTGTCAAATCGCCTGCAGCCAACCACTCTGACAGGCACTGTTGCCCCCTTGCAGTTGACGCCCATGGCGTCCTGCTGCTCACTGAACGAAGACTAGGGCCACGTGGCACCCATCCATTGGGCTAGTAGCCCCTGCAGGCCTACCTGTCCACCGGGTACCCTAGGTAGCCGACCCGCCCGGGTCGCCCCGAGCACCCAGGCCCACTAAGAACACCTATAAATAGAGGAAAAACCCTCACTTCCAGGTACGGTCATCTTTGCCTTGCCAAAACTCTGCCTCTCCCCTTGCATCAGTACCCTTACTGACTTAAGCATCGGAGTGCCCACGGCAGACACCACACCGATGTCCCCATCATTCCGAGGTGCATCCATTTTGCAGGTGATCGACGGTGGAGCGACTGGCGAGTATTAGTCGGAATACCCGATCTCGTTGGGTGTTGCTGCCGGAACCATTTCTGGCATCAACAATTCTTATAAGAACTGTTGTTACCAATTATCGAAATTATATTAACTCTAACTTTATTTAAATAACTGAAATGAGATTTTCTAATAAAAATAACAAAATAAATAAAAAGAAAAAAGACTAAAAATACTAAAAATCTAGGTTTTTCGATTTCACCGGATTAATCATATTCAAATCCTCTAATCTAATTAATCAATGTCTATTTCCTATATTGCCAACGAATCTCTCTAACGTAATCATTAATCATTCTCAGGCATTAGCAATTATCTCACAATAAGTCATTATCACCTCTCGCTCTCGCTCTCAAACTCTAAGCTTATCACATATCATTAAGAACAGGAAATTCATAATGCTGCACAAATTTCATAACTATCTTTAGATTATGACAATCTCATCGTAGATTAAACAATGGCTTATTCAATTATCATTTCTCAGTCTTAAATCAAATATCAAATCATGCAAAAGTTAGCAAGAAATTCACAAGCATTAAACACAGATTAAAATACTCAACATAGAATTGGAATAGAATATTAATCAATTAAAAATAGAAAAACTTAAATAATCATATCTAGATAGATAATATCCCTAAAAAAGAAAATTACTTTATAAATAAAAATAGAAATCTCCAAAATAAAAGTTTAATCATTCTCAAATTATAAAAATGAAAAGATAAGAAAATAAAGCAAGAAAACCTAGTTTGAAGGTGTCACAAGTCTCCAAAACCTTTTCCTAAATCTTCTTCTCCCTCTCTTCTTGATAATTCAAGATAATATCTTCTTAATTTTGCATAAAACTAAACCTAAAACTTAAAATATTTTTTTTTTCTTTGGTTTTTGGCTTCTCCCGCAGCCGAAAGACCCTGGCACGGAGCCCTAAGGTTCCCTTTTATAAGCCTCCAAGCCATAGACTCTTCTTTTATTTTTTCTATTTTTTTTTTCTTTTCTTTTGCTACAGCAAAGTTGACTACTGTCAGCCTTAACGGGGCCCATGGGACAGGTGGCGAGCATTGATTAGGAGGGCGCTGAAGCTTGGACACGTGGTGCACTGGAGTTCGCTGCAGCACACAGGCGCATGGACACATGGTGGGACGCAAAACGTTGAATTTGGCATGGCTTGATGGCGCTGGCACACGGACGGATCACGCACCTAGCTGGGCGTGTGTGACGTACTCGCCAATTGGGCCTCCTTTATGCAGATCTAAAGGTCAAGACGGGCGACTGAGCGCGCGTGGATACTTGCGCGAGTGGTCGATATTGGCTTTGAATTTTCTTTTGCTATTTTAAATCATTTTTATCACATTTTTACTCCAAATTACTATTTTTAACCCTTTTAACATAATTTAACCAACACACTTGGGATAACATAATAAATTTGGGGAAAATTAAGATAAAATACTAAGATTATAGCAAAAATATAAGTTTAAGAATGCTAAAATAACTCTATTTTCTAGAGATAAGATACTAAGATTATAGCAAAAATATAAGCTTACGAATGCTAAAATAACTCTATTTTATAGAGATAAGATACTAAGATTATAGCAAAAATATAAGCTTACGAATGCTAAAATAACTCATAGAGTTATCACACCCCCAAATTTAACATTTTACTAGTCCTCTAGCAAAAGAAAGGAAAAATCAAGGAAAAGAGTGAGTATTAATTTAGTTTGATTTACAAAGCATGCCTCAAAAATTTCACCTATTTCATAGCTCAAGGAAAACTCTTAACATCATGAAAGTTTAGAATTTCAATTCAAATGCTTACCTCACCTTGCCTTGGATTCTTTTCGTGTGTGTGTGTGAATATAGCCCTTTACACTCAAGCACTCGTAACTCTGATCAATTTATGCAAACAAGTGAATTATGATTGATTTCTAGATGAAGAAATTTTTGAACTCCATATGGTTACTTTTCTTATCACTCTCCACTAATATAGACAAATACAATACCAAGGATCATAATGACTTTTTAGGCTTGTAATGTTAGGCTAGGATAATGATAGGATAAGGATAATAATGTGACTCAAATCACTCTAAACACATAATCATTCTAGGACCTTTGTAGAGCTTCTGCAACACTCCCACTAACACCCCTAAACTTGATTTCAACTTACTTGCATCCACTTTTTATTCTTTTTATTTATTTTATTTTTTATTTATTTGAGGTACTACACCTCAAACTATTTTTTATTTTATTTTTAATTTATTTTTGAAACAAGGTGTAGCACTTTTTTTATTATTTTTATTTTTTATATTTTATTTAAGAAACAAAAATAAGCTTTTCACAACTCCATAGATCCTCCCAAACTTTAGCATAGCTCAAAATAACTCCCATAATGATCAACATGTTTAAGGTAAAGGGTTGAAAGGTTTGAAATTAATAAAAAGATGTGGGTAATAAAGAAAATGTAAACATTAGGCTCAAAGGGGTGACTAAGGATATGCATATGTAAGGGTTGGCTTAAAAGGCTCAAATGATCCAAAGATGGCCTAAATCATGTCCTTGACAAAGTGCAGTCTAGGATTTCGCCTCAAGTGATAATAAAAAAAGTTCAAGAGTTCGATGAGATCGAAGGAGTTACTTAATTCACATAAGCTTTCTCTAAGTAAGTAAAATAGCTAATTGATCAAGGCTATATGCACAAAGTGTTCAAATAATCGAAGAAAGACAAAACTCACACAAGAATCAAGCACACAAAAAATACAATATTCATCATTTTCTAAGAGCTATAATTAGTTCAATCTATTCATTATCATCGGCCTCTAACAATCAAGCAAAATCAATACTAAAAAAAAAAAAAAAAAAAATTAATACTTTTACCGCCAAACTTAAAATGCACATTGTCCTCAATGTGTAAGCAATCAAGAAAATAAGAAAGGTTATTAGAAACTTCTCTCGTTGGTGCTTAGCTCCACGAGTTGACTCCTTGACTTCAAAACTTGTACCTAAAGAAGAAAAACAAAGAAGCAAGATAAATAAACAAATAAACAAAAGATCATAAAACTCGAAAATAGAAATTTGAACAAAAAAATAAATAAATAATAAGAAGCATGTAAAAAGCTTGGGTTGCCCCCAGGAAGCGCTTAATTTATAGTCGTTGGCTTGACTGTGGAGAATGGCTCGTTAAAGAGCGGCTTTCACCCATAATAGATGTCATATAACACCACATACGGGTCTTGATTGTTGATGCCCTCAAGCTTGGCAAAATACGATAGAATTCGGCGTGTGGCTCCAACAAGACTAGGCTTTGATGTATGTGCTCAGGGAACATGAGTGGATGACACTAATGTAGGTGGAGGAGGTAATGACCACATCAGATCTTCATAAATATGATCTTGGATGAGTAATGTGGTCACAATCGGTTGGGCACTAGAGACTTCTTCTTGTGATTCTTTTTTTATGGCTAAGTCTTATATCCCTACTTTACTTAAAGAGTCGTTGTTATGAAACAACTCAAAGTGCTCCTCTCTTTGCGTCGGCTCCTTAAGATGGCAATCTTCAATGGTCTCAATTGGTGCATCAATGATAGGAGTGGATGCTACCAATTCTTCATGTTGACAATCTTAGTCGTTTCGAAAAATATTCTTTTCCCAATAATCATGGTTGGCCATGTCTTTCAACATATAATAGGCTTCGTCAATTGGTCCTTGGTATAAAGGGAAAATACCATATACACTTTCAACCCAACTTCTTATTGTGTCGCATTAGCCGTTAAGGAAGTTTAGAAGAATATATCCATTAGAAAAACCATGATCAGGAAACCTATTAAGCAAGTCTTTGTATCTCCACTAAGCACTATGTATCGGTCCATGTCTTGTTGGGAAAAACTCATGAGAACTTGTTGATGAGACATCTTTAAGTACCTCAAATAAGACAAAAACAAACAAAATTAAAACAAAAGAAAACAAATAAATAAAAATTTAAATTAAAACTAGAGTTATTTGGTATCAATATTAGTAAAGCAAACTAGTACCCGGCAATGGCGCCAAAAACTTGTTGTAGAAAATTACAAGTGCACAATATCGTAAGCAAGTAATAAAGTAATAAGTAAAATATCGTTTATACAAGGACTGTCATTACCAATCACTGAAATTGTATTAATTCTAATTTTATTTAAATAACCGAAAATAGATTTTTTAAAATAAAAATAATAAAATAAGTAAAAAGACAAAATATTCAAAATACTAAAAATCTAGGTTTCCAATTTCACCGGATTAATCATATTCAAATCCTCTAATCCAATTAATCAACGTATATTCTCTATATTGCCCACGAATCTCTCTAATGTAATCATTAATCCTTCTCGAACATTAGCAATTTATCTCACAATAAGTCCGTTATCACCTCTCGATCTCAAACTCTAAGCTTATCATAATTGATTAAGAATAGGAAATTCATAATGCTATACAAGTTTCCTAACTATCTCTAGCTTATGACAATTTCATAGTAGATTAAATAAGGGCTTATTCAATTATCACTTATCGGTCTCAAATCAAATACCAAATCATGCAAAAGTTGGCCAGAAATTCACAAGTATTAAGCATAGATTAAAATACTCAACATAGAATTGGAATAGAATATCAATCAATTAAAAATAGAAAAACTTAAATAATCATATCCGGATAGATCATATCCCTAGAAAAGAAAATTACTTAATAAATAAAAATAGAAATCTATAAAATAAAGATTTAATCATTCTCATATTACAAAAATAAAAAGATATGAAAATAAAGCAAGAAAACCTAATTTGAAGGTGTCACAGGTTTCCAAAGCCTTCTCCTAAATTTTCTTCTCCTTCTCTTTTTGATAATTCATGACAATCTCTCCTTAGTTTTGTAGAAAACTAATCCTAAAACTTAAAATATTTTTTTTCTTTTTTTTTTTCTTTGGTTTTTGGCTTCTCCCCCAGCCAAAAGACACTGGTACGGAGCCCTAAGGTTCCTTTTTAGAAGCCTCTTAGCCACCGACTTCTCTTCTTTTCTTTTTTCTATTTTTTTTCTTTTCTTTTTGGCTGCAGCAAAGCTGACGACAGTCAACCCTAGCGGGGCCCATGGGATAGGTGGCGAGCGTCGGTTGGGAGGGCGCTGAAGCTTGGACATGTGGTGTGCTGGAGTTCGCTAAAGCACGTAGGCGCAAGGATGCATGGTGGGACACGAAGCGCTGGATCCGACACGGCCTGATGGTGCTGACACGCAGATCGATCACGCGCCTGGCTGGGCGTGTGTGACATACTCGCCAATTGGGCCTCCTCCATGCAGATCTGAAGGTCAAGACGGGCGAGTGAGCGCGTGTGGATACTCGCGCGAGTGGTCGACATTGGCTCCGAATTTTCTTTTGCTATTTTAAATCATTTTTATCACATTTTTACTTCAAATTGCTATTTTTAACCTTCTTAACATAATTTAACCTATTAATAAATTTGGGGAAAAATTAAGATAAAATACTAAGATTATAGCAAAAATATAAACTTTAAAATGTTAAAATAACTCTATTTTATAGAGTTATTAAAAAAAAAAACCCGTAAATAATTGGTCGAACTAATTCGGTAATTTTTTTGACTGACGATTGGAAATTGTCAGAAAATAGTTAGAAACCGGATCATATTGTTTAAGTGACTCGTTACGCAATTAAGTAAATGTTTGTTTAATTTTTAGATTAAAAAAATACATGTATCTAGCTATATATGTTTGTTGAAAGGAGTGTTTTGTTTGAACTTCTTTTTTTATTTTTATTTTTATTTTTTGCTTTTCCTATTTTCTTCCAATTTTTATGTAATTCTTTTTCCACTTTTTTTTTTTCTCACTTTCCCTTTAAAATCTTATATATTTTAATTTAAAATATGTATCATCAAATATTCTTTACATATATTTTTCTTATTATGGAATAATCTAAAAAAAAAAGTGTCCTCATTTATAATTTTTTTCTTATGTCTGTTGAAATGTCATCTTATCTATTGTGACTTTTATATTTATATATATGGAAGAGCTTTCAATGGTTACTCTAATAATTACCTGTTTATGGTTATCGTTATTTTAATCGTTTGATATAAATCAGGCGGTTGCAATAAATTGAGAAGTTGATCAAAAGAATATATGATAATTAATGAGTATTGAATTTATAAAACTTATTAAATACAATATTAGATATGCAACATGTTCTTAACTTACTAACATGATTTTTTTAAATGAAATATAAATTAAAGATTCACTCTCTAACTTTTGAATCTTTTCATGATTCATCTCCATTTGTGACTTTCTTTCTTTTCATTTTTTTTTTTTTTGTCAATTCATATTCTGCACTTACTAATTTCGTCCTCATTTTTACTTCATTGTTTTAATTTTTTGTGTACCAACTCTATCATGGGGAAACTTATTAAGAAACTCCATAAAAACCTTCAACTCAACCACCTATTATGTACAAATCATTATCTAGCACCCTTCTCTTTTAGTGAAAAGCAGGAATTGTTGGGAAAGAAAAAACAGGGAGTAACATATTTTAGAACACTGCATTGTTTATTTATTTTTTTATATGAAAGTAAAATTAATTCAAGTAAAATTAGAATAATGAAAAACATGTATATCTTGTTCACACTTTGATTACAGTTTTAAAAATTTTGTTCCTTTTCATTTAGTATGAAATTTTGTAATTTAATAGCCGCATGGAGATGATTTTTATTGGGTGGAGAGTGTAATTTCTTTAAGAGGCTTCATGAGCTATTTTGGAATTAAGAAATATGGGTGAGAGAAAAACTATAATTTTAAATGGGTAATCTATTACCACCCTTTTCTACTTTTTTTTCCCCTTCTTATTCTTCTTAAACAACTCACCATTAAAATTTTCCATTTTGATTATGACTTAATATTTCCCCTCTTTAAAATTTTTTTCCTAGTTTGGTTTTTTTTTTTTTTTTCATTTGATTAATACATAAATGGATCATATTTGTTTAATTTACTAAAGTTGCAAGCAATATATGTAAAGTAACTGATGTAAAAAAGCAACGAAAAGAAAACAAAGTATGTAAACGCAAAAATTATAATAATAAGATAAAATTAAATTGAAAGTTTATTATCTTGATTATAATTTTAAGAAAGAAAAAAATATAAATTGAACAACGTATGAATTTTGTTTTACGGGAAGAAATAATCTCATCCGTAAAAGATGATATATATACTATTTAGGCTAATGTTTAATAAATAATAGACTTGAACAAATTTATTATTATATTTTAATATTTCGGATAAGGAATGTGAATAACATATTTTAAACCACTTTTGTTTTTAAAACTAGTTTTGTAATAATTCGGATACGAGATGTGAAGAATATATTATAAACCACTTTTGTTTTCAAAAATAGTTTCTTTTCGTAAGTAATTTTGGAATAACAGAGTTTATTAAAAATAAGGATAAGGCTAATAAACAGATGTATCAATAAACACGTCCCTATTTAAATTTATTCTAAAAAAGGGGTCTTTAGAAATTGCTTTGTAACGTTTACATTCAGAGTAGTATAAACAATAATAATATATTCTACAGTGATTAGAGAAGAAATTGAAATGAGATTACAGACTCTTCAAGACATTTTTTTTATTTTTTATTTTTAAGAAAAGCTTGAATTCGACATATATTTATTTCTACTGCCACGCATTAGTCAGTATATCTTGCATTATAAATTCCACGACTGCATGAAAATTTCCATATATGTCAATTAACCATGGGCTTGCACTTGCCGTAATGAAATTTTTACAAAAAAAAAAATTGTTAAAAAAATGTATAAAAAAAAAAAAAGGAAACAAATTCTTTTCAATTGTAGGATTTTAGTTCCAAATATTCAAGTGACCACCTCTGGTAAAAATATCTTTTAATAAATATATCAGATAAATTGATTCTAACCTGCTATAGCAAGTCTTTAACCTGTTATTACAAGTCAAAAAACTGATATATCACCAAATGTAATTAATATATGCACTATTATTTATAATTTTGTCTTGTAACCATACATAATTACAAAAATACAGTAACCATTGAATCCATATATATATATATATATATATAGCTGCAGAGGGAGGTAGCAGAGGCCGGGGAAGAAGGATAAGATGAGGTTCCAAGTTGCACTAATGAAGCAGGAAGTGAATGAAGTTTTTCCAGAAGATTTATGATTGAGTTCTAAAACTCAAGAGGCAGTCTAAGAACGTTCACAAGGGATTGAACGACTGATTGTTTCCAACGATGATGATAAAATGTCGGAGAAAGAGGCAAAAAGAAAGGGCCTGAGGATAAGACTGAAGGTGAGGGTGTCGTCCGAAGTGGTGGAGGAGAAGAAAGGGCCCGAAAATGCCAACCCCACCCCCCGATGACTGTGAAGAGCGGTAGCAGATGCATGTGAAAAAGGGTAAGGTGAAAGAAGTTCGAAGTTGTGCTAACGAATCAGGAAGTGGATGAGGATTTCCAGAAGATTTATGATTCTGTTCTCATACCTAAGAAGCAGCACAACAAAGTTCACAAGGCATTGAACCACAGATTGTTTCTGGCGATGAGGATGACAGATTATCAAGAGCACATTTCGTTTCAGCGTAGAATTGCATCACAAATTACTCTATAAATCCGGCATATCAACACATTTATGTCACCTTCTGCTTCTAAAATTCAAAAATAAAATAAATAAATAAATAAAAGTGCTTCTAGTTAATTGATTTTTTTTTTCTCTTCCTGTGATAAAATGTGGAAGAAGGAGACGAGAAATTTTTGTGACAACTTCTATAACTTTGCTACTAAAAAATATTGTTACAATAGTTTTTTCCGTTAATTTTTGGATGAAATTTGTCCTTGATTTACTCAAAAAATGATGCTAACGGGCGGATTTTGTTTAAAATTAACGGAAATGATAACAGTAGCGACAATTTTACTCGTTTGAGATCACTTCAATTATGAAAAAAGAATAACAACAAAAGTTACCAACATAAAAATTTAGCCATTTGAAAATTTTAAAAATAAAAATAATATAATGATTACATTAAAAAGTAAAAAAACCAACTAATGAAAATCACACGTTATATTTGTACTGTCTATATCTTTGCTTTGTGATAAATTTATTATAAAGTTTAATTTATGATAAATTTGACATAGCAATTAGCATTTTATTTGAGAATATTTTTTCCATCCAAATATTAAAATCCATCATTCATACAATAATTTATTATTTAACCCTCAATTTTAATTAAACAAAGCAAAACCAAAAAAATGATTACAGGGTTTGAATCTCCTACCGTCCAATTTAAAAAAAGAAAAAGAAAAATCCAAAACCCTCCTAAAACCTTCACACCACGACCACCTCCACATTCTCCCCCGCCACCAACCAATCATGTCCCCTCTTTACTTCCTCCTCCGCTCTCTCCCAACTCCACGCCGCCCTCCTTCCGTCCTCCACCGTCGTACCTTCTTCGACGCCGCCGTCAAATGCGTCCGCGACCGCGGCCTCGACCACGCCGTCGAGCGAGAGAAGAACCTCCTTCCTCTTCTCAACACCAAGAACCTCATCAAATCCGAGCCCTCCAAGTCCCTCCCCATCTCCATCATCGCCGACAACCGAGCCTCCCTCAACATCCCCACCCGCCCCATTGACTTCATCCGCAAGTATCCCTCCGTTTTCCGCGAATTCCTCCCCGGCGGCGTCGGCTTTCAGCCCCACATCAAGCTCACCGACGAAGCCCTCGACCTCGATTCGGAAGAGCAGCTCATGTACCAGAGCGACTCCTACAAGAAGGACGTCGCTGACAGGCTCTTGAAGCTCCTCATGGTCTGCAGAGCCAACAAATTGCCGCTGAGTGTGGTCGAGAACCTCAAATGGGATCTGGGTCTTCCTCAGGATTACGAGCGGAGCGTGATCCCGGAGTTTCCGGACTATTTCCGAATCGCGGCTGCGAACGGCCCGGCGGAGACGAGGGTCTTGGAGCTCGTTTGCTGGATTGGCGAAATGGGCACTTCGGTTATGGAGAAGAAGGAGAAGAAGGGTATGCCACTTGCGTTTCCTATGCATTTTTCGAGAGGTTTCGAAATGGATAAGAAGTTCAAGAAGTGGGTGGACGATTGGCAGAAGCTGCCTTACGTTTCCCCTTATGAAAATGCTGATTACCTTTCGCCGAAAAGTGATGAATCGGACAAGTGGACGGTCGCGGTTTTGCACGAGCTTCTTCATATCTTGGTTCCCAAGAAGACGGAGAAGGAGAACGTGCTGTACCTTGGAGAGCATTTGGGTCTTCGTTCGAGGTTTAAGCGAGCATTGCTTAGTCATCCTGGTATTTTCTATTTATCAAGCAAGATCGGAACTTACACAGTGGTTTTAAAAGAGGGTTATAAGAGAGGTTTGTTAATTGAGAATCATCCGTTTATGAGTATGAGGAGTAAGTATATTCACCTTATGAACACTGTAAAAGAAGATAGTAAGCCGATAAGCGTGCTGGGTGGTAGTGGTGATACTCAAAAAACAAAGCAGACAGCTTCCGAATCTAAAGGAGAAAGGGAAGAGAAAGAGGAAGAAAATAAACGGGAATTATATGACTCCTCTGATGCTGAAGTGAATGAAACTGGAACCCGACAAGGTGTTGCAAAAGATACTGTGGCTGCAAGTAGAAGGCTAAGACCAAGGAAAACAGATAAGGATGCGAAAGGGCGTGGCAGAAATTTGGAACGAGGGTGGTCAGCTGGGGAACGTCCTGGCCTCACTCCCAGAGAGAGAGTTTGGAGCAGAACTCCGGGACAAGAGAGATCAGTTGGAGAGCGTCCTGGCCGCACTTCTAGAGAAAGAGTTTCTCCCAAGGTTTCTACGGGAACAGAAATGCAAGGCAGAGGTTTGAGAGGGGAATTGAATCTCTCTAAAAGCTGGGGCAGAACTCCGGGACAAGAGAGATCAGTTGGAGAGCGTCCAGGCCGCACTTCTAGAGAAAGAGTTTCTCCCAAGGTTTCTACGGGAACAGAAATGCAAGGCAGAGGTTTGAGATGGAAATTGAATCTCTCAAAAAGCTGGGGCAGAACTCCTGTACAAGAGAGATCAGTTGGAGAGCGTCCTGGCCGCACTTCTAGAGAAAGAGTTTCTCCCAAGGTTTCTACGAGAACAGAAATGCAAGCCAGAGGTTTGAGAGGGAAATTGAATCACTCTAAAAGCAGGGGAAGGGTAACGCGAGACAAGACGCTTAGTTAGCTTAGATACAGCTAATTTGCTGTATGAATTTATTTACAGGTTTGCTTCCAGATCTGTTAGTTTATTTATATTAAGTTTGTTTGCTTTTTACAGTTTCTTCAATCGAAATGAGTGGTCACGTTCATATGTGCGGATTTGGGTTTAAGTATGAACCTTATGCACTCACCCATATAATAAATGAAAAACTAACAGAAGTGTCTTAACTAAAGGACTTAACAGCGGAATTTGTTACCATAAATGAAAAAAGTGCAAAAAGTGAAAGGCGAGAATACTTTTGGCTTTTTGATAGTTAGGATATCTACAGCAAATCAGCAAAAGAAGATAAGTTACTACTGATTCTGTGCTTGAACTTTTGCGTGTTCTAAACTGAGCTCCGTAGGAGGACCATAAGATTGTAGTTCTTGCTTCGCCATAGTGGATACTATATTTGATTACCACAAGAATACAGGAAGCTCTACCTTGCAGTCAATTATCTAAAGTCGTAGCTTGAGATAGGCGTCCTTAGTAACGTGTTAGAATGGTTTGTGTAATTTTTGTAGTTGGGTGTTAGTTGCCCTCTACTGTGCGTTTTTCAGTATTGTGTATCTTCTTGGTGTTTGTTCTTTTGGTGTTTTGTGTTTGGTTGGGTTGGAATCTGAATAATTTTTCCTTTCGAATTGGGTATGTGTGCCTTGAGCGCTGAGGCTTTTAAGTGTAAAAGAACATGGTGAATACCTTATTGTTTTTGAAACTTAAACCTTAGTTTTCTAAAGGAATTTTAGGCCTCAGTTTATAAGGGTAAGATTGGATTATCTTATGACCCCAATGATTCAGATGTGTTAGGCCTCGGATAAAAACACCAAATTAGAGTCTGCTTATTGTTTGGTGTTGCTGCTCTGCTAGTTCCCTTCAGCAGCCACTAGATACATTAATTTTCTTCTTGGTTTTGTTTACTTCTGATGCTTCCATATATATATATATATGTATATTAGGTTTGTCTTTTTGTTTTTCTTGTTTGCTCAATCTACTGCTGAGCTTATCGAATGTCTTCTTAGTCATGCTGTTTAAAACTGTTGCCTTCTACTCTCTATGACTCGAGCCATACCTTGGGGCGTATGCTTATCATGCCCAACTTTGAGGCTTAAAGGCTTGTTGGTGAACCTCCATTTCGTTTCATTGCATGAGCATTATGGGTTAGAGAATGGATAATCTCATCACGTGCCAATCGCCATACAACCTAGTTTTAGCATTTGGTCCTTCTCATCTTTGCAACTCTTGCACATGACCAATTAGAATCGCCGTGAACTTATCGAAAGCACGATAATACTTACACATTCATGCTAAGGGATTGTTGTGTCGATATCAAAGTACATTCTTGATAAGATTTAAATTTATTTAAATTTTTC
The DNA here is from genome assembly GCA_009761775.1 of Ficus carica. NCBI lineage: Eukaryota > Viridiplantae > Streptophyta > Magnoliopsida > Rosales > Moraceae > Ficus > Ficus carica. Next base: position 19,962,275 of record CM019745.1, read on the forward strand.
TTTGTGATGTCGCCTTCATCAGAATATAATCGAATATACGAGGGGGTTGATTTTTTTAGTGCATATGTAAGAAACTTCCATGTTGCCGTCATCATTGGAAAATACATACTAGATTAATAGAAAACCTCCGTTCACATAATTATTTTTAACGGAAAGTTACAGTATCATGTCCTTCAGTTTGATTCTTTTTTGAATATATCTAACCTTTAGATTGTATATGTAATTTTTAGTCAACAGTACGAAGTTAAGTTTGCAGACAAATCATGCACTGTGGTGGATGATTTTCAAGCTTCGTTTTTTTATTTTTTATTTTTATTTATGTGTCTTTTCGGAGTCTCGACTCTCTATTTAGCACACTGCAAAAGTAAATTAGTTTTTGGACAAAAATAGAGACCAGATTACAATATATTACAGGATTTGGCATTTTGCCGAGGTGACAAGGGAAAATAACACTAGTGTTCAAGTAGATTTATGAAAGAGTTTTCAACAGAAGGCCTCGCTAACCATCCAGTTCTCCAATCATTGTTGAAGCAAGTTATGATCATTGATGCTGGATTTCCTCTAGTGCATAGAATGTCCTTCACGCCTTGATCTTCCGGTCTACTACAGCTCCTAAATACCACAACTCATTTTTCCAATTAGGGCTGTCATTTTTACCCACGGGTACCGGCCCCTCATAGTGCAAGTATGAGGGATAGTATATGGGTGTGGGGGTGGGTGTGGGGATGGGTATGGGGGTTAAGATTAATCACCTACGCGGGTGTGGAGTGGGGGTGGGGAAGCTCTCCCATACCCGCACTCACCCGCATATATTCCCTTATAATGGAGGAAGAATAAAGTTAGTATTTTAATGTTTTTGTTTGCTTTATGAATTTAATTTTATGGATTTCTGAATTTTGGATTTGTTTTTAATATTTCAATTTCATTTTCAATTATGACTACATTGTTAAAATTTATGAAAACTTTAATAAAAGTTATTTTATTTATTTTTGAGTAATTCTTGATGGGTAAATGGGTAGGGTTTACGTATACCCAACGGGTATTACCCGCCCTCGCACCCGCATTAAATTAGGTGAGTATGGAGGGTAAAAAGGGAGGTGGGTATGGGGGTGGGGGAGGCATACCCTCGCCCACCCCGCCCCATTGCCATCCCTATTTCCAATGTAAGGCGGTTATGTGTTTGGTTATAATGCTCCTGCTCCCCTATATTTTGTGTAAGCTCAACTAATTTAATGCGGACCTCCTTATCTATTCCGTTGTCCATGGTGTCGTAGATTTGGAATGCTTCTATCTTTGGCTAGCTTGTTGTCTGTCTTAATTATTGCTTTCTCAACAGAAGAAAAAAGTTTATATCCAAAAAAGAAATAAAGAAAGTTATTTGATAAAAGTGATTTTATTTTTATTTTTTTTGCTTCTTCATCCTGTACTTTCTTTCTCGTCATGTTCAATGGATGATATACTTCATTATCACGCAGCCTGGAGTAAAGGTCGAATCGACCAAACATTGGAACCGCTCTAAGGAAACACAGCAGATCTTTTGCTGCAGCAACAGCTTCAGCATACGACACGACGTATAAGAGTTTTTGCCATCGTTAGACCGGCCTGAGTTTTGGTAGAAATCCTGCAATTTTTGTTCATTTAGCCAAGTATGGATACTCTATTTTCGTGTTAGCTAGCTTTTTCTCCTCTTGCACTCGCCGTTGTAGCGGGGGGATGTATGCAGAAAAGCAAGAGAAAAGCTTAAGCAAAAGAAATGTAGGGCAAAATTATCTTATAATGTCATTGACTTTTGAGTTATGAACTGATGAAATTTGTATATACACTCCTCTGCAAGTTCGTCAATAATAATGATGATTAATTTATCTTTTATGTCAATAAAAGCAAGTAAAGTTTAGTGACGAATGTTAGAATTCTGATTAATCAGATAGATGTGTAATACATTATTAAGTTGCTATTGATACATATACTTAATCATGTCAGTTTGTATCATTCCGGATTAGATAAGTCAATCTAAACACATACTCATTTATTAATCGTGTCAATCCATTATTAGCCCATTACCATTTATAGTAAATCAAAACCGGTTAACTCCGTGTTGATTTCGTATCATGTTGTTGTGTCATAACTCAAATTACTATCTCTATAAAACATTATTATTATTATTATTATTTTAAAGGACCTCTACAAGACATTCCTAGAGAAGCTACCTCTTTATTTTATATACTGTACTATAATATTGTGTGTTCATATTATCAGTTATACTTAGAGGTACAGTATATATAGTATTTTCCACACCATAAAAATAAGGAAAATTTTCAAAAATTCCCCCTGAACTTTGTCATTAGTATCAAGATGTTCCTGAACTTTGAAAAGTGCCTGTTGTGTTTCCTAAACTTTGACAAATGTATCATTTTGTCCCTAACGGATTCCATCAAAATTTTGGACGGATTTTCTGACTAATCAAGGTAATTCTGATTTTTAGGGTTAATTGAATGCCCTTCCCCCATTTCTGTTCGTCATTGTCTCTTAAGAGGAGTTCTGTTTCTCAGAACATAAAAAAAAAAAAAAAAAAAAGGGAGTAGCATCTGGGTTAAAACCTCAAGCATGAAGGTTGATTCGGAAGGTTCAATAAGGTGCAAATGTGATCTTCTTGCTGTTGTACCGACTGCAAAAACAGACAAAAAATAGAGGAAGACAATTCCTTGGACGTATAGCAGATACAAGGTAAGTCTACAAAACAGTTCTTGGGTTATTTTTTCAGGGGTTTTTTCTTTGTATTTGAGTGAGTTTGATGAAGTTAATCATCTGATCTTTTTTGAATGATTGGAGAGTGAATCAGAACCTGGGTGTGGGTTTGGTCGATGGCTTGACGATGCTCATGATCAATGGCCAAAGGATGTTGATGATCTAAATGAGAGATCTGTAAAGAGCGTTGCACGGGTAGATACGAAGTCAATCAACTACGGCTTGAGATAGCATCAAAGAATGAGGCCCTGTTGGAGTTGCATGCTAAAGTTGGGAGCAAAAGATGATGAAATTTTTAATCTTTTAATGAAGATTAAAAGGCTAGAGATGGCATTATTTTGTGGTGGGGTTTTTTTTTTTTTTTTTTTTTTTGTGTGTGTGTGTTTATTTGATGTATAAATCTGTAAATTAAAGGGGAGAAGTTGTTCCCTTAAAAAAAAAAAAAAAAGGAATGAAATTTAGTTGTATCTTGGCACTTTGTGATGACAATTTATTAGGTAACCTGTTTTAGGCATCAAAGCCAAGTAGTCAATACAAAATGATAACAACAAATACATAATATGGTTCAGGCATCAGAGCCAAGGAGTCTTCCACAAAATGATTTAAATTTGACACAATGTTTTAGGCATCAAAGCCAAGTAGCTACAAAATGAGGCATTTTCCAAGTAGTCACTTTATCTCCTTTGTCAGTGGAAGATGCATCTCCCTGGTAGAAAAGATTCTTCGGTTTAGGCAGCCCCACATTTTTTTTCTTGCTGTCGTTTGTATCTCGGGCTTTTCTGCAATAATTTAGAATGGAAAGTAAAATAATAATAATAATAATAATAATAAATTAAAAAATCAATAGAATTACCGTTGGTTCTTGGTTTGAACCTCTTTTCCGCAAGTCTTGCATTTCATCTTCACATAATGTCGTTTCATTGTTGTGTTGTGCTTCCAGTTGGGATAAGTTCATCATGTTCGAGGATCCGCAACTTATTCGGTCTTCTGGGTTGCTTTCTACTCTTGGGTCTCATCAAAGGAGTCTTCCCACTAAAGTGCCATTCATCTCGTGATCTTATTGCCCAAATCTTGTGCGACTAGATTTGCATATATGTTTCCTTCTTGTACCAGTTGCTTACATAAGCCACAGCATCCTCATCTCTACTCCAGTTGCAAGAAATTTTCACTCATCGAAATTTTCAACGAATGTGGTCCTCAAGAAGAAGATTCTCGTGTATTTTCTCACCAACCAAACGAATCACATTGCAAAAAGTTCAAAGCATTTAAGAAAAAGAAAAACCCCCTTACAAACAGAGTATATTTCATTATATATGGATTAAATGACCAAATAAATTGAGATTAACACAAAGAACTCACCATCATCAGAGGGTGCTTCAACAATATGGCTAAAACTCGCCATCAGCGATCATTTCTAATGCAAGCTCATGGTAGAGAACGATTGGTAGTGTTAAGAAATTCTGACTCAAAACCCTAAGGGAATCAATGATTTTTTTTTTTTTTAAATTTTAAGAAAAGGTGAATCAATTGGATGGGTTTAGAAATTGAATGAATTGTCAATTTTTCCCTTTCTATGTGCATCGCAACGGAATTTGTTACATGGGCAAAATGACACATATTTAGAAGTCACTACAGACACTTTTTAAAGTTTAATAGGCATTTTGATATTAATGACAAAGTTCGGGAATAATTTTTAAAATTTTTCATGAAAATAAAAAGAAGTATCCCCAAATCACCAACAGGTAAAACTGACACCTGAACTCAAGAAAAGGAATTTCACTTCATCTAATTGGTATGAGAAATGAGAATTAAAGATTAATTGCCAAAGGTGGAACTAAATTGACCTCAATCAAGAAAGCAACGTTCTTCTACATTGGAGTCTGATGGTTTTTCTCCAACAATGAGTTTAGATGGGTAAATTCCTCGTTTCATTCTTAGGCCCCGATTGGGGTGGTGTTTAGAAAAGTGATTTTCAAACATTTTTTATCATTTTTCTCCAATTTTATTATTCTTTTTTCCAAATATTTTCAAAAAACTTAAAATTAAAAAATCCATAACTTTATTATTTTAAGTCAAAATCATATTTTTTTTCTTCAAATTATATAAAATTTCACGAGGAACGAAACAAGATCCATATTGCTAATTTTTTTTTTCCGAATACGTTTCAAGTTTTTACATTTTTTCACTATAAACAGTTCATTTTTACCAAACACATATTTCCAAAACTCAAACCATCTCTAACCTTCAAAACACCGTCTGACTCCAAACGTACTCTTTTTATAAAGTTACAACAATAGTCCCCAACCTTATTTTTTTGGATAAAAAGTTCCTAAACTCTTTAAAATGGTGTAAAATGATCATTTTTGTTAATAGACATTAGACAAGCAACATTAAATATCGCGTTAATCAAATATGATTTACTCTCTAAGGGGAATTATGAATTAAAAAGTTACATGATACAACTTATATGTGTTATACAAGATCTATTTCATCCAATTTTGTACCTTTATCAGTAAAAAGGATTAAATTACACACTTTAAAAGAGTTTAGGGACTTTTTAGTCACAAAAAAAGTTACGGACTCAACTTAATAAAAAAATTAAGGATCAAATGAGCATTTTCCCTATTATAAATTGATTACTGCTTCAAGGGGGCTTGTAAATTAGGGAATCAAAACAACCCGGGTACATTTTAATATGATATAAAGAGTTTAGGGTACGTTTTTGGTCCTTTATAAATACTAATCTTACACTGTGATTCTTACTTTATATATATAGAAAAAATTAGATAAATAGACAGTTTTTAAATACTTATTAAAATAAACAGTTAAATTTTTTAATTTAAAAAATGACCATTAATCAGTGTACCACAGTCAATCAGTGATTAACCGTAATCAATAAGTGAAAAATACATATTAACATTGGTCAATTATTGATTAATCGTGATCATTCGCTGATTGATTAGATTGACTAATTGACAATGATCATTTTTCTAATTTTATAAAACTTGGATCATTTAATAAAAAACTTCTTTAAAAAAAATTATTTATCCACAAATACCATAAATATATTTCATGTTATATTCTTTATTTATATGTAACATTAGAAGATCGATAAAAAAAATAAATTATGTTGGGCATATTTTTCTGATTGTGTTCATCAAACTTATAGCATGCGTTTGGTTGCACAATTCAAACTTTAGAATTTCAATTCAATTTTAGTCTTTTTCCCTCAGTTTTACTATTTATACAGTTTCATAACTCAAACTTTAAAATTTCATAACTTTACATAGACAAGTCTAAATGAGATTTTTTTTTTTTAAATTATATAAAATTTCGAGACGAACAAAATAAGTTCCATGTTGATATATATATATATATATATTTTTTTTTTCCGAACATTTCAAGTTTTTATATTTTTAACAAAATGAATTAAAAAAAATGGAAGAAGCAGATAATCAAAAACAGCGACAAGACAAGGATTATATATATGATATCGGATACAACTCAAGGGGTCCTAAATTGACATCTGTCTTTGTTCCTTATACATACTAGCATTACAATGACACGAGGTGGAGCAGGGATGGTTCTTACAAAATTTCAGGTTCTTCTGAAAACGATTTGGCATAAAGAGTAACTAGGGCAGTGTCCCAATAGTTTCGAGCTCAAGTGATTTCTAGCCTGTCGGTCGCCATCTGTCAATTTCGTTCTCTTCTTTGCTTGCAAACAAAAAGGAACAGTAAGTACTAACTATGGTTTTGTATACAACTGACAATTTGGATCATAACACGAACTCGATACAAAAAATGAGGGTTAGGGTTGATACAAAGATGTGCGAGTTGGTTTTAGGTTGAACCTACATGACACATCAAAAATTGGGTTGGATTTGGCAAAACTTGATGGATACGAAATTAACTCGTAATAACCCACTCAAAATTCGTGTACAATTCAGGTTGAGTAGTCTTTTGAATAACTAGTTATGAGTTTATATGATTTTGTGTTTTAAATTGACCTTTTGTGATGAACTAATTGTGGATTTATATGACTTTGTGTTTTGGATTGATCTTAGGTGATGGCATATTGCTTAATTTACTTGGTATGGATATAATTATATGTTAAAATCTTTTTTTTCTTTATTTTTTTCTTACTTCCGGCTGGTCAACGGGTTAGTGAGTGAGTCGATCAAACAGGTCGTATCATGTCGTGCTAATCCACCCAAAATACTCTATTGACGGGTTACACAGGTCTGGTCGGGTTAACCCACCAACCTGATAAGTTGGGTTAGGGTTGAGTTTTCTTTAACCTAACAGGTCATAGGTTGGATTTGGGTTAGAGTTTTAAAAATGCGTGTTGGTTTCATCTTGACACGAACCCAACTTATTGACATAAATTGCCAGACATAACTATGTACCCTGCTGGTCTAGCTAAGTAGATAGGAGAGGAATGATTGAAATAAAACCTCTCAGACTATAAATTTGAAAGTATTTTCATTTTTTTTTTTAATGAAAGACATAGGTCTTGTACTATAATTAAAAAAATGAAATCTATGGTTCATGTCATGAGACCTCGTAACAAAAAAAATTTAGTGGTTCATATCAATTTAAATATTTTGGGATTATTTTCAGCAATTAAATGACAAGTTTTAGCTATTAGTTTATCTCCTCCTCTTCTTATTCTTCTTCGGACAGATAACTTAATCATCATATATATATATATATATATATATTTATAAAAGAAAAACTAGACAGACAACTTATACGTTTGGTACTAAGGTTTGGATTGTAGAATTTGGATTTAGATTGATTGTACGTTTATCGAAATATTTAAATTGCTTAAGTTAAAAAGTGTAAAATTTTGAAATGTGTTAGGGAAAAAAATATCAATATGGAGCTTGTTTTGTTCGTCTCGAAATTATATGCAATTAAAAAATTAATCTTATTTGGACTTGTTTATACAAAATTATAAACTTTTAAAATTTGAGTTGCAAATCTTCGTGAATAGTAAAACTAAAAAAAAAAAAGATAAAAATAAAATTGTAAAAGTAGGATTTAGATTGGAGGTCCAAACATCAAAAGAAAAACATACAAAGACAACCTTTTTTTTATTTATTTATTTATTTAATAAGGGGGAAAAGCTACAAGACACTGTCTAACTAGAGTGCCAACAATAATTGGTACCAAGGGTTTTGGATGAGGACCCATGGAGAATTCCTTTTGGTGGTTAAAAAGAAATATATATATATATATATATATATATATTACGTAATCAGTTATGCTTTACTTTGTGATTGGAATGTAGAATTTTCGCTCCATGAATCATGCAAATTAATTATTTTGATATAATTTTGATATAATATGATGTTAAACATACAATGTTAATAAATAAAAAAAAAGAAAAAGAAAGAAGTAAATATCAGTTTTTAAAAAATAATTGAAATAAATAATATATTTTAAAATATTTGTAGTAAATAGTATATTTATTATGTAAATGAAAAATTTAACAAGTAAATGATTCATTTAAGTAATTTGACGTAAATGAATCATTTACCTAATAAACTTTACATTTACTTAATAAATCTGTTATTTATTACTAATATTTTAAAATTTTACTATTTACTTTAATTATTTTTGTAAAATTACTATTTACTATAATTTTTCATAAAGAAAAAAATTTCCATATAACCCATGTAAAATCATTCTTTTGATTATTTTGTTAAACTTTTGGTCAGTTATAAACTTTTAGGCATATGTTTGGTTGCCAATTTGAGTTGAGTTTTTTTTTTTAAATTTTTTTATTATTAATTTTTTTTAGTTTGAAAATGAGTTGAGTTGAGTATTTGATGTTCAAGTTAAAATTGTAAAATTTTATTTTGAATTAAATGTGAGAATACTTAAATTAAAATTTGGAACTGAGTAGTTCAATCAAACACACAATTAACAATTGAGAATGAACTTGTTAAATTGAAACTGACCATTCAAACAAAAGATTACTCTTTGCCTCGATGATGATCAAGGACATTATCAATATTCAATATGAACTCATCAATGTTTATTCGGCAGCCAAAAGAAATAAATTATGATTTTTTTTTAAATCAAAGAAAAACGTAAGAGCCATCCCCACTATGCCACGTGTATAGTATCGAGGCTTGTCATGTAAGGACAAACAAACAATTCAATTCGGAGGTGTCTACAGGTAACTGCAAATGCTTTGCCTGTGATCTGGCGGATTTTGGGTTGCTACGCTTTTGTCAAGTTACATCACATGGGTTTGGCTCCATAAGAGTTTACAGTCAAGTACACAGCTTTTGGATTCTTTACATTTTTAGGAATAGCCTCCTTTGTTTGTATTTGTTTTATAGATTTACCTAATCGTAGATATAATTTAGTAGTACACCCACCACGGTGGATAAGTTGATAAAGAGAGATGACATATTCCTTAACCTTTTTTTTCATTTATCAAGATTTAAATATCGTAGAACTCCCGTAAGATCCTACTCAAGCTTTAACTATAATAGCATTGGATTGATGATATTTTGAGTAGGGTCTTAGTTGACGACTAAAAGAAATTGGGTTAAACGTTCATCTCTTCATTATTATATTCAAGAAAGTGGATCCCGTCTATAGGACTGAAATTGGGACGATGATAGGACCACCATTAAATCCTTTTTCATATCAAAAAAAAAAAAGATATAATTTAGTAGTAACTTTATACATATTGTATTTAGAGGTGTAAGTATAAATTGTCTGACCTATTCAATTAGGTCTAAAGAAATATCACCTAGGATTAGGCCTGTTCGGCATAAACAAAAAGGAAAAAAAAAAAAAAGATGAGAAAATTATCTAAATAATCACAGTATGTTTTTATATATTGATCAAAATGACATAAAATCTTTTATGTTGATCAACATGACACAAAATTTTATTTATTTTAATTTAATTTTGTATCATATTGATCTAACATTATTTTTTTATGTCATGTTGGTATAATAATCTTTTAATTTGTATCATTCAAGTACTTTCCTTGACAAATATTGGCTCAACCTAGTTCGATGGGCCAAAGACGACAAAAAACTGACCCTATGTTTTAGGGGAGAATGAAATAAATAACATTTTAATAAATTTTAAAAATATTTAGAATAAATAATAAATTTATCAAGTAAATAATTTATTTATTTCTTGTAATATGTTATTTACTTGATAAAGTTGTTATTTACCTAAAATATTTTCTGTTTACCAAGTAAAATTGCTATCAACTTCAAATATTTTAAAACCTTACTACTTCAATTATTTAAGATATTTTCTTAAAAATGCTTTTTCCTATAAATTTCCATGTTGTATTTGTAAAATAACTCAAAATAGTTTACACAAAGTTGTTTAAATAGACATGTTTATGTTTTTGGTCATGTTACTTGGATTTTGGATATTTTATACTCATCTAATTGAAATTAAATAAAAAAAATGGAATTATTATAACTAGGATAAAATTTTAGCATAATCATAAGATTAAAGTAGAAATGTATGAAGGACATTTTAAATTCAAAATCACACGTGTGAGATATTCGAATGACATTTTGTTTAATTAGAGTACTACTTGATGTTTTCTAATGGTATCAAAAATAATTTTCACTCAAAATAACAAAGCTTTCCAAGAGAATAAAAAGAGACAAAAAAAAAAAAAAAAAAAAAAAAGAAAATTACTTATGTCTGTGTGTTAAGCTGAAGGGAATCAATCCTTTTGATTCCACTACATATTAATTTTTTTTTTAGATTTTATGTATAGAACTTTAAAGTAAGAAGTAACTTGTTTAAATTGCATTTCATTTTCGTCTCTTCCATTTCCTTACCTTTTCTTAATAGTAACAATAATTGGGCAAAACATTATATAATAGGGACTAACAAAGGGAATCAAAATTTTCATAAAGTCTGGTCACCTTTCTTAAACCTCTATTTAAACCTTTTGTAGGTTTAAATAACCTTTTTATTTTTTTATATACCCGAGATCTTTATTACCTTTAAAAAGTGGTTTCGGTAAACCTTTTCCTGTTGTTCAGTAGGAAAATCCTATTATTTTTTCCTCTAGCTCTTTTTTTTTTTTTTCCAGAAAAAATTATGATTTAGGGAAATTTTTTTTTCTTCTAACCGTTAGATTGCTAAAATTAAATAATATTGAAAACGAAAATGCAGGATATGAATTAATTTCAGTTGGTTTAACAGTAATTAAGCAAAAAAAAAAAAAGATAGAAACAAGAAAGAAGAGTGTTAATTGAATTGATCTTTCGAAAAAATTAGATCATATCCTTTTTGTTTTAAATTTCTAGAGGGCGAAAAGGGATGCGGAACGGAATGACATTAATGAACTTTTTCTTTTAGCAGAGTGTTGTAAGGGTGAAGATGAAAAAAAACGAGGTTCAGAATTGATGAAGATGGAAAACAAGGAGGTTCGAAATTGATGTAACGACAAGACGAAATTAGGCCTTGTCGGAGGAGGAAAAATGTAAAATAAAAGATGGACTCAAGCATGCAAGACCTTTGTAACCGTCACAAGAAACTCTCACATTTATTATCGAGTAAAACTACCACCAATACTAATTTCAATATTTTCAAAGAACTCTAAAACTTCCCAAACAACTTGAAATTCCCAAAAGCTTAAACCAAACTAATAACTCATCATAAAATAACGAAAATAAGTCTTAAGGAGTTAAGATTTTTATTAAATAAAAAATTGAAAATTTAAATTACCACAAAAACTAATTGATTATATCAACATTAAATAGACAACCTTACCACTTCATCAAATTAGTAATGATCTTCAAAGGGAATTAAATGCTAAATGATCTCACGTTGATTTTCTTTTCCAAGGATTAATAATAATCTCACAATAATTATTAGATTGGTTTCTGAACTTTTAGGTAGGTGAGAGTCTGGTTCCTAAACTTTATTTTTTGATAAAGTACCCCTGAACTTTTAAGTAGATGAGATTTTGGTCCATAATCTATTTTTTTGTTGTTAAAATACCCCTAAATTTTTTAAAAATGTGTTTTTTAGACTAAGGTGGGGGTATGATGATGGCGTGACACCAATGGGGGAGGTCATCTCAGCTAACAAAGTACGATGACAAATATTTATTTTTGAACAAAAGTATTCTGTTACCCAAAAAAATAAATAAGCTAAAGCAATATCCAACAAAAACTATATTTATAAATTGAAAAAAAAAAAAAAAAAAACTCACAAATCTTTAAAAACTAGGAAAAAAATGATATAGAGAGAAAGAAAAATGTTGTTTATTGTGAAGAGATAAATAAGTTTAAAATAAAAAACAATAAATAAAAAAATATATTATTTGTCTATTTGTGAAAATTTATTTTTTCTGATTATTTATGATTTGGTGTTTTTTATTTTTTAATTCACAAAAGATTATTTTATGTTGGGGAGTATTTGAACTTATTGAATTATTAGAATAACATAGTACTTTTGTTCAAAAAAATGAAGTCCTTTGTCATTTTCTACGAGCTGAAATGACATCTTCTATCAATGTCACTCCACCGTCATACACCACCCTCCTTTAAAAAATCAATGTAATGACCAAAATACACCTTTTAAAAGAGTTGCGGGGTATTTTGACCAAAAAAAAAAAAAAAATGGGGGCCGGGGGGGGTGGGATTAGGTACCAAACTCTCACCAATCCAAGAGTTCAGGGGTATTTTTACCAAAAAAATAAAATAAAATTTAGGGACCAAACTCTCACATACTTAAAAGTTTGAAGACCAATTTGACAATTTACCCCTAAAAAAAAAAAAAAAAAACTGAACTAACATAGTTTAACACAAACCTAACAGTTTAAAATACAGTGCTATTAATATAGTTATTTATTTATTTATACATGTAGTAGAATTTTCCTAAGACTTTTTTTTATTTTTTATTTTTTATTTTATTTTTTAGTACTTGTAGTAGAATTCTCCCTAGTGGTTTTTTTTTTTCTTTTTCTAAAGGTTAAATTAAAATTACTAATTTGTCATTAATTAATGATCTATAAGCAAGTCATATGTCAATTATCCAAAAATTAACACCAATATTAGTAGGGGTGCTTTGAGATAATTTTTTGAGTTGAGGATGCAAAACATCAAAATTAGAAATTTAAAGGACAATGAGAATAAATTTGGAAGGTACTAGTGCCAGGAAAAAAAAAAAAAAACGCTGCTCAATAAAGTCGTAGCAAAGTTAACATCTCTAGAAATAACTAGGGCTTTGGGAGAAAAACAAAATTCTTTCAAAACATCTCACATCCCAAGCTTCATTACAACAAGGCACCATCCGTTCTTAATACCTAATTACATTCTGCTATAAAACAGCACCAAACACCTAAAGACAGAACATTTTATTACATAGCAGGGTGTACATTTTTATTCTGTCCAAAAAACATCCTCCTTGTTATCATTTCTATCATCAACAAAAAAGCCTTTGCTTTCTTCATCTTCCTCATGGTTTGTTGTGTTTTTGCAAGTGATCATTTCCAAACCAGCTAGTTTTTTAGCCTTCAAGGCCTCACCTTCCCAATCCGTACGGAAAAGCACTACATATAAGACGGACACAACACAGGCTAGCTGAGCGGATAGGAGGCCGAACCACAGCCCGGCGAACCCGACCTTAAGCCCGAAGGCGAGCCCGACGGCGACGGGAGTGCCCACGAAGTAGAACGAGCCCAAGTTGACTCGGGCTCCCACCACGGGCCTGGCCGTGCCACGGAGGATGCCGCAGCCCGTCGTTTGGGGGCAGTTTCCGAGCTCGCAGAGGCCCATGATCGGCATGACCGACGCCACCAGGGCCTTCACGAGGTCATCCTTCGTGAAAAGCCGGGCCCATCTCTCTCTCAGTATTACCGTCCACGTCACGTTGATGAAGCCAATCAAGAAAGCACATCCTAGGGCAACCATGGCCGCCAGCTTGGCTCTGTAGGGCTTGCCAGCTCCGAGCTCATTTCCAACCTGCTCAGATGAGATCAACCTTTTATCAGTGATGTTGTTTTACGGTGATGTCCCGACCATAATTTTAGTAAATTTTATATTAGTAAAGCCCATTTGTAGCAGCACAAAGATAATATATATATATATATATATATATATATATGAATGTAGGACAAAATGTTCAGTATAGAGACAAAATGTAGGACAAATAAAAATCTTGGGATTTGGGGGAACCCATTCCATGAATTAGAATATTAGTGGGAAAGTCTATTCGGGTATTTGTGTTGCTTAAAACAATGGCCTCGCACGCTCATGGAGTTGGTGCTTTATCAACAAAGTTAAAAATAGTGCTTGTTTATCGTGCATTTTTTTCTTGGAAGGAGATCTCTCTATCTCAAATATATATAAATACATATATAAAATATTTTTATCTTAGCTGAAAAAATGCATCTTTTTTTGTTTGTTTGTTGGTTTGTTTGTTTAGTGCTTAAATGTCACGTCAAAAATTAAAAATAAGGTACCATTTTGGTACGAGTACTAATTGTGCCAAATCCATCAAAAAAATCCAATATTACAATGGTACATGTACCAGTATTGCTTTAGAAAATTCACCAAAAAAAAATTGCTTTAGAACAAAAAAAAAAAAAAAAAGGGGGTCACACCTATTTGTGCACTACTAGTAGTGACTAGTGAGCTGCCTTCTTTTTTCTTTTTAAGTAAAATAAAATGTCTCAACCTTAATATGCAATAGCAATAGCAATAGCAATAGCCATAAATACACCTTACAAAGGAACAACTATTCAAATAAGGTTTATTTAAATAAAAATAAATAAATTTTTGAGTCCATTAGGAGAAAAAATAAACATTTGAATAAAAATATTTTTCACCCAAACTTTTAAATAGAAATATTTTGAACAAAAATATTTGACATGTTAAAAAAACATTTAAATGATTAAATTCCATCCCTCCCTTCATTTGAAATTTTTGCCTAAAATACTCTAAATAAATTAATTTCAAATGATAATGTTAAAAACCAGAAATATATTTGAAAATGTGAACATTTCCAATTTTTGTATTGAATGTGATCTTACTTTCTTTTTATTCTGTCTAAATGCTCCAAATAAAAACATTTCATAGGATTAAACTATTTCAAATGTTGGCAGCCAAATGTCGATTTTAAATGTTTTTATGAAATGTGACCTTACTTTCTTCTTATTCTATCTATTTTTTTTTAATTTAAAAGTAAAAAATTCAAACTCTACATATTATGATAGAGTCAAATGTAGAATTATCGATACTACTTTTTTACTTTCTTTGGAATCAGATATGATGGAGATTCAAAATGTCTGCAGGGTGATCTTACATTCATTTTATTGTATCTAAACGCTCCAAATAGAAATATCTTATACGATCAAATTACACTATTTGAAATGTTAACCCTCAAACCTCCATTTCAAATGTTTTAACGAAACACGACCTTAATTTCTTCTCATTCTATCTTTTTTTGCCCTTGTTTCTTTTCTTAATTAAATGTTGAGAGTTTTAAACTCTAAGTTTATGTTTAGTATTAAAGTTGATTGATTTTTTTTTAAATTAATTATAATTTTTATTGATTTAAAAAAAATAAGATGAAAACTTTATATTTAAACTTTGAAACCAGACGTGCCTTATATATTATGATACAGTCAGACGTTGAAATTACATTACACTACTATTCTATTTATTTTTGCTCCTAAAATTAACAATCAAAACAATAATTTAAAAAAAAATAAAAAATAAAAATAAGGGGACAGAGAGAGAAAGGGAGGAGAGAGGAGACTGACCCTGGTAGAGACACAGCCGGAAAGAGCCAAGGGGACAGTGTACATCATGCTAGTGGTCTGAATTAGAATCCCAGTGGAAGCCACAGCCAGTGTTGGATTCGGCAAGTACCCAGCCATCACCGTCACTATCTCATACCACCACCACTCCAAACATATCCCCAAACAGCTCGGCACCGCCAGCCTCAGCAGCTGCCCCATCCCTCCACCACCACCACCACCACCACCACCACCTCCGCCGCTTCCACTCAGCACTTCCCCAATCCCCTTCCACTTCACTCCCCCTCCCTCCTCCCTCCTCCACCGCCACCACCACGCCGCCATCATCCCCGCCATCCCCACATTCGTCGCCGCCGACGCCACCGCCACCCCCGCCACCCCCATCCCCATCACCCCCACCAGCACCACGTTCATCGGCACGTGCAGTGCCACCGCCGCCAGCGTACACATCATCATCGGCCTCGCCGCCTGCTGCGACCTCAGAAAAACCCTCAGCGGCTGCAGCACCGTGTTCGTGAACAGGTCCGGAAGCGAGTACAAGCAGTACGTCGCCGCCATGGCCGTTATGTCCCTGTCTTGTCCCATCGCCACCATGATTCTCTCCATGTTCAGCCACAGCAGGCTGATGGGCAGAGACGCCGCCAGGAGGATCAGGACCATCCTCTGGAACGACAGGATCAGCAGGTCGTGGTTCTTGCTGCCGTGGGCTTGGCTGCAGACCGGCTCGAGCCCCGACGCCAGTCCCATCATGACGGAGTAGCCGGTGATGTTGGTGAAGCCCAGCGAGAGAGCGCCGCCGGCGAGCTCCAGGCTTCCGAGTCGGCCCAGAAAGAAGATCGACACGGCGGCTCTGAAAAACACCAGTAAGTTCATGCCGGTTATTGGTAACGCCAACCCCCATAGCTCTCTTAGCTCTTCTATAATCTGTTGGGAAAAAGAAAGCAGAGGAAAAAAAAATGAGAAACAAGAAAATAAAAAATAAAAAAAAAGTTGACAAGTTCTTTTTTGTTTGTTTGTTTGAAAACGTTTGTGGGTTTCCTTTTGTTTTACCTGAGAAATAGAGGGAAATTTGCGGAAAGAGAAATCAAGGTCTTTTTCTTCCATGCTTGTTGGATTTTGTTGTTGTTGTTTTTGTTCTGCAATAGAGAGAGAAGTTTTGATCTAACAGTGGAAAACAAGATGAAAAAAACAGGATAAAACCTGAAAGTGTTATTTTTCTGAAGAAACTTACCAAGAGAGTAAATGGGTATGTGGAAAACGAAGAGGAAGCTCAAGAGAATATGAAGAGGAAGAGAGGAGAGAAGAAGGGTTAAAAAGAAAAAAAAAAAAAAAAAAAACACAACTAAAAGAAGTAGAAAGTTGGGAAAGTCAGTGTGTGCTTTGGTAGAGAGTGAAAGTGAAAGAACTGGCTAATGGCGGCTACTGAAAGTGCAACACCATGCTGTTGGAAGAGGAGAAGATATGGGAAAGGAAATGAGAACCTTTTTTTTTTTTTTTTTTCCTCTTTTCTATTCAAGAGTGGGGAAAGCGACGGCCAGAAAAGGATAGAGAGACAGAGAGGGGAGAGAGAGAAAGAGAAGCAGAGGAGTCTTCCCTGAATAGACTAGAGAAGCAGGGGGGCTCGTCATAATTGTTATTGTTGTTGGACAGAGAAAGAGAAGATGAAGTGGGCAGAGAGAGAGAGAGAGAGGGAGAGAGAGAAGCACACACACAAAAAAATAAAATAAAAAAAGCTTTTGTTTTTTTATTTTATTTTTTTGCCCTCGGATTGTGGATTATTTTTCCCGATGAATGCTAGAAAATATATGAAATGAGTGCCTTTTCAGTACTCATTTGCCAGGATATATGGAAAAATGTAAAGAGCACTGGTGCGGTGCCTTGTAGTGGTTTGGTTTTCTTTTCTTTTGTTTTTGTTTTTCAATTTTTTTAATTGTTGATTGTTTTAGGATTTATTTCAAATGTGATCCTCAAGATTACAAATTTTCTTCTTTTATTCTCTTCAACTCAAAATACATAAATTCTTGCCATAGATATATCGAAAGTTAAAATTTTGATACTTCAGTCATTGTGGTATCAATTAATATTTTTAATTATTTATATATGCTTGTGAAGTGATTCACATGTAACAAAATCTGTTATTATATAGATGATAGTAACAAGAAACATGTGATAAAATATGTTCAAATATTGCACTTTATAATAAGTCACAATGACTTATACGTGATTAATGTTTAATTTGGATTACACATTCAACTCTAATACAATATAATACTCATTTGGTTTTTTAATATATTATATTTGAATATACCTTCATTCGAACATCGCACCTACTTATTTTTGTAGTCATTCATTCTCTTTTTTCTAATGTTTTTATCAATCATATTATATAATTTCTCTCTCACCACATTAAAATGTTATTCATATGTAAAAAACCCAAATGCACATTCCATTTGAATATAATAGTTAAAGGGGACATCCAAACACGTATTGAATACATTTAAGGCCCGTTTGGGGCATTACTAGAATCCGGTTTCCATATATATGTATATATATTTTGTCTTTTTTTTTTTAACTCAAAACTATTTTTCACTATTTACATTTCCAAATATATATAATAAACTCAAACTTTAAATGTCTATGACTTTGTTATTTTTAGTCGAAATGAGATGGTTTTTTTTTTTTTTTTTTAGATTGCATAGAATTTCGAGAGATATGAAACAAGATTAATATTGATATTTTTGTCGAACATATTCTAAGATTTGACATTTTTTCACTCTAAATTATTTTTTTTCCCCAAATGCACATTTTCAAAACTACATCTGGTTTGCCAACCAAAGCACATGTCCAATACTGAATGAAATGTGATCCAAATAAATCATAAAACTATAAAAAAAAAAAAAAAAAAAAATTGACATCACAAGCATAAAAACATCAAAGTTGTAACATCTGATAAGCTAGGTTAAATTTTGTTTTATTTTAAGTTGGGATAAAGTAAGGCAACACTTACTCTTCAAGAGCTAATTTTGGAATTAACCCATTTGTTTTTGACTTTGTGCAGTTTTGCTATCAGGTATAGATGTTTTTCCGAACAATGGGATATGCGATGAGGTTCGTTGGATTTTAATCCATGGGAAGGTGGGCTTGGCTCCGTTGAAATAAATAGGATCAAATATTATAGACAGAAAGACTTTGCCAAAGGGAAACGTTAACTTATAATGACAAAGTATTTTACTAATCACATGTATTGGTGTTTTATTTTCAGAAATTATCATGGGCATTTGTTCTTCTCTAAAAGGGGGGAGAAATAATAGTGAGAGAAGAATTTATCATATGGAGAAACTCCACTTTTCCTTTTGGTTGTCATGGACTTGAACTTTGTCTAATCAAACAAAATGGTGTTATATCTGAAAGGGGATTTTCGAAACCATTTTCAAGTTCACGAACTGACGACCAATTTCCAGAATTGGATTTGGCAACATTGACTCATCACACACATAACGATTACACACACATATATACATACATATATAACGGTTAATTTCAAATTTGATCTTTGAAGCATAAGACTTGTCTCATTTTGCCCCTTATAACTCAAAATGTAACAAAAACCTCCTCTAAGCTTACTATAAGTTACAAGTCTAGTACTTTCATCAAGAAAAACGTTAATTTTTAAATGGATTTATGACGTGAGCTTGTCAAGTTATCTACATGTAATTAAGATCGTTAAAAAATTACCCACATGATTTTTATTTGATTAAAATCATTAAAACATTTTATATTTTATCGAATAAAGTGCTAAAATTGTAATAAATTATAAGTTGAGGAGAAAATTTTGATCTCTTTTAAGTTATAGGGGTAAAACGAAACGACTTGTATTCTTAGGGACTTAATTTGAAATTAACCAACAAAGAGAAAGAAAAGGAAATTAAAAAAAGAAAAGAAAAGTACAATTACCACATTGCACTGAAAAACAAAGTGATTTAAAAACGACAAACATATACTTGAAGAAAAGTATAACACTCATTTTTCATGCAATGAAAGACAACAACAGTTTCTACTGTGTGTGCTACTATACTTGAAGAAAAGCAGCAGTACCTCTTTAAATTTCCGATGAAATAATACTTTTTGGTAAATCCGATGAAATAATACTATAGCTTGTTTGGCATTCCAATTTTCGTCTACTTTTCTAATTTTTTAAAAAACTATTTTAATAGTATTTTTTATTATAAAATTTTGAATTAACTATTTAAATTATGGGAATATATAATTATATTGACATAATCAATTTATTATT
Source organism: Ficus carica (assembly GCA_009761775.1). NCBI lineage: Eukaryota > Viridiplantae > Streptophyta > Magnoliopsida > Rosales > Moraceae > Ficus > Ficus carica. Next base: position 19,982,091 of record CM019745.1, read on the forward strand.
TTAGTAAAAGCGTATATTAAATGATAAAGTTTTAAATGGATTTATATAAGAATAATTAATTTATAATGAGGATAAAATGAAAAAAATGTAAAAATTTCAGAAAATTTTAAAAAATAAATAAAAGTTTAGTAAGACAAAAGCCTCCATTTGATCATTAGTAACTCCCATCCTACCTATCATCTAAACAAGAGCTTAATATAGGACTTGACGGCGACGCTTGTAATTCTTAAACTATTAGCATTCAACATTATAGTCTTCTAAGGTTTTTTTTTTTTTTTTTTTTTTTTTTTTGGCAGGCTAGTAATTAATTTTTATTTTCATCTTTGGTTTTTTATTTAAAAAATTAGCGACAAAATTTAAAAATTTATTAGAGGTTATAATGTATCCATCACGTGATAAGTTTAGGATTTAATTTACAAAACTATTTACTGAAGGATTAACTTTTAATTATTCTTACACCCCTGCCTATTTGAGGTACTAGTTTAACTAAGAAAATTTGAGATTTAAAATAAAGGCTTTATTAAGAGATAAGGGAATTTTGGCAGCTCATGCTTTGTAGGCTAAATGAGTAAGCATTTTAGCTTCGCTTCCTTGGTTACGGTTTAAGCTACAAGGGCCATCCCATACCACATGTATTATTACCAGACATCCACCAAATAGTTAGAGAGAGTTGACTAAGCCCTTCGATTAGCACTATATATACTTTGGCTTTACAGCCAACTACAAGCGTTATAAGCATCGTGGAGACATGATCAGTTTAAGAAAAGCGAGAGGAAAATTCTAGAGAGAATTGTTTCTTTTATCTAGCGAGCAGTTGATTGATATAAGTATACATTCCACTGCATCATTTGAACAATATTATTTTTTAAAACATATTTTTAGTTATGCGATTATTATTATTATCATGATTTGAAGAAGTTTAAAAAAATTAATTTTATGTATGGTGTAAAATCTCATGCTTATTAGAATCAACACAGATAAAAATTAAAAGGGTCAAATTCTTAAGGAATATAGTTCCAAGAAAGGAGTCATCCAGAAAAGAAAGGATTCTGATAACACGAGATTAACATCATACCAAGAGGGTCATAAGCTAAAGTTAAAGAAAAATATTTTTAATATAGAAAAGTTATATGGTATACTTAGGCTCCGTTTGGTTCGCAAGTTTGAGTTAATATTTTGAAGTTGAGTTTGAGTTAAGTGTAGTTGAGAATAAAAGATTTGTGTTTGGGAGAAAGTATGAGTTAAAAAGTTGAGTTTGAGTTGAGTATTTGGATAGAAAAATGTTGGAGATAAAAGTTTAAAAAAAACAAGGGCCCTGTTTGGATGGTCAAAAAATGCGATTTTTAACTTTCTGTTATAGTTTTTAGTGATTGTTAGATTCACAAACTTACATCATAATTTCCAAACTGTTTGTAAAAGTTATTCGCAAAAATAATTTCGTTTTTTCTCAAAGGTCCAAAAAATCGCCGGCTTGAACTTAAAAATTTCAACTCATACTCATGACACAAACGCCTTTAAAAAAACGCACAGAAAAGCAATTCAACATTTATTACTAAGCATAGAAATTGAAATAAAATTTTTGCAATTGTCATTAAGTACAAAATTAATACACACATAAACAAAACCAACAAACAGTGAGTACGTGTTCATTAACATAAAAGCTCCTACAAATCAATAATTACAATCATTATCTGTCCCAATTAGATATAGACGATTATTCGTTTTACGTTTGCTTATACCATGGTGCTACTTGATATCTTTCCCACATCTCATTTGCTATGTGGTCTCTCATCCCATTCATTGCTACCCTACTTGGGTCATGTTGGTGTGATCCTGTACTAGGCCCAGTTCCATCGATCCCGTCGTTAAACACGTAGTCCGCATTAACATCGACATTACCTCGTACAGGCTCAGAATCTGCTACATACTGCTCAAGAATGGGATCCCCACCTGCACCATCCTTATAAAATTATGGAGAACCGAACACGCCACGGGGATCAATTTCTGCTTGTCCATCGGATAGTTGTTTACGCCTTTCAGTATTTTAAACCGTGCCTTCCAGACACCGAATGTGCGCTCGATACAATTCCGTAGCGATGAGTGTGTATAGTTAAACACTTCACGGCGGTTGCCTAGCCCGTCACGACGTCTTCGAAATTCCGGTATATGATACATCTCACGTCGATATGGGCTCAGGAAACAATCCTTATTTGCGTATCCTAAATCTACCAAGTAAAATTTACCTGCAAAAGTAATCTCATAATATTCATACACAATTATCATTTATTTAACGTGCTTATTATATGACAACTACAAAATATTAAATTAGTTTAATAGTTGAGTTACCGGGTGGAGGTAACGGGAATCCATGGAAAGTTATCGCCTCTTCCAACATTCTCGCATCATGGCAAGATCCCTCATATCCTGCCAATATGTAGGTGAACAACATATCAAATGAACATGCTGCTAATACATTCTGCGAGTGATATCCCTTGCGATTTATCCAAGCGTCAGCATTCTCACGACGAGGGGCACATGGGATGTGCGTACCATCTATAGCGCCTACACAAGCCTGCATCGAAACGTTGTAACATTTTTAATACGCGTACCAGCATTAACAATGAAACTTTATGTTTTTTCTTACTTAATTTTGGTACGCTATTTAATAATATAACATAGAACACTTACATCAAACCATGGCCGATATTTTTCCGAATTCTCTATAATCAAATTTTGGATTGATGTGTAGTCGGCGGGTCTTATGAATTCATCCTTTAGCGAGCAAATAACCTGCAACACTTTATAGAACCAGCGTGAAGTTGTCTCGACGGAGTGCTGGGACAAATACGAAATGTGCCTGTTAGTTTCGCCTCGTGCACAAATCGATAAAAATATGAACAACTGCTCGTTCACATTCATGTTGCGAGTTGGCTTCAATAACTCCCGACAAGCTAACATGTTACTTAACGATCTGAACGTTTCAACCTTCATACTTATCATTCCCTGTATTATTTCTTCATGCCCATTTGACAACTCTTCAACTCGCATGCTCCCAGTTAGTGTTGAGTTATGCATTGGTTGTCGCTGTCTGCGGCTGTTTAATCGGTGGCCAGCCGCTGCGACCACTGCCCTAGCCAGAACACGGTTACGGTTACGGTTATAATTCGTACGATTGCTAGCCACGTTATCAGAGTACGGATCATTTTGTTCGTCATCGGGTGCGAAATTAGCGTCGTCCATTTTGGGCCGAATCCGATATCCCTGCTAAAAAAAATTCGTCTGGTCCATGGTAAACGAGAATTGTTAGCGAACCCCAATAAGATCACTTCCATGTATGCATCATGTCATCGCACCTGTCCGATCCGAAGTGAATGGTAATTACATTTTCGTACGGCAACGTTACATAATGTTATCAGTTCAATTGCAAATATCATATAGTGAAATTCATAAAATATCCAATATCACAGATAGTCATCTACATTTACAAACACGAAATAAATAACTACATAAATTGTAATACAGTCACAAATTAATAAATAAAAAATATCCACAGTCTGAAAAAACGGGAAAAAAAAAATTGAGTGCGTCAAACACGAAAATCATTCGGTGGGGGGCCCCGGGGATTGAACAACGGATGCAATAATTTCCCGCCTATCGACCTCGGGCAGCCAATGAAACGTACGTTGGAGTCGTGGATGAGCGTCGAGGTAGTGCCACATACGACACCGGTGATTAGGTGGAACGCCCATCTCTGTCATAATGCTCAAACACATGAACATGTAATCCGGTTGGTTTGCGGTCTCGTTTGTTTGGGCCGATTGCGACTCGTTACGGAAATGCGTTACTATTTCCTGCATTGCCAAGAAGGTTATCTCATCTGTTTCTTCTCGTTGCTTCCTCTTACCAGAACTTGCCCTTGACCGCGACGGACCTGTATCGGCTCCACCTCTAACGTTGTTAAAATGACGGGCAGCCGGCGTTGGCGTTACATCGTCTTCTAATCCCACCTGGGTTCCATATTCTTCCATTGAAGCTTCAACGTCGCCGTATGGAGTACTATCACCTGGCATGCTTACTGATCCATACCCCGAGGCACTGGCAGTGTGCTTTTTCTTGAAGATTTTAACGTACAGCTCCTTGTTACGCAAGCCCTCGTAACGTAGATGGTTGCACTCCTTAAAACGCTGCAAATGAGATTTTAAAAATATTATAAGTACAAACGATGCTTAAAAGATTTTAGAACATAGGGCCTAATATTGGACTACGCAGTTACCCCTATAAAGCTATTCCACGCTTCGTCAGAGCAAACTACACGATCCGTCGTCGGATCGTATCCTAGTCCAGTTCGGGTTTGCAAAGCCTTCCAGCCATTATATATTTTCTTCATTCTCTCTTTCTTTTGATACAATGTCATTGCGTGTGCTGGTACCCCACCGAACTCAGCATTAAACTGGGCGGCCCAAAGTTCTAGAGTTGCTTTGGGTGGATGTTTACCGCCACTGCATTCCACGTACTCCGATAGTTGAATTAGGAATTTTGTTTCTTTTGCAGCGTCCCAAAAGTAATGATCCCCCGACGTTTTGCGCGGCATCTCCTTAGGAAATCGATAACCAAAACAAATCGAAAAAATTTAGAAGAGTCCGTTACGATGGGTAATGAATTGGCTCAGTTTAAATTGAGTGCGTCATATAATCTGAGGCATGTCAAAATCCCGATACAGTATTGGCTACCCGGGCATAGAAAAAAGGAATTTCAACTGTAGGTAGTTTAATGGCCAAGACAAGACAAAGTAATGGTCATTAATTCCAAAAATCTACACCGGTAACTGACAACGTGTATCGGGTAAACGACTCACCCGTCAGACTAAAATACAGCAAACGTTATTTTTATGTATACATCATCGCCAATGGTTTGCAATTTAAAAAAACGTTAATGGGGGGGCCAAAATCTGATTTCAGGCATCACATAAACAATTGGGGGAAGTTCACAAATGAAGCAGGCGACCACAAGTTACAAAACCATTCAAGGAGGACGAAAACTGAACGTTTAGGCATCACATACAAACAAAATGAACAGCCATCTTTACAGGGAGTAAAACGGAGGCAAAAAGAAATAACTACATGTGGTTAGGCATCACATAAACAAACGGGAGTGGGCTCACAGATGAAGCAAGAAACCACAAGTTACAAAACTGCTCAAGGATGACAAAATCTGATTTTAGGCATCACAATATCTAAAATGCACAGCCAACGAGCCTAGGGAGTCAAAGGGATGCACAAAACCATACCAAATTTTGATATTAGGCTACAGGCGTCCCATACTTACATCAAACCATCAGAGGGGGTGTACAAAAACCAAAACAGGTGGCCAAATCAGATTGTAGGCATCACATGAAGTTAAACTTTCAAGGGAGGCTAACACAGACACACACGAACAAGTTAAACCCATTTGCTATGCCCATGACTATAAGGATGAAATCGAAAAACCATAACAGATATTAGGACCACAAAACCATTCAAGGGGGCCAAAACAGATTGTAGGCGTCACATTAACCTACAATAATCAAGGTAGGCAAACACAGACACGGACGAACAAGGCAAACCCAGATAAATGCATAATTTTAAACTTGAAATCGAAAAACCATAACAGGTATTAGGACCACAAAACCATTCAAGGGGGCCAAAACAGATTGTAGGCGTCACAATTTCCTGCAATACTCAAGAGAGGCAAACACAGACACGGACGACCAAGGCAAACCCAGATAAATGCCTAATTTTATACTTGAAATCGAAAACCAAAACAGGTATTAGGACCACAAAACCATTCAAGGGGGCCAAAACGTCGTTCGTAGGCATCACATGAACAAAAACGTTCAAGGGAGGCTAACACAGACACACACGAACAAGGCAAGCTCAGATCCACGCCCATGATTATACTTGAAATCGAAAAACCAAAACAGGTATTACGACCACAAAACCATCGATTTAGGCTGTCCAGATTCGAAGAAGTATTGGGTATTACATAAAACCCAAATTTTTTTTAACAAACTCGAATAATGTTTGAGAATTTAGAGAAAGAAATTTTACTAGGGTTTCGGAATTGGAAGCCGAAGACGAGTACACATGAGAGGGGGTCGGAGTCGGGCAGGAATTGACGGAATGGGAAGAATTTTTCCGAACTTTGAAATAGTTGGTTATTCGGCCCAAGGCTCGCCTTCGCTTCCCACACCTCACTCGGCGACGCATTTGCTTGACGGGAGTGGGCGCCGGCAAGACCTCGCAGTTTAAACGCAGTGCGGAGAGAGGAAGGACAAACACAAACCAGAGCTCCTGCAGCAAAGCAGATGCTCGATGGGATGGAAGCAAGGCCGACAGACCCACTGACACCAGCACATGGGCGCCGGAGTTGAGGCGTGAGATGCGGGCAGGCGACAGGCACGGAGGATGTAAAAAAAGCTGAAGATGCTCGATGAACAGTAAACCCCGCTGGGGTTATTGTATAACGTTCAGAATGAAGATTGAAGATGAACGGTTTTGCCAAACACAAAAAGTTGAAACCAAACTCCAAAAACACCGTTTCAACTGGTTTTCCAAACAACACCTTACTGAGCTTTGGCTCATATAACTCTTGTGATGCAGTCTGCATGGTCAATAAGATCAAATGATTGATTGAGCTAGAGATTCTAGAGTCTCATGATAAGTTTAGAAATTTTTGAGAGTCGAGATTTTGTATTATAAGGATACATTTCTTCTCGAGGATGAATAAATTTTTTTTTTTAGCTGCATTGTATTATTTCTGTTAAGTATGAGATTTTAGTTTGCTAACGTTATTTTCAAACTGCTAGCTCGAGAGGGGCGTTACAGCTAGGCATATCCCCTTCGTCCATATGGGTTCGATCCTCGCTGCCCCCCCTTAGGCCCCTGCTCTAGCTTCGACTGTTGAGGCATGATTTGGTGATGATATGATAGGCCCCGGGTGAACGACTAAGAGAAACTAGAATAAAAGACCTACCTCTACCATACCTAGAGAAGTGTTCCTGTCTGTGGGCCTGCAAATCTAGGAAATGATGGGACCAGGGGTGGAGCCAGAAATATATTTCAGTGGAGGTGTAGACAAAATTTTTTTTAAGATAAAATAAATTTTAGAGGGACTGTGTTAGAAGTTTTAATTTTAGTGGGTTTATATGAGAATATTTAATTTTTGTGGGGGCAAAACAGTAACATTACAAAACTTTTTTTTTTATAGGATTTATTTTAGTGAGGATTATGTCAATATTTTTTATTTTTAATGAGGTAAAGTAGGGAATGTATGAAAATTTTTAGTTTCTAGTGGGAGGAAATTGTAAAAATTATAATATTTTTGAGGTAAAACTAGAAGGAAAATTTTTTTTTGAGTGGGGGTGAGCCCCCACTAGCACCCCCTTAAATTCGTCCTTGGATGGGGACATCCCTAGATCCTTTATTTGTTTTTAAAAAAAAAAAAAAACATTTAATTGTTTTTGAAAAACTTTTAAAAGTATAATAGTTTTACTTCCTATGAATTACTTTATAATTTAAGTTATAACATGATAGACATCTGATTATTTTTACTAAATTCAAGAGTCTAAAATCAATGTTAACATTAAGAACAAAAAATAAAAAACTAATTAGAACAATAATCTGTCTAAAAAATGTTTTTGGAAATACTAATAATGCAGAACCTAAACGGCAAGAAAGTCTTAACATCTTAAATCGATATCCGATATTCTATTGTATTAGATGGATTATGATTTTAGTTCTTTAGACCCCTATTTTGATTTTATTAAAAAAGAAAATCCTTCATTACTATTTTACTTATTTAAACATAAAATAAATAGAGCAAAAGTATACTTTCTCAATAAAATTTGAAAGGATTCCTGATTTTTGTTTCGTTTGTGGTAGAATTGGTCTTCTCTGATTGCTCTGATCCGAAGTCAGAGGGTATGGTGGAATCTGGGAATTTCGAGTATTTGCCTTCTTTGCGTGCTCCTAATTTCTCAAGTTTCAGTAGTGCTCGATCGGCGGCGGGGAGGTCTGTTGGCTCTAACCCATCCTACATTTGGCGAAGCATTTTGTGGGGTCAAGCATTTTTGGCGGACCTTAAACAGTGCAATTCCTGTGTTTGTTTCTTTTAAGTCATAAAGGAGTTCAAGTAGATAAACTTTGCCCCCTCTGTCGTCAAAGCTTGGAAGACATTACACACGCCTTGTGGTCTTGTCCAGCTGCTTAATCAGTGTGGAGACTCACAGCCCTTTGGCCGATGTTGAGTTCTTTTCTGAGGGGCCCCTTCATCAATCTCTGTATGTTTGTGGCAGTAAAATTAGCAAGGAATGTTGGGAAAAACTTTAATTGATGAAAACTATCACCAAATCCAAGATCTCATGTTAAATCATCAAGAAAAATTAATCAGAAGCGTACCTGAATCCATGAAAACAAATTAGAGAAGGATGGAGTCTTCCACAGTCAAATCTCTTTAGGTTCTTAAAGTGCTCTATAGATTTTTTCTCTTAATGGGGAAGGAGGAGGAGAGCAAATATTACGTATCATGATATGACTTGGGGATCACAACCCTTATAATGACCCTTATATACTAACTTAAATTAGATTTCCATAAACCCTAATTCAATTAGTATTGTGTTTCTATATATTAAAGCTCATACCCAATAAATATTTCTAGAGGCCAACTAATATATCACTTATTTGGCCATATTAAATTAGATAGTCTATAATATAATTGACATCTAATATGTAAGCCTATAAGAGAAAATAATAAAATCCCAACAAGCAATACTTTTCTTCATGATTTTATGGTGTTTATGGAAAAATAGAAACAAGCTAGTGTTTGATGGAGTGATGTTACAAGCGGATGCAGTAGTGAGCTGGGCAGGAAGATTGTTAGGCGATTATCTCACCTGCAATGGTCCAGATAAAGTTGCAGCTTCTAAGCCGAAACCAGTGAGGCTTCCTTGGCATGCCCCGTGGAGTGGGAGGGTGAAAATCAATGTTGATGCTGCTGTTTGGCAGAGCTTTGATTTCATTGCTATTGGAGTAGTGGTTCGTGATGATAAGGGCACAGTCATTGGAGCTTTAACTAGACAAATTTATGGCAGGTTTTCTCCTCATTTGGGTGAATGTCCGGCTGTAAGAGATGGTGCTTTCCTTGCTCGACTGTGTGATTTCCTGAAATGGACTATTGAACAGATGCTATTAATGTGCTTCGTGCGGTGAATGAGTCGGATTCGGTTGCTTCGGAATCGAATATTATTGACGATATTAGAGAAATTGTCTTTGAGGTTGGTAGTGAAAATGTTTGCTATGCCCCCTGTGAGGGAAACGATGTAGCCCACTTCCTGACCGGTTTAGCTTTGTCTAAGGTTAGGTATTCTAGTTAGGTTGATTGTATGCCAAGATTTCTTGAAGCTTTTGTAAAGACTGATTTGGCCAAGATTTGATTTAAATAAAAGACAACCCATTTCAGAAAATAATAATAATAATAATAATAACTAATTAAGGGTTTTTTTTTTCCCTGGCTGCAGGCCAATTAAAGGATATTTTTTTTGGCTGAAGACAAATTAAGGAGATTTTTTTGAAAGAGGAAATTATATCTAACTAAACAAAGCTTACAAACGCCAATGTAAATGATCCCATAGTACACGAGACAAAATCCTAAATTAAAATTGGATCCCCATTAAAATTTGATGAAACTAAGAATGAACGACGTAAATTGAGATCCGAATGGAAAAGTTTCTTGGTACACCAATATTTGAGCATGCATAAAGCTCGTTTTGAAAAAACATCTACAATTGATGGAATCGTTTGGTCCATTGAAAGCTAGTAACTTATAGTACTAAGGTCACCACCAACTCTGCATAAACTGATGCAAATCATAGCACAACTTCAAGGGATCCAATTCAAGTTCCAATTGGGTCGGTTACGAGAGCTCGAGCAAAAAAGTTCAAAGATGTACTCAACAGGCTGATTCAAGAAGTTTGGACTCAAGCAAATTCGTGGGGACCCATTGAGCATGATCCACATGTTCAACAAAGATGCATCAACATAATTCAAGTTCTAGAAGAGTCCAGCCAAGGCTAAGTTTAATTTTAGCAAGTTAAATTGGGATGTTTAGGAATATTCTTTTGGCCTGATTGTAAGACTTGCATGCCAAGATATTTACTTTCCTTTATCTGTTTAGGCCTTTTTGACTTTTCATGGGCGTTTATGGCTGATAATGAAGTCATTTAAAAACTTCCAACTTTCCTTTTCTCGGGAAGGTGTGAGATCAGCCAATTAAAGGGCTAATTAATTATTTTTTTTCTTTTTTCTTTTGGGCAATTAAGAACTTTTAATTACCAGATTTTAGCCTTAATTAGGATAGCTATTTAGGAACCTTTTTTGTAACATTCAACCTATTAATATATGTCTTTGTAACAGTGCAAGAAAGATCATTCATTCAGTAATTGTGAGAGTATTTTCTTTTTGGTTCTTTGAAGAACTATTCGAACTTATCGGAATTTTTCGTGGCATTCACCAACGACTTATCAATCAATCCTTCCATAATTGATTGTGGCGTCTTCACCATACCAAGGTTCTTACCACCATATAGGTAACGGGTCGCGGTTCTTCCACTCGAACTTGAACGTAGAGACGATCTTGGAGACTTCTTAGATTACGAGTTTCGTCACAAGTTGGCGTGGTTTGTATCATTTGGAATCAGAGCTTCGGTTCTAGTCTCAGGTTTGCTTATCCCATTTGTTTTTTTTTTTTTTTTTTTTTTACCTTGTTTCCCTTTTGTTTTCAACCTAGTGTTCCAATCTCTTTCCAAACTTTAGTTGGCCGAATTTCCCTCTTCTTTTTGATCGATTTTTTTCCTTTTCCTTACTGTAGTTTTAAATTTCTGTTCCTAACACTGCAAAAAAAAAAAAAAAATGTAAAAAAAAGTGTTTCTGAATTTGTTTGTAATTTGTAATTTCTAGTTCTAGTTCTAGTTGTAATTCCTGTTTGTGGCATATACATATATATATATATATATATATATATATATATATATAAGGAACAAGAAGAAGAAAATAGAAAGGAACCAAAAAAAAAATGTTTGTTTTCATCAATTTTGGTCCCAATAATACCAAAAATCACCTTACCCCAAAAAACCAAAAATTTTTCGTAGAAATTTTAATCAGCTGTGTTCCTTGTATTCTAGATTTTAAATTCTGAATTTCCTTGATTAGTTCTTGGTGAATTGTTGCTGGGAATTTTGAGTATTGTTTGTTTAATTTCAAAAGAACTGAAAGAGAATTATCGAGTGGAAAAAGCCAAGAGTGGTGAGCCTATTAGAGGGTAAAAGCCGAATACATTGAGTGAAATACAAGTGAAATTGAGTGAATCATTCTTTGAGAGAAACACGTGAGGGAGTGTGTGAGATCTTTCTCTTTCTAACTTTGTTTTTGCAGCAATCATGTCTCACAACAGTGATAAGAGCATAGCGGAAGGTGCTATGAGAATGGCTGATCCGAAAGTGTTTATGGAGGCCATGATGAGTGAGATTAGGCATGTGATGAGGTTGGAATTGTAGCAGGTATATGAACGGATAGATCGGGGAGAATATACGTGTGGAGTACCCACAAAACGCTTCTAATGTGCATAGAAGGGAAAGGGTTCAACCAAGGGGAGTGAGAGATGAAGACGAAAAGTATTATGGGGCTGGTTTTGATGAAGAAGATGATCGAGATTTGGTTGTTGGTAATAGGAGACATGAGGGCGGTTTAGAGAAGCTAGGAATCGGGAAGATAATAGCTTGGGTAGTATTAAGATGAAGATTCCATCGTTTCAAGGTAAAAACGGTCTCGAAGCTTATTTTGAATGGGAGAAGAAGGTGGAGCTTGTATTTGATTGTCACAACTACCCCATGATGAAGAAGGTTAAACTTACTGCCACTGAGTTTTTTTGACTATGCTATTGTTTGGTGGGATTAGTCAGTGTTGAACTGGCGGCGACATAGAGAACATTCGATAGAGACGTGGGAAGAGATGAAAATAGTAATGAGGAAGCAGTTTGTACCAAGCCATTACTACTAGGAGTTGTACCATAAATTACAAAGGCTTAGACAAGGTAACCGGAGTGTGGAGGATTATTATCAAGAGATGGAGATTGCTATGATCCGGGCTAATGTCAAAGAAGACCAAATGGCTACTATGGCTAAGTTCTTGAATGACTTAAATCAAGAATGATAGGGTGGAGATGCAGCATTATGTGGAGTTGGAGGATATGGTGCACACGGCCATCAAAGTGGAGCAACAGCTCAAGAGGAGGGGTGGTATATGTGTATCCCATAGTTCGGGTTCTTCCCCATGGAAACCAAGTTATGTGAAGAAAGAGGAGAAATCGGCTGCAAAACCTAAATCCAAGCTAAAATAAGAAACAACCAGCCATGGTTCTCAAAGTAAATCTGACCCTTCTACTTCTCGAAATCGTGACATTAAGTGTTTTAAATGTCAAGGCAGGGGTCACATAGCAAGTCAATGCCCGAACAAAAGAATCATGGTGATATAGGATAATGGTGAGATTGAAACAGACGACGAGTCGAAAACTGACTCTATGCCACCATTGGAGGATATGGATGATGAGGAATATGCGGTCCAAGGTGAACTGTTGGTTGCAAGGAGAGCTCTAAGTGTGCAAGTCAAAGAAGATGACGAGGTGCAGCAAGAAAACATCTTTCATACTAGATGCCACGTGCAAAACAAGGTGTGTAGTGTGATTATTGATGGATGTAGTTGTACTAATGCTGCTAGCACTACTTTGGTTGAAAAATTGGGACTGCCAGTAATTAAACATCCCCGGCCTTATAAATTGCAATGGCTCAATGATAGTGGTGAGTTAAGGGTGAATAAACATGTGTTGGTTTCATTTCGCATTGGAAAATACGAAGATGAAGTTTTGTGTGATGTAGTTCCGATGCAAGCTGGACATTTGTTATTAGGCCGACCGTGGCAATTTGATCGGCGGCAATTTGATCGGCGAGTTAAGCATGATGGCTTCACCAGCAAGTACTCGTTTGTGCTCAATCAAAAACCCATCACTCTTGTGCCGATGACACCGAAACAAGTTTATGACAATCAAGTGAGGTTGCAAAAGGAGACTGATAAAAAAAAAAAAAAAAAAGAAAAAAAAAAGAGAGAGAGCGATCAAAAGAAAAATAGTGTAAAAGAGCGAGAGGTCGAAGAAAAAAAGAGAGGAAAGGCAATTATAGATTCGGCCATTGAGAGAAAAGCAGAGAGAAAATAAAAGAATTTTTATGCAAAAGCCAAATAAATTAAGCGAGCGATGTTTTCAAACCAGCCGATGATTGTACTCTTGTACAAAGAGGCGTTTTTAAATGCTAACAAACTTGACCCTACTTTGCCTAGTTCTGTTGTTTCTCTGTTGCAGGAATTTGAGGATGTATTTCCCGATGAGGTGCCTCATGCTTTGCCTCTAATTCGAGGAATAGAGCATCAAATTGACTTTATACCTGGCACTTCCATTCCAAACCAACCGGCTTATAGGAGCAATCCCGAGAAAACAAAGGAGCTACAAAGGCATGTTAGTGAATTAATGGAAAAGGGACACGTGAGAGAAAACATGAGTCCATGTGCCGTTCCGGTGTTGTTAGTACCTAAGAAGGATGGGGCGTGGAGAATGTGCGTCGATTGTCGAGCCATCAACAACATAACGGTAAAGTATCGTCATCCAATTCCTCTCTTAGATGATATTTTAGATGAGTTGCATGGTTCTTGTGTGTTTTCTAAGATTGATTTAAAGAGTGGTTATCATCAGATTAAATGAAAGAAGGAGATGAATGGAAAACTGCCTTTAAAACAAAATATAGTTTGTATGAATGGTTAGTTATGCCTTTTGGTTTGACTAATGCTCCGAGCACTTTTATGAGACTTATGAATCATGTTTTTGTGCATTTGTAGGAAGATTCGTTGTTGTCTACTTTGATGATATACTCATTTATAGCAAAATCTTGGATGATCATAGAGTACATTTGAAATCTGTTTTAGATGTGCTTGGGAAAGAAAAGTTATTTGCTAATCTGAAAAAGTGTACTTTTTGCACCGATAAGCTTGTATTTTTTGGATTTGTTGTTAACGCACACGGTATACAGGTTGATGAAGAGAATGTACGAGCAATCCAAGAGTGGCCGAGTCCCACAAGTGCAGGTAATGCTCGTAGTTTTCATGGACTTGCTAGTTTTTACCTGCGGTTCTTGAAGGACTTTAGTAGCATAACCGCACCACTTACCGAAGTGATCAAGAAGAACGTTGGATTTAGATGGGGAGAAGAACAAGAGAAGTGGTTTTAGCTAATCAAAGAGAAGCTGACCAATGCCCCATTGTTGTCTTTACCTAACTTTTCTAAAATGTTTGAGATTGAATGTGATGCTTCAGGTATTGACATCGACGCAGTTCTTATGCAGGAGGGACGACCAATTACTTACTTCAGCGAAAAATTAATCGGGACAGCCTTAAACTACCTGACTTATGACAAGGAGTTGTATGCATTGGTTCGAGCTTTAGAGATATGGCAGCACTACCTATGGCCACTAGTACAAAAAGAGGATACCACGACCGTTTTTCACCATCGTGGTATCCAGGATCGTGAAATCTATTTGGATTCCATGACGGTTTTTTAACCATCGTGAAATAGACAAAACTAGTGCCAATTCCATGACGATTTTTTCAAAAAAACGGTCATGAAAAGTTATCCTACTACGGCGATTTTCTAAAAAAACCGTCGTGGAATGATCACTTACCACGACGGTTTTTTCAAAAAACGGTCGTGATAGGTTAACTTACCACGACGGTTTTCACAAAAACACGTCGTGGTAGGTGACCTACCACGACTGTTTTTTAAAAAAACCGTCGTGGTAGGTCATTCCACGAAAAAAAAATTACTCAATTCATGTGATTTCCCACGGGTGGCAAATACCGTGTGTTATCCATTGCACAGCTCAGATTAAAATAATAGCTAATCTTCAATTGGTTTTGTGTCACAATGTACAACAATTATTACAAAAACATACACTACATTAGAAAACGTAATCATCACCCAAACAATTTAAATCAATCTAAAACTCAAAGTGAACCCAAACACATAAAAAATCACACAATCTAATCAAACGGGCATTTTGTCGAATATGTAATATGCAAAAATATCAAAAAACACATTCAAAACTTTTTTCAAGAAAGCAATCACCCAAAATCACAAACACAATCAACAATAACCCAAAATCACGTTTACAATCAATTAAATGAACTTCCATAATATGTGTGGTGCAAGAGAGAGCAAGAGAGAGAGAGACTTACCATGTATACGGTCGTGGGTGTGGTCGGCTTCATAGCGGGGTAGTCAGCGGAGGATGGGTTTCGAGGAAGAGATTGGAGGGAGGAGTTGCGGCAGTGAATAGAGGAGAGAGAGAGAGAGAGAAAGAGAGGGAGATTGAGGCGCGAGAAAGAATTAGTAGCTGGCAGAGATGAGAGGTGACAGAGAAAGGGAGAGGCCCGAGAGAGAATGGAGGCGAGGTAGGAGAGAAAATGGAAGAAGGGAACACGGTGGAGGAGATGGGTTTCAAAGGAGAGTTTGGAGAGGTGAGAGTGAAACAAGCGCGAGAGTGAAAATATGGAGGGAATGAGGTTTTTTTTATTTTTTATTTTTATCTTTTATAAGTGGCGGATTCACGCTACACTTAGAAATTTTTTTTTAAAAATGCACCACATACCACGACCGTTTTTCAGAAACAGTCGTGGAATCATCTATCTTCCACGACGGTTTCCATATACAGTCTAGCTTCCACGACGATTTTTGGAAACCGTCGTGGAAACTTCTGTTTCCACGACGGTTTTTTAAGTAATGGTTTGGACATACAGGATTTTTTAAACTTGTCTTAGATTTGGATTGGATTATATATATTAACTTAACTTAAACCATATCTAGTCTAATTCTTATTTTTTAATAAAATAGTCTATTTCTAATTTTGTTTTGAATTGAATTAAAAAATGAATATTATTAAATGTACTAAAAGGATGCAAAGATTCACTGTTCTTTGTATAGTAAATTGACGCTTTTACCCCTTAAATTCATGCTTTCTGCCCTTGCTGCACAGTAAACTGCCGGTTTTACCTTCCTGCAATTGTGTCGATGTTTTTGCCCCTCTGATTGTGTCTACCGGTTGCATAGTCTACAGTTGATTGACTTTTTTGCCCTCCCAAACCCTAACTTTGCCCTTTTTCTTCCTTTGTCCGCCACCTCTTTCTCATTTCCCACTCTCTCTTTTTACTATTCATTTCCCTCTTCTCTATCTCTATCTGTTGTTCTCCCTCTTTCTTCTCATTTTTTGGGTTTGTGGTGTCCAAACCCTAGCTTTTGCTTCCTCTTGCTGTGTCTGCCGTTCCTCCTTCATTTTTCCCTTTGTCTCTTTACTGTTCACTGTCTTCTTATTTCTTCCTTTTTTGCCGTTTACTCTCTCTCTTTTCATTTTTTGGATTTTTTGGTTTTTCAAACCCTAGGTTTTGATTTTTTTTCCTGTTGATCGTTTTTTATTTTCCACTTTCTCCATTTACTGTTGATGTTATATGTTTTTTTCCCCGTGTGTTTGTTTTTTTGGAAATCTAAGTTTTGATTTTGGGTATTTTTTCGTGATTTCTGACTTAGGTTGTGCAATATTTTTTTTTCCTTTTTTAATTGTTCATCGATTTTTGTTTTTAAACTTTAGCTTTTGATTTTTGTTGTGTTGTTGGAATTTTAACTCTCCTCTTCTTTTGTTTTTTTTTTTTCCCTATATTTTTTTTGCTTTTCTTGCTTTTTTCTTTTTTTTTTTTTTTTTTTTTTTTTTTCCGTTCCGTGTATGTGTGTGTGTATATATATATAAAGTATTATCTATTTTGTTTTTTTTTCTTTCATTTTTTTAGTATTTTTTTTGGGTTTTCCATTTTTTACTGCCGCTCTCTTTGTCTTCTCATTGTTTGGATTTATGTTGTTGGAACCCTAGGTTTTTATATTTTTTCGTTATCTCCGTCGCTCATCCCTTTTCTTCACTCTTTCTCTGTACTATTCATACTCTTTTTTTTTTTTTCTTCCGTCTGTTTATTTTCTTTGAATTGTAAGTTTTGATTTTGGTGTTTTTTTTTTTTTTAATTTTTCTTCCTTATTACTCATTTAGGTTTTGTATGATTATCTTCTTTTTTTTGTTGTTGTTCAATTTTTGTTTTGGAGCTTTAGATTTAAATTTATATTGTTTTTTTATATTTTTTTTTTCCCTCTTTTGTTATTTTTTGGCCGATTCTTACATTTCAAATTTTTGTTGTTGAGATTTAAAATTTAACTGTTTTTGTATATGTTCTTCTTATTTTGATTTTTTTTTTTCCAATTTATTTGTGTAGATGAATAAATAGGAATTTTTCCTCTGTTTTTTTTCCCTCATTATATTTTTATCTGTTTTTTAAACTTTTTACATATTTGTTTTTGGTTTTTTTATTTTGTTCCTCATGTATATATATAATCAGAGAAAAAGATTTTTCATTTTGTTTTTTTTTTCTTATTATTATTATTTTTATTTGCATTTATATGATAGAGAATACTATGGAAACAAATGCAAAGAGCTAAATAAAAAAAATGGGGTATGTGTTTTTTTTTTTTTTTTGTATTTATTTCAGTAGGTTTTTTTTCCCCTTCTTTTAGATTTATATTATTTGATTTTGAGTTTTTTGTTTTTGTTAATTTATTTTTGTAGATTGCAGTGGTAATGCTATCAAGATGGCCGATTGGGAGTATGAAGCAAGACATTGAAGACTTTCTCTCTGTAATGTTTATATTTGTTTGTTTTTTTGGTTTTTCCCCCCGGGTAATAGTTCCTTGATTTTGTGACCGAATTTTTTTTTATTTTTTGTGTTTATAATTTTGTCTCATATTTGATGTCTGTATTATATCATTTAGTTAGATTTGAATGGATTGTTAGATTTTTCCATTATTCAAATTTTGGATTGTTTATGCAGTTTCTGTAGTTACATATTTTACTGTGTTTGTTTTGATCTGTCCTAGGCATTTAATACTTCTAAATTATTTTCCTTTGGTTGTAATTGTGGTATTTGCTATAATCTGTGATTTACATTGTGATGATTAGTTTGACTGAGATTTTGAACATATCTAAATATGTCATTAATGCTTCTAATTTGCTTTAATTATGTAATGTGTTGTGGGTAAATGTGTTTTTGTCCACATATGTGTAGAACATTTATTGTTTCTCCTTTACCGACTTTTTGTAACAAACTTTTCTCAAATATTTTTTTTAGCAGATTTCCTTTTATAAATACCCTTTTTTTCCTCATTTATTACATTATTCTCATATGTTACAATTACTGCTTCTGTAAGACATTTTTAACTGCTCTCCTTTGAACCTTCCTTAATTGTTACTTGAGATCTTCTATTATGCTCTCTCTTATCTCCTGAAGATGAATCATTTTAATATCTTCATTTCTGTGCAAAGCTGCTCTTTTTATTCATGTACTATTTTTATTTATGTGTCTTAATTAGAATTGATTGTTGCTTTATTATATTATAATGATATGTCTTTTTTTTTTTTTTATTAATGTTCTATTTTTATTATGATGATTGGTTTATTTGTTGATTTTATATTCCTTAATTTTTTTTAACCGTTCCTATAATATTTTCCTACTTCCCATCTTATTTATTCATGATTATTGTTATTACTATTATAATGATGCTATAGAGGATTTACTTTTGTTATTGTGTTTGCCATTTTTTCCCCTATTTCCGGTTTTTTTTTTTAATTTTTAGAACGTAAATGATTTTTTTTATGGATGTTTTGTAAATATTATTCTTATTATATGATTTGGTAATTTTTTTAACTGATGTGATTATTATTGTTGTTCTGATGAATTTTTTTTTTTTTTTTTTTTTGTCTTCTCTGTTGTTCTTTTCTTTTTCTAATATTGTAAATATCTTTTAAGAAAACTTTTATAAAAAAATTTTAAAATGCTATGATGATCTCTGTTTATATATATTATAATGCATATATCAGATATATTACTGAATTTGGTATATGTTGCTGAAAATTATATCATTGATAGTATATGTTGAATAGCTATTATGTGTTATTTGACAGTCTTTATTGTTACTATGGATGTTTGGAAATTTTGATGTTTTTGTTCATCTCACAATAAAATAATATTCAATATGTTACTGTTTTCCCTATTTTGTTTACTGTTTACTCTCTTCTCATTTTTTCTCTCTTTGCTATTTTCTGTCTTTGTCGTTCTCTGTCTCTTCTCATTTTGTGGATTTATGTTCTCCAAACTTCAGTTTTTCGTTCCCTTTCCTCTCTCTGCCGGTTATCCCTCATTTCTCACTCTTTGTCTTTACCGTTTACTGTTTTCTTATTTTTTATCTTTCTTTCTGTCATTCTTTCCTTCTTCTTATTAATTTTTTTATTAATACATGTTCCCAAACATTTCACCTGGTAGCTACCAAAGACGAGGTTGAAATACATTTCAGTTATTCTTGACAAATATTCTTATGATACAAGAGATCTGAGTTTAGTCTAATAAGTTTTAGTTTTGTTTTATTTTTGTAGAAAATATTTAGTACAAATTTTTATAATGTTTTTCATAGTATGTATATATTAAATTATGTATTTAGATTAGTATGTGTGATTGATTATACTGGAGGTTCTTTTTTTTTTTTTTCACATTATCTTGCTATCTTATTGTTATTTTTGCTCATTATTTTCTTTTATAATTTAAAATAATTTTTTTTTTTACCATTTTTATTGCCCGGGGTTTTTTTTTTTCCTTTTATTAGATTGTTGAATGTTCAGATTTATTACAAGAATTTATGTATATAAATGTCTTTACAATTACAAAGATTTGTAATTTTCGTTGCATGCTTTAATTTTTTATATTATGTAATGTTATAGTGGAACATCATATTTTTACTTTATATGGATTTCTATTTTATTTATTTATTTTATATTATAAAAAATAATAGTTTATAAAGAATACAAATCATTTAGCATGTTCATCAATTATTATAATAGTAAGTAATAAAAAAAATACTGATTATAACTATATTATTTATTTTGACTAACTACTTTTATTATATAATATTCATTTTTTTTTCTTATATCCCCGTGCTACGCACAGGTATTAAACTCGTTGTCACCTAAAATTATGTGAAAAAAATAAAATAACATCTAATTAAGCAATGTAGATTTTCGTTAAAAGTTTAATAACAATGTCTATTCCTATTTTAGAAGTGGCAATAATTTTTGGTTGAAAACTTTCTAATATTAGTTTTTCGGTCCTCATTTTATTCTCTCTCTCTCTCTCTCTCTAAAACTTTTTAGTTTAAATATTTTATTTTCAGTTTTATCCTTTTTTTCAATTCTTTTTCTCTTGATTTGTCCCTATTAAAAGAAATCTAAATAAACGTCTCTCTATTTAAATCTTTTTTCATGCATTTTTCAATTTGGTTGAAAACCCTCTAATATTTATTTTTCAGTCCCCCTTTT
The DNA here is from genome assembly GCA_009761775.1 of Ficus carica. Lineage (NCBI taxonomy): Eukaryota > Viridiplantae > Streptophyta > Magnoliopsida > Rosales > Moraceae > Ficus > Ficus carica. The sequence goes on from CM019745.1 coordinate 20,002,674, forward strand.
ATCCTTTATTTACTTTTTTGTCTTTTTTTTTTTTTTTTTCTCATTTCCTCTTTTGAATTTTTTTTCTCTTGATTTGTCCCTGTTATGAGAAATATTCTCAAATACCTCTCTATTTAAATATTTTTTAACAAACTTCTAAGATATTATTTTATAGAAGTGACTTCCATAAATTCTTTTTTTCTCCCAATTGCTTTACTAAAATGTAACGCTTATGTGAATTTTTTTTTTTTTTTTTTGGTTATTTGTCCTGAACGAAAAAGAAGATACAATGAAGCATGTAATAAATTTAGAAAGATGAACAAGCACATGCTTTTTAACTAGTTATATAAAAAGAGGTATTTAGGCTTAATAAACAATAGGGGGACAAGCACATTCCCTTTTTCTAAAAGGGAAAGGTATTTAATGATTTTCTTAATCCTTTCTTCCAACATCTACTTTTTTTTTTTTTTTTTTTTTTTAATAATTGAGAATCAACCATTGAATTTGTTTCATGAAAGGAAAAGTAAAAGTAAAAGTGAAACTACTAAAGGTATAAGAGATTAAAGGCCACTCCAAATATTGATGTGTGAGAATTCGATACTTAATTCGGTTAAGCCTCTTTTGAAAGACCTTCCTCTTTGCACGTCCAATTTTTATTACTGATGCGCGTGACAATTGCTTTTAATTGTGTAAGTTCTAATTAATGATTTTCCTTTTTATTTAAACGACAAGGGAAAAAGTTCCTTCAATATCGAAATAAAGAAGGGGAAACATTATAAAAGGTTACATAATGTAGATTCTATATGTTTTTAGTGTTTGAAAAGAGAGTAAAAAAGGAAAGATCCGATCTGCTTGGCATGGTTTTATGGAAGCAACTAATTATGTCTAAAAGCTGCGAATGCGAGTGTTTTTGATAACTTTTCTAAATACCTTTCATCCCTCTTGGGTCCTTCTACGGTAGGGTACTATCATTTGCAGTAAGATACGTTTTCAAAGTTAGATCTTGTCAAAATCACATCAAAAGAACAAAATAAATAGCAGTTTTCAAGAAATAATTAAAGTAAATAACACATTTTAAAACATTTAGATTAAAAAATAAATTTATTAGGTGGCTTATTTATTTATGTTAGATTTATCAGGTAAATTATTTATTTACGTCTGGTAAATATGTCATCTACTTAGTTATAAGTTTTCTATTTACCTAGTTAATATTTAATTTGCCCCAAATATTTTAAAAACTACTATTTACTTCAATCATTTTTGCACAAATGCTATTTACTACAATTTTCTTAAAAGAGAATATGTAAAACTGACAATTTTTTTTTATATATTTTGATCCTAAAATATATATACATGTATACATATTTTGATATTCTATTACAATGATTTTTACGAGGTTCTGTTTCGATTTTTTTTTTTTTTTATTAACCTAAAAGAAAGAGAAAAAAAATAGTAAAATCCCTAAGTTTTCGGTTATAGTTTAGATTTAAAAAAAAAAAAAAACTATAAAAGCTTTATGAAAACACGATCACTAAAACAGCTTATGTGGTCTGGTGTGTGAGTGTAATCCAGAATTCGAATTCTGAACTTTCATCGGAAAAATTTAAACGAGTAACTAAGATGGTAAAACAATATATATATATATATATTTTATGGAAAAATAAATTTTGATTTCTTGTATTTTTATGGAAGCTCGAAGAGCTTTTAACAATATAGAACTAATAAAACCTCTTTAATTTTTCAGTTACTTTTGGGCTAATAAAGTTGACTCTTTAAAAGCTCTAATGTTTTATCATGTACGTGTTCATATGTTTATACCTATATGGTACAACTCTATCTTTGTTCACATTTTGTAAATATTTTGATCACATACCCTAACTCTAACATATCAAAGGATGAGTGTGATTAAATTCAAGCCTTTGACCCCTCAAATAAAAATATGGCGAGTTCACAATTATTATCTCCAAAGTTTGATTTTGAACCAGCCTCTTTTCCTCTCACTTAACAAAAAAACAAATCAAAGTGTATTGCAAAAAGTTGTGTAGAAACTTGTTGATTCGGCTAGAGAGCAAGAGTGCATATATAAATATAGACGGATTTTCAATGATTATATGTATGTATATATTTTGTAATAATTGGTGGACACCTTTTAAATTATAATATACATTTTATTAATTATTATAAATATTTTTGGTTAACTCAAATTATTATAACCATTTGATTCATATCATACACTCAAAATACCTCATTTAAATAAAAATAAAAACAATATTGAAACAGGTTGGCACGGTTAGTACGAAGAAATACAAGCCTCTTACTGCGTGTATGTAAATTATGTGCACATATTCAAAATGTATATTTGTACATTTCTGCATGCGTGCTAGTGCACTTCTTAGTTCCATATTTCTTTATTCATTCACATAGCAAGTGACACATCCACTATTGATTTTCTGCACTTATTAATTTTCCTACTATTTATATATACATACATACATATATATATTCTCTTATTCAACACCATTCTTATCATACGATACTTATAATTTTTTTTATATGTTTTTATAACAATTAGTTAATTTGAATACAATAATTTTTAATGATACTTATCTTTTGCACTTAGTCCTAAATAGTAATATATTACAAAATTCTAAATAAAAAAATACAAGCAAATATTCTAATAGTTATAAGATGCTAAATAAAATATTATAACTCTCGAATCTGTTCGGCTATCGAATATGAGAAATTCCCTATGTATATGTGTATACATATAAATTCAAAACAAAAATGTAGCATAAAACACGTATTCTTTACATCATGCAACTAAAACTAATAGATTTACAATACAAAAATTAAAAAAATAAAAAACAAAGTCGCACATTATTTAAGAATTTTGTTTGTATGCAAAGCGTGAATTTCACTGAAGATATGCTGTAACGTTCTAATATCTTTTTAAAAGATGATAGTGATTAGTTAGGTCAAGAATGAAAACCTAGAAATGCTAAACTACTAATTATTAATAATCCAGACTTGAGAGCATCTTAAAGAAATCAGATTACAAATTGGTTCGCTAAAAGCACCACAAATAGACAAGCTTTATCCTCGTTGTTAGAGCTTAAAGTTAAAGCTAAAAATATTGTTATAATTTTTTATATTAAAAAGAGAGAGAGAGAGAGAGAATGTTTATAGCTGCTTTCTTCTATTGGGATTTTTTTTTTTAATTCATTGGTTTTGTTTAATTAAAATAATAATAACAAATATAATAATAATAATAACAACGTTTCGCCGCCCTCTCAACTAGGCATATACTTTTGTTTTTCATTTTATTTGGCAGCATGTTTATGCGTAACTTTGACTACGTCACTACCTGATAGAAGCACTATTTGTGTGTGTGTGTGTGTGTCGTACTCTCTTTCTATGCAGCTTCTAAACCTCAGCAGATTTGCTAGATCTAATACTAATATTTGAATTAATTATGTGTGTGTGTGTGTGTGTATATATGTGGTCTATTGTCCTTCCATCAAACATTGGAGGGCCATTCTTCATTTTCATTTTACACCGTCGATATTTTGATCAATGGCTAAGAAGATGGAAGGGGTAATGAGGTGGACTTGAAACCCAATATAACAACCATCCGGTTAATGATGCACTCAGTAAACACTAAAAACGACAAGGCATGCATGGGTTTTTTTTAGTTATTCCCTCTCTCCTTTCTCTTTCTCAATTATTTGATCTCCTCTGACTTCATCCTCTCTCTCTCTCTCTCTCTCTCTCTCATGTTCTCTCTTTTTATTATTTCTCCCAAGAACTCCCTTAGTTGTATACTGTAAGAGAGATCGTAATTTATATCTAATTTGACATAAGATCAAAAGATACAAGAAAGCCGAGAGGGCTGCAGGGCAAAGCAGGCAGCTTGGGTTCTGCAGCCTGCCTAGCAAGCCGAGTGGTGCGCGGCCGCGCCTTGTGAAGCCTACATTCCCATGGGTGTGGCACGGTCGCACAACTTGTGCTGATACGAGAATTTCAAATGTGTCTTTTGAATTGTTTCGAATAGTTGTGTCTATTGGTTGTATATTTTAATACAAATTTGAATTATTATTAGTAATTGATATATCAATTATGATAAATAAATAGATACAAAAGGAGATGTTTTTGTAATGAAGAGGCACCTCTTGGAAAAGTTATATGGATAACTATGCTCGTAACGGTTCATGAAAATGCATCTCTGTGGTTTTAAAAAACTCTAGAAATTTACAGATTTTATATATTTGTCTTGGAATACAATATTATTGCTAGATATTGTGTTCAAGGTTTGTTGTATCTTGAGATAATTTGCTATTAAACTCTTTAGCAAACTTTGTAGTGAGGGCAAATAAAACTTTAAAGGAAAGTATTCTCAATATGTCTCAAACCCATCTTTGTTTTTAGTTTTCTTTGCCTCTATTGTTCTTGTTCTCTCTCATTCTCCAACAATCTTTAAGGTTTTAGTCTACTGCAATGGAGGTTGAAAAGAATATAACTTCTTTTCTCAATTCAAATGTCCAACTTGATCTTTTTGATGGCACTAACTTTACCCACTGGAAAGGAAAATTGTTCTCCCTACTCACCATCCTTAAGATTGCCTATGTTCTTGATCTGAAGTTGGAGCCACTTCCGGAACCAAAGGAGGACAATTACGACGTAGTGAAGGCTACAAGGAAAAAGCGTGAAGATGATGAAGTAATGTGCTGTGGTCACATTCTCAACACATTTTCCGATAGGCTCTATAATCTCTACAATTTAATGGAATCTCTGGTAGATATATGGAATGCTCTTGAATACAAGTACAAACGGAGAAAGAAGGTATAGACAAATTCCTCATTTTGAAATATCTTGAGTTTGTCATGGTTGATACCAAGTACGTCCTTGATCAAATACATGAATTGCAAGTCATTGTTACTAAGCTTCGAGAATTGAAAGTAGAAATTTATGAATCATTTTCTAGTAGGGGTTTTTATTTCTAAATTACCCCAAAGTTGGAATTGTTATAGAAAGAAATTTCTTCATAGGAAAGATGACATAACATTAGAGGAATCACAAAAGCACTTGAGGATCGAAGAAGAGACTAAGTCTTGTGATCCCAAGAACAAGATTGTGGATTCCTCTAAAGTTCATTCCGCTGAAGCAAGTAAGTTTCAAAAGAACTTCAAAGTCAACAACAACAAGAAGTTCAAGAAGTCCGACAATGATCAAAAGAAGTTTTCTAGAAAATGCTTCTTTTGTGGAAAGAAAGGCTATCGCCAAAATGACTGCAGAAACAAGAAGAAAAAGGAAGAAGTTAAAATAAACAAAGCCACTATTGTTGAAGACAAAATTAAAGAGATATGTGCTATGGTCTCGGAGATGGAAATTGGCATGATTACTGAAACCAACATGGCTGCAACAATGTCCTGCGATTAGTGGCTCAATTTTGGTGCCACCATTCATGTTTGTAATGACAAGAATTTGTTCTCATCATATAAAATTGAAAAGAAGGACAAATGGTTCTCATGGGGAATCATAATGCAGCGGTGGTTGCCAAGAAAGGAATGGTGGAGATTAACTTTTCTTCCGGGAAGAAAATGACTTTGAACAATGTCTTTCATGTTCCCGATATTAGAAAGAATATTGTATCTGCTAGTCTTATGTGTAAGAATGGGCTTAAGATTGTACTTAAGGGCAACACATGTATTGTATCTAAGAATGGGCCTTTTGTAAGAAAATGTTATTCTAGTGAGGACATGTACAAGCTAAGTATTATTGATAATAAATATAAGAATTCTGTTTATATTGTTGACTCTTTTGATGTTTGGCATGCTCAATTAACATACTTAAATTTTAGATATTTGAAATATATGTCTAAATATGGTTTGATTAATTGTAAAGATTTAAAACATGATAAGTGTGAGATATGCATACAAGCAAAAATGACTAAGAAACATTTTTCCTAAAGCCGAACGAAATACTCAAATGTTGGATATAATTCATACCGATATTTGTGAGTATTATGGTATTTTGACTAGAGGAGGGAAAATATACTTTATGACTTTTATCGATGATTGCTCTAAATGCACTTATGTATATTTAATTATAACAAAGGATGAAGCTTTTGATAAGTTTAAACTTTTCAAGGTTGAAGTTGAGAACCAAAAAGATGGAAAGATCAAAATGGTTCAAAGTGATAGAGGTGATGAATATATTTCAAATGAGTTTGATGCCTTCTGCGAAGAGCATGGTATTATTTACCAAAAATCAGCCACATTTACTCCTTAACAAAATGGTTTGGCTGAAAGAAAGAATAGGATTTTTACAGATATGATTAACTTTATGCTTCTTAATGCTAAATTACCAAATAATTTATAAGGGGAAGCTTTACTTACTGCATGTCATGTTCATAATAGGATGACTTCTATGAAAACATATGTTTCTCCATATGAAATATGTAAAGGAAAAAAACCAAAGTTGATGTATTTAAGGGTGTAAGGCTGTTTAGCCTTCTATAGAGTACATAACCCTAAATCATCAAAGTTAGGTGCAAGATAAATTAAAAGTGTTTTTGTAGGATATGCTGAAAATTCCAAGGCATATAGATTATTAAATTTAGATTCTAATGTAATTGTGGAATCAATAGATGTTGAATTTATTGAAAATAAATTTAGTTTGCCATTGAATTAGAATCTAATATTGATCAACCACGTGACTTTGCTCCTGATACCTCCACTTATAACAAAAGGAAAGAGTCTATGAGATCTTTAGAACCAAGGAGAAGTGAACGTGAAAGAAAAGAGAAAGGTTTAGCACCAAATTTTATTTCATCTCAAGCTTTAGCCTTCTTGGTTAAAGAGATAGAAATAGTGTACTAAATAAAATACCATTGTTGCTAAATGTTGAAGAAAATCCTAAGACATTTAATGAAGCCATGTCATCTAGAGATGCTTCCTTTTGGAGAGAGGCTATAGACGATGAAATAGATCCATTAATGTCTAATCAAACATGGGATTTGGTTGATCTCCCTCTGAGATCAAAACCGATAAGCAACAAATGGGTATTTAGAAGAAAGTACAATATCGATGGGTCTATACAAACGTTCAAGGTGAGATTGGTAGCCAAATGTTTTAAACAAAAACGTGGTATAAATTATTTTGATACATATGCTCCGATAGCTAGACTAACATCTATTAGAGTGCTATTTATAATTGCTTTAATACATAATTTGTATGTGCACCAAATGAATGTAAAGAAAGCTTTTCTAAATGGATATCTAGATGAAGAAATCTATATGGAATAACCCAAGGGGTTTGTATTGCCTGGAAATGAGAAAAAAAAAAGGTTTGCAAGTTAGTCAAGTCGCTTTATGGATTAAAGCAAGCACCAAAACAATGGCATGAGAAATTTGATTATGTTATTTTGTCTCATGGTTTAAAGCATAATAATGCTGATAAATGTATATATTCTAAATTTACAAATGATTTTGGTGTGATATTGTATTTGTATGTTAATGACTTGCTTATCTTTAGAACAAACATGCAAGCTGTAAATGATGCTAAGAAGTATCTAACTTCACAATTTAAGATGAAAGATCTTGGTGAGTTAGATACTATCTTGGGTGTGAAAGTTAGGAAGCATAGTGGGGGTTACTCATTGCTAATACCCCATATGATTCTAGTATGAAATTACTAGAGAATTCAGACCGAACAATAGCAGAGGTAGAGTATGCTAGTGCGATTGGTAGCCTGATGTATGTTATGCATTATACAAGACCTGATATGCATATGCGGTATGCAAAATGTCAAGGTTTATGAGTAGCCCAAGTGTTGAGCATTGGAATGCTATTGGAAAGATACTTCGTTATTTTAAAAGAACTATTAAATGGGTTTGTTTTACAATGATTATCTAGCAGTACTTGAAGGGTACTCTAATGTGAGTTGGATAACTAATGCGAATGATAATAAATCCACATCGGGATGGATATTCATAATTGGTGGAGCTGTATCTTGGGCATCCAAGAAGCATACTTGCATTACTCACTCAACAACGGAGTCTGAGTTTATAGCACTAGCAGCAGCAGGCAAAGAAGCAAAATAGCTGAGAAATCTATTATTTGATATTGAGTTGTGGCCACAACCGATGCCATCTATTTCTTTGTACTGTGATAATGAAGCTACATTGTATAGAGCTTATAATAAAGTATATAATGGAAAGTCTAGACATATTAACTTGAGACATAAATATGTAAAACAATTAATAACAAATTGTGTTATTAATGTTGTTTACGTTAAGACAAATTAAACCTAGCGGATCCCTTGACAAAAGGTCTTTTAAGAGACTTAGTCAAGGAAACATCTTGTTGAATGGGACTCTATGAAAGAGTCACCGATGATGGTAACCCAACTATATAATAGTTCTACCACAATTCCATAGTTAAATGGGTAAGAACAAGTCATTGTTATGTGACCGGTTAGGCACCAAAAAATTTATTAGTCCCTTCCAGGATATTCGGTGCAAGTAGTTACGTGGTTGAGGGTGAGTGTATACTCTTAATGAAGTTCAAGTCTCATAGTAGCTAGAGACATGATTTGAAAATTTACCTAAGTGAATATAAGAAATAGTGCCATTTCTAACAAAAATGTAATTTAGTCTTGTAAATGTTCATGAATCCAAGATAGAGCACAAGGCCGTAATAGTGCTAAATGATTGGAACATATTTTGAAATATGGAATAGCTCATATGTGATATGTTTCTAGTATTTACTTAAGAGACAAAGTTTAATGTTAAGCACACTATTATCTTGTGAATACTTTGAAGTATTTTCACTAGTTATAGGTTAAAATCGAAAGATACCTTATTGTATGTATGAGTTTATTGTTGTTGACTCTGGAAGAAATATTACAATCTAGTGGGGAATTGTAAGAGAGATTGTAATATATCTCTAATTTGACATAAGATCAAAAGACACAAGAAGGCCGAAAAGGCCGTGAGGGTCGAGAGGGCAAAAAACGCTGCGCGGCCGCACTTTTTGCAACCTACCCAGTTGGCTAAGAGTGTGACACGGCCGCGCCTCGTGAAGCCTGCATTCCTGTGGGCGTGGCGCGGCCACGCCACACAGGTGCGTGGCCACGCAACTCATGCTCATACGAGAATTTCAAATATGTCTTTTGAATTGTTTCGAACCGTTGTGTCTATTGGTTGTATATTTTGATAGAAAACTGAATTATTATCAGTAACTAATATATCAGTTATGATGAATGAATAGATACAAAAGGAGATGTATTTGCAATGAAGAGACACATCTTGGAAAAGTTACATGGATTACCATGATTGTAACGGTTCATGAAACGGCATCTCTATACTTTTAAAAAACTTTCAAAAATTAATAGATTTCATATATTTATTTTGGAATACAATATTTTTACTAGATATTGTGTTCAAGGGTTTGTTGTATCTTGGGAATAAATTGCCATTAAACTCTTTAGTAAACTTTGAAGTGAGGGCAAATAAAACCTTAAAACAAAGTATTCTTAATACGCCTTAAACTCATATTTGTTTTCAGTTTTTTTTGCCTCCATTGTTCTTGTTCTCTCTCATTCTCCGATGTATACTCTCACTAATAACTCTCTTTTACACACTTTTTTGCAAACTCCTCTCTCACACTTTAGTTCATTTGTGTTCTTGGGTTTTGCATTTTTTTTTCTTCAGCATTTTAGATTTATCGATGTGGGAAAAGTTGAGAAAATTTGTATATATTTCTCTTTCCCTTTCTTATCAGGTTCTTTTCTTAAAAATTTGATGCTAAATGCTTCGACATGGATCGCACCACTGCCAAACGTCATGTTGTTGCAGCGTACTCCGTCGTACCCTGCCGCTTGGTCTTATATTTCCCGTGGTCTCTCTGTCACACTCCTCTTGTTGGTCATTGCACAATGTTCTTGCTTAGCTTTCTTTTGTTTTCTTTTCAACTGTACTGTCGTATATTGCCAAGAGCATTTCGTTTCATACTTTTGGAAGTTGGTGAGCAATCTGTATTTGAAATTTTGCCTTGGAATTGATAAGCTTCTTTTCAAACAAAAATTGGATTCATGTTCTGTTTGTTTAAGCTCAATGTTATTTTCATTTATATAAATGTTATGACGTCGTCTATAAAAAAATTACTACAGGACATTCACTTTATATAATATGAAATCATTTATTGAAAGAGTAATTAGTTCAAAGAGACAACGAGAAATATAATAATTATTAAAAGAGTAATTGGCCCAAAGAGACCACAAAGAGTCCATGAACTCTTTAAAAAATGACACTTTGGTCCCTTTTTTTTTTTTTTTTTGGGTCATGCTGATCCTAAACTCTCTAAAAAGGTGACGGTATGGTCATTTCCGTCCAATTCCGTTAAATTTCTAACGGAATCAGTTATGTGCATTACATGTGATTTAATTTGAGAGGGTTTTTTTAGTAATTTAATAATAATTGCTATAAAAAAATAAAAAAAAATCATAAAAATTAAAATTATCTCTCTCTCTCTCTCCCAAACCTAGATCAAGGAGGGCTGGGTTCGTTGGTGGGGGAGGGGGGGGGGGACCCAGATTGCATCTGATCTCTCTCTCTCTCTCAAACCCGGATCGAGGGGTGTTTCTCTCTCAAACCCAGATTAAGGACTGCTGGGTCCGTCAGCAGGGATGGAGGGGTCCAGATCGCGCCCGATCTCTCTTTCTAAAACCCAGATGGCCGGGTTCACCGATGGGGGTGGGGGGAACCCAGATTGTAACAACTTCAAAATTTACAATATTAATTATCCTCCTAAATAGAGAGTTAAATTGTAAATTTCATCATTAAGAACATTTTTAAATTGGTGACGAGAAAATATAAATATGATGTTACTCCCATTTCCTGTTGTAATTTGGATTTTATGAAAATATTATATGTAAAAATTCATTATATATATATATATATATAATGAATGAACAATCATAATTTTATGAATTAAAAAAGTGAATTTTATGTCATGCCAAGATTTACTTACTAAAATAAATTTAACAATCCTACTACAATCTCAAAAACAAAAAAAAAACAAAAAAAAAAGGTTTAGGGGAGTGCCCGTGCCCCCTCCCCCCCCCCCCCCCCCCCCCCCCCCCCAAGTGGGTAATTAAGGGAAGGGGTGCCGTGCACCCCTCCCCTTGCTCAGTGGGCCACTAGCCCACTAAGCAAAGCAGGCAGGCAGTGAGCTGCCTTCCTACTGCCAGTAAACTGGCATTGATCCAAAAAAAAATTCAGAAAATAGGCTGAACAATAGGGGGTTTTTGAAAATTCAAAATCCAACCCCTAAATAAGCAAACCAAAAATGAAAAGACAATAAAGAAAGAAAGAATGATTACAATATAAGATGATGGACTACTTGAATGACTACTCAATAAAACCACTTAAAAATACATGAAAAACTACCAAAACAACCTCCCAACTTATCCTCTTCAGCTGAGCACATTTTTAGAGAGATCAAAATCCAAAAATTTCAATTTTTAACCACAATAAGGCTTGGTTATAAAATGGTTTTAAGGTAAACCAAAAACCACTCTTTTCACTTTCAAAAAAACCATAAAAGAAAAAGAAAAGTTTCCTCTCTTCCTCCCTTCATTGTGGACGAAATTTGTAGCTAAGGGAAGCCAAATATATTCTTCATTTCCTTCTATCTACTCCCAAGATCATTTTTTAGCAAGGAGTAAGAGCCATTCCAAGTGCTTTCCAAGGTAAAAACCTATATTTTTTCCACTTGTTTCCTAGAAAGAAAAGTGTTTTAACAATGTTTTTAAAGAGATATTTTATCCCCATTCTAGCCCCCTACCTCAAGAATCCAAGAGTGGTTCAACGCCTTCAAGAGGAGCTAAGAACCCACTACTTTTCTAAGATGTAAATGACTTGTAAACTAGTGGTTTACCAAGTTCTTGATAGCTTTCCTTTCAAAATGTGTTCTTACAAATATGAAAATATTGGCATGGTAAATGATTAAAATGTTGTTTTTCTACCTAGTGAGATAATATATGTGCTTTTCATGATTTTAAATGGCTAGAAAACATGATTTATATATGGAATATGATGAAAAGTATGTTTATGTGATTTTTATGGTTATATGACATGAAATGATTATTAATGTATGAGAATAGGAGATTGTGACATGTTGATATATTATGTCCTCTGTTTAATGGAAGCATGAATGATGAGGAAAATATTTTGACATCACAAATAGGCTTGAATAAGAATTAATGACCATAAAATACCAATAATAACATTTTTGACATAAATATTAATAAATTGGAAAATGGTATTTTGAGTGGGAATTTTATACTCATGTAGAATGACAGAATATTACTCTTGACATAATCAATAAAAAGAGCTCAAGTTTGGTCAGAAAAAAATGTCAAAAATGACGATTTTGCCCTCAAGTGGTAAAATCATAATTTCACCAGCCTATAGACATTATTTGAATCCGAAACTTTTCAGTCTTGATTAGAGACTTAAAATAGACCATGTGTAAAATTTTTGTGATAAATTGATAATAAATGACCAAAACGCCATTTTGGGGTCAAAATGTAAATATAGAAAAATTTAGGGTAAAAAATATAAATATTTAAAACTTGTTAAAAATGAGTTCTGATCTTGTGAGAACACTTTATAAGGATATTAAGTATAAAAAATGTGAACCAAAGGGTATTGGAAACTAATTGGGGCTAAATAAGGACTAAAATACAAAAATAAATAAATAACGGGTCAAATTATAAAATCTGCTTAGACTATAATTAGACAGCATCTTTGTCACCCTTAAAACATTATATTAAGCTAAATAAATACAAGAAATAATATGATTTTTGTTATAGTCAAATGTATGACCTTAAAAGAAATAAAGGGGCTTAAATATAATAATTTTATTTGATTGTGTTTAGAAATATAATAACTTAAAAAAGCCATTTTTAGAGCCTAGGGCACTGTAAACATTATTCAAAGGCTCTAGGATAAATTTTTAAAGCCATCCAATAAGTCTAGATTAGAATGGGTATGTCTAGTGACAAAATTATAATTTTGTCAAGCTAAGGGGTAAACTGGTAATTTCATGGGGAGAACATTTTGGGCTGTAGGTAGAGGTTTGTGGACCTATAAAACTGCAACAGAGGGTACTAAAAGCTAAGGTCAAAAGATTTAACAAGTTTAAGTTTAAAAATGCTTGAATTACCGAAATACGGGCAAACTGATAAATTAGTACCTGAGGGGTCGGTGACGAGAAATGAACCCGCCACTAGGCTTGTTGAGATGCCATGTAATTTTTGACCAAAACTTGATAAAGACAACAAAGTGTAATGGGCCTTAACGGGTCCAAACAATAATAAGGTCAAAACACTATTTGGAAATGATTTAAGTCAATTACATGTAAATGGATCACAATAGACTCAATAAGCCCACAACTCACAAAGATTGTCCAATATGATGTTGGAAGACCATTGTTATCCATAGTCACCTAATGGACCCAAATATGAATAAAGTGAAATTAAGTAAAATAATAGATAATGAATTAAGTATTAAATAATTAACTCACTAATGATAATAATTAATTAATTTAAAATTTAAAATTAATTAATTATTAATTAAAAAATTAATTTATGATAATCATCTGATTTATAATTAAGGATGTTATTCTCTTAAGGTAAAAAACTTATAGACAAATTAATAATTAAATTAAAATTAATTATTAATTAAGAGAACACATGTCCATAATCGAAAACGATTCAAAAATATTAATGTCCATAATCGAAAACGATTCAAAAACCTTACTCTAACTCTTGGATGTCAATTTAAAATTAGGACATCGCATCGACATGAGGGTAGTGCCAAAAACAATCTACGTGGATACACAGTTATGCGATTTTCTGTAAGTATACCCCACCTACAGTGTGGTTTTTTATATGATATGCACGATGTGAGCTCGCTGTTTATTTTTGATGATATGATATGATGCCATGATGATGTGTTTATTTACACACTTTACTAAAGTATGCCATGATGATGTGTTTACATACACGTTTTTTGAACATGTCATTCTTGCATGCTCACCATATGACTTAATATTTAAGAAAGAGAAACTAATGATTTGTCGTACCAATCTCAGACCGAATGGGATGATATTCACCTCCGGCCAAATGGGAGATAATAATGATCAATGAAGTTAAAGTTAAGAACTTAGGTGCTGACGGATTGGGTAGCTCCCCCGTCTTCCCCATTTAATGTCACACGCATCCTGTTACAAACACAATGGCCCATAAGATGTTGAATGAATAAATTGATAATTACATAATCTGTTATGCATTTTCAATTATATGCATTTGTGTGATTGCACATCTATGCTTACTGAGTTTATCTCACCCCTTTATATTTCCCACTGTAAGTAATTCATGTAAGTTGCCTATGACATATTAAGCATTGATGGACTGGCAGTGTAGATGCGTGATGGGTGAAAGCATGATGAGTTCTATGGATGCTACCCGCATTTTTATATTCCGCACATGTTTTTGAGGATTTGTTAATTGTTGTTTTGATGTTAGTACATTTTAATGCTTATGTATGAAAGACTTAATTGGACACCGGTATGACTAAGTCTGAAATGTTATGTTAGTATGTTTTGTTTAAAACTAATTCTAATTATTATGATTTTTAAAGAATCACTTCTTTCGCAGATAAAGTTTTCAAAAAAAAAAAATTCCCCTGAAAATTTGAAGACCTAGAAATGAACTAGGAACGATTTAAATAAGATAAAAAACCAAGTAAGCAAGTTTTAAGTGACGGCCTGAGAGGTCGGGTTGTCACACAGATCGCGCCCGATCTCTTTCTCTTTCTCAAACCTAGATCAAGGGGAGGGGTTGCCTAAGTTCGTTGTGCTGGGCGGAGGATCTGGTCAAAATTCGGGGAAGGAGGGTTGGGTTCGCTAGCAGGGGGAGCGAACCTAGATCGCGGCGGGCGACTGCAAAGGAAAGGAGGGAGGGCCCAGATTGAGCCGGGGGAAACCTAGATCGTGATGGGCAGCTGCAAAGGGAGGGAAAGAGAGAGGGGGGGGGGGGAGGGAGGGAGAGAGAGAGAGAGAGAAAGATGGCCTCCGGCTTCGGCGTCGGATCTGTGGGGGCGGGGCGGTGGGAGAGGGAGGGAGGGTAAGGGAGTGATAAAGTGTGATGCCCTAGATATTCATAAACTTGATTTACGAACTATTATTATGGATTTCGTTCATCAATACACTTCTAATGAATTATTTTGATGAATACCAAATTTCAAGATCATGAATGATGGTATATGTATCATCAATGTGATGATGTCGATAATTTAACAATGTTGAGTTTCTATATTTAAAAGAGAATATATATATATATATATAATGTTACTCCCATTTTCTTGTTCAATTGAGATTTTGTGAAAATATTATGTGTGAAAATTCATTATATAAATATAAAGAATGAATAATCATAATTTTGTGATTTGAAAAAGTGAATTTTATGCCATGCCAAGATTTATCAATTAAATAGATTTAATAATCTTACTATCATCTCAATCAAGAAAGAAAGTAAAAGAAAAAAAAAAAAAAAAAGACATAGGGAGAGTGCTCGTACACCCCCTACCTAGTGGGTAATTACCCACTGGGCAAGGCAGTGGGCTTAGGCCCACTGCAAGAAAAAAAAAAAAAAAAGGTTAAGGGTAGGGGTGCCGTGCACCCCTCCCCTTGCTCAGTGGGCAGCAGCCCACTGAGCTATGCAGAAAGGCAGTAAGCTGCCTTCCTGCTACAAGTAAATATGCTTAGAAAAAAAAATTAAAAATTAAATTTTTTTTCTCTTTTCTTCAGAAAATAAGTTGAACAAGAAGGAGGGGTTTTTGAGAATCCAAAATCCAACCCCTAAACAAGCAAAACAAATATGACAAGATAAGAAAGAAAAAGTTGATTACAATGTAAGATGATGAACTACTTGAATGACTACTCACTAAAATCACTTAGAAATGCATGAAAAATCACCAAAACAACCTCTCAACTTGTCCTCTTCAGCTGAGCACGTTTTTGGAGAGTTTTAAATCCAAAAATTTCATTTTTGTTAACCCACAATAAGGCTTGGTTCTAAAATGGTTTTAGGTAAACCAAAAACCACTTTTTTCTCTTTCATAAAAAAAAAAAAAAAACATACAAGCAAAGAAAAGTTTCCTCTTTTCCTCTCTTCATTGTGGACGAAATTTGTAGTTAAGGGAAGCCAAAAATATACTTCAGCTCCTTCCACCCACTCTCAAGATCATTTTATTTACAAGGAGGAAGAGCTATTTCAAGTGTTTTTCAAGGTAAAAACCTATATTTTTGCTCTTGTTTCTAGAAAGAAAAATGATGTTTTAAAAATGTTTTTAAAGTGATGTTTTATTTCCATTCTAGCCCTTACCTCAAGGATTCAAGAGTGGTTCAAAGCCTTCAAGAGGAGTTAAGAACTCACTACTTTTCCAAGAGATAAATGATTTGTAAACTAGTGGTTTACCAAGTTCTGTATAACTTTCATTTCAAAATGTGTTCTTACAAATATGATAATCTTGGCATTGTAAAAGTTTAAAATGTGGTTTTGATACCTAGTGAGATGATATGTGTGCTGACCATGATTTAAGGTGGCTAGAAAACATGATTTGTGTATGGAATATGATGAAAAGTGTGTTTATGTGGTTTTATGGTTATATGACATGAATGAGTATTGATGTATGAGAATGAGAGATTATGACATGTTGATATGTTATGTCCTCTGTTTAATGGAAGCATGAATGATGAGGAAAATATTTGACACCACAAATAAGCTAGAATAATAATTAATGATCATAAAGTACCAAAAATAACATTTTTAGCATAAATATTAATATATTGGAAAATGGTATTTTGAGTGGGATTTTCATAATCTTATAAAAGGACAGAATATTACTCTTGACATAATCCATAAGAAGAGCTTAAGTTTGATCAGAAATAATAAATGTAAAAAATGACGATTTTGCCCTCAAGGGGTAAAATCATAATTTCACCAGCCTAAAGACTTTATTTGGATCCGACACTTTTCAGTCTTGAATAGAGACTTAAAATATACATTGTGTCAAATTTTGGTGCTAAATGGATAAGAAATAACCAAAACGCCATTTTGGGGTCAAAACGTAAATATAGAAAAGTTTATGGTCAAAAACATAAATAATAAAAGCTTGTTAAAAATGAGTCCTGATTCTGTGAGAGCACTTTATAAGGACATTTAGTATCGAAAACATGAACCAAAGGGTATTGGGAACTAATTGGGGCTAAATAAGGACTAAAATGCAAAAATAAATAAATAACGGGTCAAATTATAAAATCTGCTTAGACTATAATTAGACAGCATCTTTGTCACCCTTAAAACTGTATATTAAGCTAAATAAATACAAGAAATAATATGGTTTCTGTTATAGTCAAATGTACGACTTTAAAAGACATAAAGGGGCATAATAGTTAAACTTTTATTTAATTGTGTTTAGAAATGTATTAAGTTACGAAAGCCATTTGAAGAGCTTAAGGGCACTACAAACGTTATTCTAAGGCCGAGAAAAAATTTTAAAAGTCATTCAATAAGTCTAGATTAAAAAGGGTATGTCTAATGGCAAAATTGTACTTTTGTCAAACTTAGAGGCAAAATGGTAATTTGACGAGGAGAACGTTTTGGACCATAGGTAGAGGTTTTCTGGACCTATAAAACTGCAAGAGAGATTACTAAAAGCTAAGTTCAAAATATTTAACAAGTTTAAGCTTAAAAATGCTTGAATAATCGAAATATGAGCAAATTGATAAATTAGTACCCGAGGGCTCAGGTGACGAAAAATGAGCCAACCACTAGGCTTGCTGCGATGCCATGTAATTTTTTGATCAGAACTTAATAAAGACAGCAAAGTGTAATGGGGCCTTAATGGGTTCAAAACAATAATTAAGCCAAAGCACTATTTGAAAATAATAAGACCTAATTACAAGTAAATGAGTTGTAATAAATCTAATAAACCCACAACCCACAAAGATGACCCAATATGATATTGAAAGACCATGGTTATCCATGGTCACCTAATAGACCCAAATATGACTAAAGGGGAATTAAGTAAAGTATTGGATGAGAAATTAAGTATTAAATATATTAACTCACCAATGGGTTAATAATTAATTAATTTGATATTTAAAATTAATTAATTATTAATTAAGAAATTAATTTATGATAATTATGTAATTAATAATTAAGGATGTTATTCTTAAAAAAAAAAAAACTTAGAAACAAATTAATAATTAAATTGAAATTAATTATTAATAATTAAATTGAAATTAATTATTAAGTAAGAGAACATATGTTCATAATCGAAATTATTCAAAAACCTTACTCTAACTGTCGGATGTCAAATTAAAATTAGGACACCACATTGACTTGAGGGTAGAGCCGGAAACAATCAACGCGGATACACAGTTACTTGATTTTCTGTAAGTACAAACCTCACCTACAGCATGGAACAAAATGTTTTTCGTTGTTGATGTTCTACGTTTTCTATGATTTGCCTTGATGAAGTGATGAGCCTATGTGTTATATGTACTGTGTTAATTAAGCATTTAATGTGCATAATTTTTCTTGCACTAATATGATTGACATGCCTCACAGATATATATGCAGTAATGATAGATGCATAGTGACATGTAAACCTACACATTGTCACAAATAATAAGAATGAGGCTAACGAAAAATAGGATTAAGTGTCGTACCAACCTCCAATTAGTGAAAGGATATGATAAGAACGAAAGTTATAAGATATGACCTTAGAGGTTGTTGGAGGGTCGCTCCCCTAACTCCCCATTGGTTGCGCGCATATGGGTACGACATAGGGGCCCTTAAGTAGACAAGATATGTAAATAATAAAGCATAATTGAACACACATAGTTCACATGCATTTTTGAACATTCATGATGTTACATGTGATGATATGATTTTATGAAAATGATTTGTGAGATATTGTTTGTACTTGCTGAGCGAAAGCTCATTATTGTGTGTTCGTGCTGTAGGTAACGCGGGTAAGCAACCCGCTACTTAGATGTTTTATGGACTGGCAAATCTGTGCGGAGGCAATGAAGGACGGGAGTGGGATACCACCATGAATTAAATTTCCGCATTTAGATTTCTTAAATTATTTTTTATCGACTATATATATAATCATGTTCCAATGTTTTGGTACTACTAAACTAGTATGAGTATTTACGAGAAAAAGACTGTAGACTCTTTCCTTTTAATTTACATGAAGTTATAGCTTTTTAAAATATTATCTAAATACGAATTTGAATAAGATAATTATTAGCTAGAGGTTTTCAATTTGCTCAGTTAAAAATTTCAGTAATTCTAACTTTGTAGTACGAATATGATTTAAAAAAAATTTCTATATTTTTTAGAATCAAATATAAATAAGTGTTAAGATTAAATTAAATAAGAATAAGTAAGCTAGTTAACAGTCCGAAAAGTCGGGTCGTTACATAAAGAAAGGGGTGGGGGAGCTTTAAGTTCAACTCTCTCTCTCCCTATTATTTTTTTATTTTTTATTTTATTTTTGTAAATGTTATTATACGAATAAGGATATTTTCATCATTTTAGGGGTATTTTCCTTCAAAAAGTACAAAACATACTTTTCACATGACCATTTCATGAGTTTTTAACGGAATTGGATAGAAAGGACCAAACCGTCACCTTTTTAGAGAGTTTAGGATTAACACGGCAAAAGAAAAAAAAAAAGTGTCACTTCTTAAACAGTTCATAGACTATTTCGGCTAATTACATTTATTGAAATTACAATTGAAGCCTCCAACAGTACTATTATTAACAGATTTACTCGGTTAGTTGTTATATACACAGCGAACTGTATAAATCTAACTCCAAAATACAATACATGGACCCCATTAGTAAAAGCCAAGAAATGTTGATTTCAATATAAACACTTGCACGTTGGTGAAGGGCCTTCCTCCACGAAGGACTCTACATATGCCTATATAAATATGCTGTGCATTGAAGTTGGGATATTGAATAAGGATATATGATCATCATATCCATGCTGATATATGTTCATGTCTTTGTGTTTAATTACGTAAGAACAAGACTAACGAATCATATAGTCTATATTATTAATGTTTTGTTTACTAAAAAAAAAAAAAAAACATATCATTTTGTTTTTTTCTTTGTCAATTTGTTACTAGTTTTGAAAGCTACACGCCTACACCATTACGAAACATGGTAGTAGGCGTTATTTATCCAAGTTACAGTAAGCTCTTTTTTTTTTTTTTTTTTCTGATTTTAGTTTTATTATAATTTGTTTGTTCATATTTTCTAATTAAGCACTTTTGCTAATATAATATATAATTGCTCTTGGAAATGATTGAAATAGAATTTAGTTTTTTTTTTCCTAAACGATTATCAACAGATTTGAGTTGTTTGCTGGATTTGGTTATAGACAAAAATGCTTCTAAATTTTAAGTATGACTTTGATTGTCTTCAATAGCATTTTAGCAAACGAAATTTTATAACAAGTTCTTATAGCACACTGTGCTTAGCAAGAATACTGATCATTACTGCTCTATTTATTTTCTACGGTACAAAATAAGTAAAAACTCACCTCAACTGTATTACAAGAATGTTGACACATCTGTATGCTACGTGTGAAACTTTGTTAATTGTGATTTTTATTTTATTTTTTATGTAATCATATAAATTAACATAATCATTTAGGTCTCATATTGGCATTCTCATTGCTTAATATATATATATATATATATATATATATTATGGAGAGTGCTGTTTCTAAATAAAACACTATACCATTTTATGTCATATATGATATTTTGCCTATTATTTATTATCCGATTTTGAGTAGGCAAAGGGAAGCGGCTGACCGGCAGACCCGATCATGTAAGCCCGACCCAAGGGGGTTGTCCCGAGTCAAGGGGACCATGTAGGGCCCAAAATAAGAAGTCCTTTGTTGATCGTAAGGGCAACGTGATTTTTGAAAACCTCACGTAGCGCCAAATAATTTATTACATATCATTAAATATCATTTTGATTCTGGTCATGAATAAAACAGGGCCGGCTAAAAAAATGGCCTACTTGCCCTAAGATTGAATATTACACCAGGTAGGCCCAGCTAAATGCCTTCAT
Organism: Ficus carica; assembly: GCA_009761775.1. Taxonomy (NCBI): domain Eukaryota; kingdom Viridiplantae; phylum Streptophyta; class Magnoliopsida; order Rosales; family Moraceae; genus Ficus; species Ficus carica. The sequence goes on from CM019745.1 coordinate 20,023,883, forward strand.
TATAAATAAGCAAGAAATTATTTATAAATTTACTTATGGTACAATAAGTTTTTAAGGTTAATATTTACGTACTCTCATATTCATGCATTGTTTTTACTTACTGAACGTTAGCTCATTAGTGTCTTTATGATGCATATAATGACTCTTGTGAATAATCGATAAGGAGGTTGATTAGCGCTCTCCATACCCATGATCAAAAGTATATAGGACAAAATCGATCTTGTGGGATATGTTTTGATAATTTACTACTTTTACTGTGTTACATTTATAATATGTATAAAGGATCTAATATTTAATAAACATACATTTTAGTAAACTAGTTTTAATAACGTGCTCCGCGCGTTTGGTGATATATTTGAGAAAAATTATTTCTATAAAGACAAAAATAAATAAAAGAAAAAAAAAAGTAGTTAGATTGGAGTAACTTTGAGACTTTTATTATTAACAAGGCATATTAGCACCCAATAAAAAAAAAAAAAAAGAAAAAAAAAAAGAAGGTGCCAATGTCAAATGGAGGAGAAAAATTAAGATAAAATAAAATAAAATAAAGCCTAAATGTCACATCAAGCATTAAACAAAATTGTTTTGAAAATAAAATAGAATGAGAAAAAAAGACAACTAAATTAGTTAGAAAGCTAACTAAATCTTTAAAAAGAGTGACACATGCAATCATTAAGGAATATATAAAAGTGTAATAGTTGGATTTGTTCTTTTTATTACATAATAAAGATATATATGTGAGTATTTAATGTAACTAGGCTCTATTATAATGAATCTAATAAAGTTTCATTTTAAAAGGTTCAATTGGCCCATTGTTTTAAAAGACTATCTAATATATATATATATATATATATATATATATTGTTGAACTTGTTAGTCCAAAGTAGAGAGGTAATGTTGATATATATATAATATATATATTAGGGATGGCATTAAATAAGATCAGCTAAAAAAGAGTTGCAAAAGAGAAAATAGAACTCAAATTTCATAAACAAAAATATCTGTTTTGTAGATTTTTTTTTTTTGAGGGAGTAGTTTTTTATTTATTTATTTATTTATGAATCTTCTAGAACTCATTATTTTATTTACATAGCTTATCAAGTTATTTCTTCACTTAGAAGTACATTTGAGCAATTTCAAGTATATCGAAATATTTTTTGGATTTATTTTCAAGAAATTAAAGTCATTCGATGAAAATATAATGAAAATGCATCTATGAATTTTGAAGACGTACTAAAATATGATGGCTTTTTTTTTTTTAATAATTTTGATGACTGATTTAATTTGAATTAAAAGTGGGAGGATAAAGGTAAATAGCATTTTTTTTTAACTTAAAGAGGTAAATAGCAGATTTAAAATATATTTGCAAAAGGAATTCAAAAGAAAATATTTACAGTAAAATGTTGGAGAATTTTTTTCAAAGGGAAACATCGACCCAATTAAAATATTTAGTTTAAAAAAAAACAAGAAATCATTTTCTAAATGCATATGTTGCTTCTAGATTATTGTTAACAATTTAGTTATATTTATGCATAAAGGAGTTTTTATTTAATTAAATATTTTTTAATGTTTAAATGTAATTGGTTTTATTTATTTTTTGTTTCAAAATTTTAGAAAAGTTTTTTGTCACATGTATTGGTTGATTATATTGATGTTGTGTGTCATAAGAAACCTAATAAACTCAACATAAGAAGGAAAAATTAGATAAATAAATAGTTTTTAAACACTTATTTAACTAATGATGAATTTTTATTTAGAAAAATGACTACTAGCTATCACTTATTGACTATTACTGATTGATTGATAATTTTTTTTTTTTTGGTTGAGAAAAAGGATAATTTTTTTAATTTTACAAAACTTCAATCATATATTTAAAATGATTTTTTTAATTAAAGATCATTTATCCACATATTTTAAAGAAGAAAAGGACCATTAATGAGAGGAAATGCTAATGATATGTTGTATGCTTTTTTTGAGATATGTTGTATTCTAAATTGTCCTTTATGTTAAATTTACTCATGATTTAATTGTATATAAAGATTTAAAAATTGTGGGGGCAAATTAGTAAGAACAGAAATGTATTAGGCTATGGGCCAGAAGCCCACTACAAGGCCACTGTACCGTCATTGGGCTTGGTAACCTTGGTTTCAAGATGAGTGGGGTTAAAAGATAAGAAAATTACCCAACTAACCACTTGTTTCTCTGTGTCATATTTGACTGGTTTTTGTCGTTTTGGTCCATGATTTTACGGTTTAGTCCGTGAATTTGAAACCTAGGGTTAGGGTTTCTGGAAGTTTTTGGGAATTTTTTGTTTTGTCGAATTGCGCTGGGGTTACGTATTCTTAGGCTGATATATCGTGTTGGGAGTGCAATTCAGTGTTGTATTCTTAAAATTTATTTTAAGAAAATTTTTTTTTTCTCAACCAATATAGAACAAAATTTCCCCTCTTCACCGCTACAAAACAACTTCAGATTTTTAAAACACTTTTTTTTTTTTTTCAGATTCTGTAAATTATTTCTTGATTTTTTTTTTTGGTCTTTTTACTCCTATTTTCTGTTTGGATCGGCTGTCTAATTTTTAAAAGAATTTTTTTTTTGTTTTAAAAAAAAAGTCTTTTTATTATGAGAATAAGTTGTATAAAAAATTTTATTTTTGAAAAAAAAAATATTTAAAATGAGAAAAAATAATATTAATAATAGTTTATTATGAGAAAATTTTTAATTGTTTTTATCAAAACGATACTTTATAAGATAAATTTAAAAATAAGATAATTTTTTTTTTAAATGAGAGGAAGATGAAAAAAATTATGATAAATAATTTTTTTTTTTTTTTTTTTTTTGTAAAAATAAAATTGGATGTGTTTCAAATATAGGGTAGATTTGTGTCATTTTCCATTTTCCTGTTATCTCTGAAATCTCTCTCTCTCTCTTATCCCTCGCTGCCTCTCGCTTTTGTCTCACTCAGGTTTCTCTCCCCATTGGTCTCTCTCTCTCTCTCTCTCTCTCTAATGGTGGCCGGAGCTCGCGCGAAGGTGGTGAAGGACGACGTAGCTTGCTGTGGCTCCGGTCATAGATCGCGCCGGAGTTCGTGCAAATCTCGAAGGATTTGTCGCCGGAGTCGCTCAGATATCGGAATCCATCGATTCTTCTCTCCGTCGCCTTGCTCCTTCGGTTAAAAAAAATGACCTTTTTTGTTTGTTTGTTTTGTTTTGGAGATTATCTCTCAATCTCTTCTCCTAATTTCCACTCCTTTACCCGTTCTGTTGCCCCTTGTGCTTCGGCCATGAAGATCGTGCCCCAACGTTGAGGCTGTCTGAATCGTAAACGAGACTAGTGAAATCGGCCATCATAGATTGGGCTCTGTATGTGGCTGCCACTACCTAGGATTTTTTTGCATATCTTTTAAAAATTATTTTGGTGAGGATCAAGGGCGGAGCTATGAATGGCCGATTGGGGGCAGCCGTCACCACTCACTTTCTTAAAAATCAAATTTGAGGTTTTAAAAAATTATGATTTCTTAATTTTGCCCCCATTGAGATTTATTGTTTTCATATATGCCCACATTGAACTTTATCCATTTTTATTTATTATATCTATTGGTTCTAAAATTTATTTTACTCTTTTACTCTTAAGCATATGCTTTTTTGTTTCTTATTGATGTATATGTTTATGTAAACTATTTATGGTTTGGGTATTAGCACGTTTAATAATATTAGATTTGGTTAAAATCACATCAAATAAAAAAAATTGTAAAGCAAAATTTTGGGAGAGATATGATGGTTTAATATAGAACTCTATTAGTATGATATTTTTCTATATCCTAGTATAAAATTGCAGAATCTATATGGTATTTTTTAAAAATACTAGAATAAATTTTTTTTTGTCAATATCCGTGGTATTTATTTTTTGGAGGATTCTATAAGGGTGTTTGGTATTTGAGTTGAGATGAAAATTTTAAATTTAAATAATAATTTTTATTTACTTTTTTAAAAAAGATAAAAAAAATTCAAAAAGATAAAAAAAAAATTTCAGAAAAAAATAAAAATTTAAGTTTAAACTTGAGAGCCAAATTCCGTAAAAAAAATTTTACCCCATGGATGATGTAAGATCTATTCGCTAGGAAATAGTGGACTAGAATGAGGGCCCAATTAGTAAATGAGTTAAAATACAGTAGCATGCATCTGATTGCATTCGAATAAGGCCAGATGGAAGACATGATTGACGGAGTGAAACATTGCCGTTTGTACTGTAACAATTTAAAAACATATAAAAGAAAAAAGAAATTATGAGCCATTGGAAACCTTTCCGATTGTCTGAGAGTGTAGCCAAAAAAACAGGGGATTCGAAATGAAAATGCAACTAAGAAATTGAACAATTTTGGGTTGCTGAATCGTGGAAGTAGGGAGGGTGAAAGCATTGCAGAAAGAGTAGAAGGTGAATCGGAAAATGAAGAGAAGTTGCGAAAATAGTGAAGGAAGGTGAATGAAATCTGGAGAAAATAATTTGAGAAATTAGAGAAATATCCGGAAAATACCCAAGAAATTTGAAGAAATTTCCGAATAATTTTATATTCTCTCTCCTTTTCTTTTCTCGAACGTTTCTACAAAATTGATTTGGTTGTTCTCATACTCTTTTCCGAAATCTGATTAATCCATGGAAGAAAACAACTATCAAGGCCCGTTTGGTTTACCAGTTTGGTTTAAACTAAACTGTACTTTTTTTATCATGTTTTTTGTCTTTTCCTCAAAAAATTTTTGTCTTTTCTGAAAAAGTCAACAAAAATTACTATTCAAACTTAAAAATTTCAACTCAACTCAAACTGAACTTGTGCACCAAATAGGCCCTCACTTTTGGTATGTGTCGGTCTCTCCCTCTTTTTTTTCTTCTCCTCTTTCTTCTGTTTCTTTGCTTTCTGTTTGATTGAGAGGTTAATAATATCCAGATTCATCTTGTGCACTTGTTGCAACTTTACCCAAATGCATCCCAGTGCACTTCATCTCGATCGGACGGTCCAAGTTTCTTTACCCCATGACTGGGGCAAAGTAAAGTGATTCCATGGTAGAATTCCCCTTATTTTTATAAAGAAAATTATCCCCTACTCAAGTTGAAGGCTGGCCCTTAGGTTATAGGCTACCACTAATAACACATCAAGTTACCACTGATAATAGGAATTTTATAACGATGGACTACCTTCAGTATCACAGTAGGAAAAACGTCAGTTCCGGTGGGCATTTTTGGTATTCCACATGTGTTTGGGTAATATTTTTTGCAGAATCTTTTTTTTTTTTTTTTTTTTTTTTTTTTTTTTTTTAAATCATAGCAATCAATTCAAAAATTGTGATTGTGTCATTTGTACCCTCTTAAATATGGTATAACAATGCCTTCTACTTTGAATATTTGTGAGAGGGAGAGGAACAATCCCTTGACACTTGGATCAGAAGATTTGAGTTTCTGATATTTGATTTGGCTAACTAGGTTTAACTTGCTTAATGTTAAGATGAAAGGAAGCAAATAGAAATATGTGCTCCTATTCTTACTTTTATTAATTTTTAATTTTTTTTTATTAAATTCATTAAGAAAATACAAAGACACAAAACATAATAAATGACCCCAAATACGTGAGACAAAACCCTTTAAGTAAGAACGAATTCATTAGTAAAATACGATGATGCTCAATGTGTTTGTGTTCTAATAGCTTTTTAAAAAAATAATAATAATAATGAATGTGTTCTTTTTATTTATTTATTTATTTATTTTTATTTTTTTAGGGAATTAATGAATGTGTTCTAGTTACTCTCTCTCTTTTTTTAATGAATGTGTTCAAGTTACTACTGTCCCTTATCGTATACCTTCAATATGTTGCATTGACTTCTTTTCAAGAAATTGAAAAAAAGAAAAACACATTTACAGGTTAAAGGAAAGAAAGAGAGTCAAAAAAAAAAAAAAAAAAAAAAAAAAAAAAAAACAATTTGTATCATAACTTTAGGAAAAAAAATTTTGATAAGTAATTAAAAAGTTAATTTTGGGTAGTTTCACATTACCCTTAAAATTTTCAAATTGAAAAATGTCCCCAAACAATATCTTTTAACTCTCTTAAAAAACGTGTATGGAGGCTATCGTTTGTCATTTCTTGTTCGTTATGTGTCAATCGTGTAGTGATCATGTCAATCTCACATAGATTTTTTTTTAATCTATTTCACACACACATAACAGTTGCTTGTTAATTAGGCTTTGTTTGTTGATTTGTTTCATTTCAAGTTAAAATGTATTTTTTTATCTCAATTTTTGTCTTTTTCTGAAAAAAGTTTGTCTTTTCTGAAAAATCAACAAAAATTTTCAACTCAAACTTAAAATTTTAACTCATTCACCAAACGAAGTATAAAATAAAGGGGTCTCATGCTAGTTGCACTTGCACACGTGTGCTTCTTCAACAATCCACACCAAAAAGGCAAAAAAAAAATGGTTTTAAAAAAAAAATAGAATTAGTAATTTGACCGCAACGCAATGAGCAAGAAAGAAGCACCAAAAATTGCCAACAAAAAGGGGAGAAAACAAGTCGAAAGAGAGTGAGAAGGAGAGAATAATATTCAAAAAAGGATGATATGGTCATTTTAGCCCAGCAAATAATCGAATGTTGTCCATCTTCTGCGGCTGCAAAATCCAATTGAGACAAAACCCAGACCGGAAAACCATGACACATCTATCTATACAAATATATACATATTTATGAGCTTTTATATATCTATATTTAAATATGTACTCTGGCAATCTCAGCTACCAACAACAACAACAACAACCCTTTTGGACTGGCAGGTGAACGAGCTCCAAAGCATCACTCTTTTAGCAACCAAAAGTCTATCTCTCTCTCTTCTCTCTCTTTCAATTCTTTGAATCGGCGTTATCTTTTTTTTTCCCCCCGTAAATTGAAGCAGACCCAGAACCGGTAAACGGTTTCTGACTGGTTTGCGTACTCTGGTGATTCGAATTTCAGTTGGATGAAATCTGCGTTGGGAAATGAGAAATGACTCGTTCTTTGGTGACCCAAGAAGCTGATGTGTCGGATAATCTCAAAGGGTTTATTCTTGCTACGGCTTCTGGTGCTTTTATTGGCTCTAGCTTCATTATTAAGAAGTTGGGTCTCCAGAGAGCTGGTGCATCTGGTTCAAGAGCCGGTCAGTGTTGTTTTATTTATTATTTATTATTTATTATTTATTATTTTATTTTTTGGTGAGGAATTGAATTCAATTTGTTGTTGGAAATTACTTATGTGTTTGGTATTAATTTGTTTATTTTTAGTTGAAGTTGCCAAAAGAAAGAAAGAAAAAAGTTAATTTTGATGGAGTTCAAGAATTTCCCATTTGCTAGCTTTAAAAGGGATAAAGAATCTATTAATTAACTTTTTTCTTATATTTAAATTCTTAGCAATTTTATTGATGGAAAAAAGTACATTTGCATAGTTTTATCAAATTTAGTACACTGAATCCTCCATTGGTGCTGACAAGCAATCTTAAGTAATGTACTGAATACAATAAATCCTGATATGGTGAGTCATGTATCTGTGTTTTTGCTTCTCCGTCATTAGCAAATACAATTACTTTTACCATTATCGTTGTCAGTATTTTAAGTCATCTCCAATGAATTTATTGTAACGATGGATCGTTGGTTGTGAATTAAGGCTCCGGCGGTTACGGGTATCTGTTGGAGCCGCTTTGGTGGATCGGCATGATCACCAGTAAGTCCTGCACTGCTTTGAATTATTTGTACTTAAAGTTGTTTGTTTATTGTTGGTAGTAGAAAGCTGCGATAAAAGTATGAAACATGAATTTCTTTACCCCCAAACTTTTGGCAGTGGTTGTTGGGGAACTTGCCAACTTTGCTGCGTACATGTTTGCTCCTGCTGCGCTCGTGACGCCTCTTGGAGCACTTAGTATAATTGTTAGGTAAACTTTGTTTTCTACGAGTTTTAAAATGTAACAGAGCTCTATTTAGCTGCAATGAACACAGATTGAATTGGAATTACTATGTTCTGGAATTCAGTATATTCACATTTCTTTCATATTAAATCTATGTCTAGCTGTGAATATTTTATCACTAGAGTAATAGGAAGCGAATTTGGAGTTACACGGTAGGAATTGTTTTTCATGCGGGCAAATGCTGCCTTTATGGTACATATGATGAAACTTTGTTGTTCTGATTTTTATTTGTTTTGTGTTTTTTTCTTTTTTTTTTTTCAGCGCGGTTCTAGCACACTTTTTTTTAAAGGAAAAATTGCAGAGAATGGGTGTACTAGGGTGCGTTTTGTGTGTGGTGGGGTCTACAGTGATTGTGCTTCATGCGCCAAGTGAACATAGTCTGAGTTCAGTTGATGAAATCTGGGAACTAGCAATTCAACCAGGTAAACCGTTTAAACCAGAGTCACCTCACTACTATAAGCTTTGTGTAACGTCTTCATTACATCTTGTAAGTATAATATTATTGTTGACTCACCTCCTAATAACTTAATGTTTTGGGATGGATTGGTAAACTAACATGATATCAGAGGAGGCCTTGAGTTCAAATCTCTTGTAATTGCTATCTTTATCCTCTTTAATATTGTCATCACGAGTTGCGCCTTTTAATATGTTTAGGACCTTAAATATTTATGTTGGGCTTTATAATTAATAATTTCCCACACGTTCGCATATTTTCCAGCCTACACGTGAGGGGGAATGCTAGAATATAAAACTTTTGTTAGCTCACCTCCTAATAAGCTCTTGGGATAAATTGGTAAACTAACATATTTGCTAGATGTTTTGATGTCTTTGATGCAGCTTTTCTTTTGTATACGGCCTCGGCAATAGCTGTAGTCTTGCTACTGATGTTGTATTGCGAACCACGCTATGGACAGTCAAACATAATGGTTTATGTAGGAATATGCTCCGTTGTTGGATCTTTAACGGTCAGTTTCTATGGCTTTTCCTGTTGAAGTGTACAGTTGTTTATGTCAATGTTCCATATATACATGTATTTCCTGTTTTGTATTTCAGGGAATAAGAAAAAGAATAGGCAAAATAGTTATTACTACTTGGCTATTATAAGTTATTTTATTCTATATTTTGACATGTTTAATCCTTCCTATGCAGGTTATGAGCATCAAAGCGGTAGGCATCGCTATTAAGCTTTCTGTGGAGGGTTCAAGTCAGGCAGGAAACTTTGAAACCTGGGTTTTTGTAATGGTTTCGATCTCTTGCATAATCATTCAGCTGAATTATTTGAACAAGGTTAAGTTCTTTGTTCTTTTACCTCTCTCTCTCTCTCTTTCTACCATTATTGATGTTCAGAAAATTCACAATTACTTTTAGTAAGACAAAAAGTTGCGAGTTTGAGAAAGCACAAGTAGTGAGATTTAAGACCCTTGAAAGTCACCACAAAAATTTATCTATTATAAAACTAACACTAACTTGAGTTTCTGTTGCTTGCCACAATCCTATGTATGAAAAAGTAACACCAACCAATACTAGCACTAGCAGGGACTCATTCCTCGCTTGCTTATACTTGCTTACTAGTAGGATTGTTTCTCCCTTCACTAAGCTTGCTTAGATTGGACTCCTTTCTATCTATCTCAAATCCTCAGCTTGTTTGTAGTGGTTAATCGCCCCGCCCCATGTCCTTCTTCTTAAGTGAGGTTTTTTCCTTAGTATTACTCGTGGGAACCTGTTCCTATGCTTGTTTATGAATACTCTACCTAAAATTTATCTATTATAAAACTGCAAAAGGGAGATATCTCATTTTTGGTCAACCTCAGTTTTCCTCCCTTTTGACCTTTGCATGACCTTATATTATGATATAAGCTTGCAACGGTGCAAAAGTTTCTTTGTGAAATTTTTTCCAAGCTGGGAAACATGCTAGGATTAGGCGTTTTAACCAAGATATATAAGTGAATCTGTTCTTGATAGGAAAGAAGAGCAAAAAGAATTTATATTGTTAGTTCTGGTTCTATTTCTTTTTGTTGGGGCTTCATTTTTTCCTTTTCTGTTCCCTTTTTCTTTGAAATCTTATGTGTGATATTGCTTAGCCACTTTATTTGATTGATGTCTTGACAGTTAGCGATTCAGCAGCTGAAGACATTACTTGATATTGCTTTCATTAATATGAAGTTTTTAAAAATTAAGAAAACAATTAGAAATGCACATTTGCACCAGATTTAAGTGTTCAAAATGGGAAATGGAATATCCTTCATATGTCATTTTAATATGCAGGCATTGGATACTTTCAACACGGCAATTGTTTCACCGATTTATTATGCTTTGTTTACAACACTCACTATTTTTGCAAGTGCCATTATGTTCAAGGTATCTATGACTCGTCTCTCTTATCACTTTTTATTCTGATAATTATTCGTATTTCTCAGCATAATTTGGTGTTTCCATCACTTATAGGATTGGTCTGGTCAAAGTGCTAGCAGTATAGTATCGGTGCTTTGTGGATTCATAACCGTGCTTTCTGGGACTATGGTATTGCATAGCACAAGGGAGCCAGAGCCTTCGTCTTCTCTAGGTTTGTATGTTCAAACGTATCAACAAATAACCTGCTAAGTGCAAGATAAATCATATATGAACGCATATAATCCGACTGTTGTTGGTTGTGAAACTCGATAAGTCTGATTTTACTTGCTGTTCTTATTATCTTAATATTATCCACTAGTTCACGAAGTTGCTAGAAAGGTCACAGCATAGAGTGAAAACTTTCCAAGTTATGTCCCTTAGATAAAGAATACAAACAAATGAACAAAAAGTTGGGAAAAAAAAAAGGTTTCGTGAGTGAAATCCTTAGTAAAGGCATTAGAGTATCATTTCGTTTTCAGATGATTTAATTGATTGTTGGCTTTTGGCTCATTTCTAAGCGTGCCGTCCACTAGATGAAGTACCCCTTTTATTTTCCATTGGTTTACCCAGTGATTTTTTTTTCTTGCATGTTCTTTTCTTTGGACATATTTGTTGCGTACTTTCATGTCTATCACTAAACGGTAATTTTTATTTTGTTTAAACATGCTATTTTATTAATAGTCAGGTAAAGAATATGTCCTTGTATCGTATATGCATGGGTTAAATAGAAGTAGAGTGCCTCTTTTTTAAATAATTCTTTTGGAATTCGTTTTATGTCGAAACGAAACACAAAGAATTACAATGTTCCTTGGTGTTTTGAATAATCGATCATTTCTCATCTGTGTGCAGACATCTATGCGTCACTGTCTCCTCAAGTATCCTGGTTTTTCAATGTAAACGGGGAATCCTGGAAACAAAAAGACAATCACGATGCATTCCCATTCGAATCCATTCTTAAACAAGATCATTTCCGGTAGGATGAATTATACAGATGCAGATTGAAGCGTCTTCCACACTGCAATAAGAGGCCACCTTAAATGAAAGTTCGAGCACCACCTTAAGAGAAATCGTCATTCGGTATTGTGTTCTTCGGTTCAGTATGCTGGTTGAGATGCTGTGGTGGCCTTTGTTTTCCTCTTGATACAATCCATTGGTGGCGGCTTTTGCACGGAGTATTATATCTTGCTTCAGAATATCATTGTCATGAAGGTAAAAAAAAAAAAAAAGATTCATTGTGACCATAGCTTTCCGATTTCTTTTGTAGCCACGGCGTTTGGTAAATTAGCTGCAGCATCAGCTGAAGTGCAATCTGGGATGTAAATTATCAATATTTTTATTATTTTAATTGTTTTCATTTTTTTCACTTGTTAAATTTTGAAGGGGAGTCCCACCCATTGGAGATGTGAATTAGTTAAGACTTTTTTTTTTTTTTTTTTTTTTTTGGTGAAAAGGGAATTTTATTGAGTGGTAGATTTGTAAGTCAGCTTTTGTAGACAAGGATTCCATTCATTGCAAAGAGTTGTTCATTTTCCAGTAGAAACAAGGAAAAATGCTCCAGTTAATTGGAAATTTTTTTCTCAACAATTGACAAATGGTTTTGGTGTGTGTTTTTTGTTTCTCACACTAAAAAGAAAGAAATTGTAGAAAACTGTGATAACATTATAGATAATCTGGTAACTTTCCTGAAACAAGAGAATTTGGGGATTGGAAATAGATAAAGGCTAGGCTAGAAATACGAAACTGATCAAACTGACCAAGCAAGCAAATTACAAGGAAAGAAAGAGTCAAATAGTATTTTTAAAAAGAATAATAGTATACGTAAAATTTTAAACAAAATAATACACAATAGAATCAAGTTAAAATAATAATAATAATAATAATAGTATATTTAGATTTATGATCACATACAATATAAAAAATATCTATCTGTAATCCTCTCTCTTCTCTCTATGTCTCTCTAACCTGAAACTATGCACAGTAATCCCCTTATCGGACCACTTTCATCATCCCTTTGCCAAACCTCGCACTTGGATTTTGTTACGAAAGTGAAGGTCGGCCTCGCGATCTTTGCCATGACGGTACTTGCAAAATTGTCCATGGAGGTTGTCTGTCTCCAAAGCAGTTGTCAATTTGAGAAGAATGAGCCCATTTATTTACATATAAATTTATTTTTTACTAAAAATTTTAAGGATTTATTAAAAATTCAAAGATTTACCATAAAAATATACTATAATCTATTATCTTTTAAACTAACCTGCTGTAAGCTTCAGTATTTATAAAATATACAATATTCTACAACTTTCCGGTATTAAATAGGGAACAAAGGAATCTGAAAATTAAAAAACTTCATCTAGAATACGAAACTAATGACGTTGAGGGTTTTGATGAAAGATGTATACCATGATTAATAATCTGTTGTCCTACCACATTAATAAGTTTGGGACCATCTTCTATTTCATTATTTGTTCCACTTGGATGTTATGTCAATTTTTTTAATGTAGGGTTTGATATATGACCCTTGATAACGTATTTATTAATATTTGTTTGACATGTAGTATTGTTAAATCAAACACCGAGGTCTTGTCTTTATTTATTTATTTATTTGTAATTTAAAGTTTCAGCGAATGAACCATATTAAGTTATAAAGTATAATTATTGTATCGATGTAATCAGTATGTGAATGAGGATGAACCTTCATGAAAAGATTGCTTTATGAGGGCTATTTTTGACATTTTTCTATTTATTAATACGATTGTGCTAGTTTTTCTTGTAAAAAAAGGCACATATGTTATTGCTGAAAAAAAGATGCATATATTAGGGTTATAAGAGCAGTTAGAGAAAACTTCAAAACAGTGAAGACTGAGAAGTGTGCGATTTTTTTATTTTTTATTTTTATTTTATTTTTTATGCTTCTTCTTTATCATGATGAATTATAGCAATTAAAAATATGCTAAACTCTCAAATTGAGAATGAATCATAATTGCATATTCTAGTTTTCTCTTCTAAATTTATTTATTTATTATTATTATTATTATTATTATTATTATTTGCAATTCTATTGCTCTTTATAATATAAATTTGTGGCGTTTAAATCTTAACAAGTGTATGCTTGGGGATCAAAAAAAAAAAAAAAAAAAATTAAAGAGAAGTTTGACATTTAATTTGAGAAAGGCAAAAAGTTAGGCTCAAAAATAATTTAAACCTTTAAGAATGCAATTTTTTTTTTAACGGGAAATTATCATTTAAATTAAAATTGGATACAAATACAAATACCAAAAATGAAATAACCCTGTGATATAAGAGACACAACCCTCGATTAAAATTGATTCCATCAATAAAATCTGATGAAGCTTAGCGAGGAGGACATAAGCCGAGACTCGGTGACGGGAAAATTCCTTGAATTCCTCGACCATGCTATAATCGAGCATGTACAAAGCTCTTTTTTTTAAAAAAAATCTACAATCAATGGAATATACCGATCAATCGAGAGATAGTCACTTGCAGCACAGAGATTGCAACAACCTCCACATAGCCATAAAAAAAATCTTCGCATAGCCATAATACTAACGGAACCCATACATATATATCGTTAGAGAACAACTCAAGCAAAACACACACACACACACAAACAAAATGGAGGTAGGGGAACTATCTCCTATATAATAAAATTAAAACTAAAATACAAAAATAAAGCATGGATATAAAATAACAACGACCGTTAAATTCTCACCCCACGTGGAACAACTATTCCACCGCACAATACAACTCAAATGAAATCAATCGGCTCGATTAGAGGTAAGATATTGCTACACCAATCATCGGATCACTAAGGCCTTGCCGGATCCCAAACCACCGCAAGCTCGCCGGGTTAGATTTGGTTAAAAAAACTCCCAACTAAAACCCTCCGACTCCATCACCGCCGAAATCACTGAACGGCCGATCACCTTTGCCAACCATGACGGTGGCAATGTTGGAAGTCCCACACAAAAGGAAATCTTAGTATATGAGAAATTTGATAGAAAAAGGGGAATAGGGAAAAGACACCCTTATTGTCTTTTTTTTTTTTTTTTTCCTTTTTTTTTTTTGGGTCAAATCTAGAATGCATTCTAATAATTGACACCTCCTACTTTTAGTCTTGTAAAAAGATATATTTTTCTTAGGGGAAAAAAAAATATCATTACGATACCTTGTGTTTTATAATCTATTTTCAATTTGGTATCTTGATGTTCGAGAAATCTCATTAGGGTACCTTGTTGTTTAAGAAAATATCATCTAGATATCCCGAGCCTTATTTTTTTTTAACGATAAAATGATGATTTTGCCCTTTGAATCTTAATCTAAATTGCTTGATTTGAACCTTAAATATGATTCGGTTCCCTTTCTTTTTCAATATATGACTTTTTTATGGTTTGTTTAATTATAGTTGTGTAATTTTCAGTTTCTTTTCTTTTTAAAGTGGCATTAAGGATTTTTTTAAGAGTAATTGACCTAAATAGTCATTGAATTCTTTTGAATGTGATGATTTGGTCCTAATTTTTTTTTGTTGGCCGAGATGACTTTAAATTCCTATTTTCTTAGCCAATATGGTCATTTCCGTCAAAATCCATTAGAAATCTAACGAAATCTTGGTAAAACCATCAATTTTGTCATAAAAAGACTAAAATACCCTCCCCCCCCCCCCCCCCCCCCCCTCTCTCTCTCTCTCCCCCTCTCCTTCTTGCCCCCTCCTTTTCGCAACCCCCTCGGCACGAACCCAGATTTGGGTTGTGCCGCCGTCGCCCCCCACCCCTCTCTCCTCCCTCCCCCTCCCTCTCGCAACCCCACCGGCATGAACTTAGGTCTAGGTTGCGCCGTTGCCCCTACCCCCTCCCCCCTTCAATGACGCAATTGTGCCCCCCCACCCCCGTTCCCTCTCTCACTCTCTCTCTCACCCCCACTCCTTCCTTCCCTCCCTCCCTCCCTTCGGCCCCTCCCTCTCGCAAACCCAGATCGAAGTCAAAACCCAGACCCTATGAACCCCAACAGAAAGAGAGAGAGAGAAGGGGGGGGGGGGGGGGAGGGGGGGAGAGAAGGAGAGAGGGAGAGATGGGGGAGAGAGGGAGAGGGAGAGGGAGAGGGAGAGAGGGAGGGAGAGAGAGAGGGACAGGGAGAGAGAGAGAGAGAGAATTTTTTCCAGAGACCAAACCGTCACCTTAAAAAAAATTTAGGGACTATCTGCACCCATTATTCTTTTTTTAAATAACTAAAAAAAAGTACCTATTCGTTTCATAGGTTTCTTCTCATTTGAGCCATTTTTATACAGACTATGAGACGAAGCTTGAGTCACATGCCTAAGCACGTGGACTATGTAAATTTTTTTCTCGAAAATCATAACAAATTTATACATAAAAATATGAAAAAGCCCTTTCAAAAGGATAAAAAAAAAAAAAAAAGTACGGAAAGTTTTATTTAGATTATGTCAAATACCCACTTTTAATTTTAATTTTAATTTAATGGTTAGTGGAAAAGGTTTTATATTTTGATCGAAACACAAAAAAATAAATTTAAGATTTTAAATAAATTTTCGACTCATTTGAGAATAATCATTTTCATGTGAGAATTGAAATATCTATTAAGCTGATAAATGATTGTGAAAAAAAATATATATAGATACAGATGTGTATATAATAAGATAACATTTTTAGTCTTATCAAAAAAGAAAAACAAAAAACAAAAACAAAGGATAACAATTTTAGAAGAAGTCTATATAGAACCCCATATATATATATATATATTATAGATGATGTGTAAGGTGTGAGACTGTGAGGTTTGAGTGAATTAAGAAATCATGTGGACTAAAATTAAATAACTGGATGCAAACTAAGTGAAAAATAATAATAATAATAAATTTGAACCATTAGATCAAAAAGGTTGAAGTACAAAACTTCAAAAGCTCTTCTTGTTTTTTATATTGTGTGAGGTGTGAGGTGTGAGTAAATTAAGAAACCATGTGGATTGAAATTAAATCATTAGATATGAAGTTAAAAAAGAATAAATTTGAATGATTTGATAAAAAAGATAAAATATAAATTTTCAAAAAATTATTCTCATTTCTGTATTGTATTATACATATAGATATAGCCATAGATTAGAGATACCTCAACATAAAACTATGTTTGGCAATGAAAACTTTGGAGTTGAAAGCCCAATCTGGACATGAAAATCAAGATGAATCCATAATCCCCCCACAATTTTCATCATTTTTGACATGTTTTCTGCTTTTACCGAATCATATCATTTTGGATCCAAATGGGGCCTTCTACAGTGGGGTAAAGTCCATTTATTCTATTAATAACTGTTTGATTAAAATCAAAAGGCTTGTAGATGTGAGTCTCGTGGTCACCAAAGTGAGGCCTGAACAGTTGAAGAACAAAAGGAGAGTCCAAATTCTTCAAAGGTTTCCTTTGAAAAAAATAATAATAAAAAGAAAAGAGAAAGGATGTGTCCGGTGGATCTCATTGCCCGATGGCGGCAACACAGCATCTGCACTTCGGAGTCAAGATCGAATTTGAGAATCACATATGTATCGCCTCGCCCTCCTCGAAGAGCTTGTGGAGAATCCGTAAATTGACACACATCTTAGGCCCCGTTTGGGGACATATTTGGAGACGGTGTTTTGAAATATGGAGATGGTTTGAGTTTTGATACATTAGGTAAAATAAATTGTTTGGACTGAAAAATAAAAAAACTTAAAATGTGTTCGAAAAAAATTAATATTATGGATTTTGTTTTGTACTTCTCAAAATTCTTTATACATTGAAAATAAAAATCATTTTATTTCGACTTAAAATGATAAAATTATGAACTTTTAAAAGTTTAAATTTCTTTAAAATATTTAAAAGAGTGAACAGTAAAATCAGAGGAAAAAGACAAAAATATATTTGGAAAAAATTTTAGAAAGACAGTCCTCAAAGGGAGCCTTAGATTTGAAACCAATAAACAAAACCGAGATCTGAGTTGCATGAAACAATTTCTAGCACCGGAGAGGGCAGCGCCGGCTATGGCTACGGCTATGGCTATGGCATCTTCATCATACAGTATATAATTTCACCACAGAGATTACATTAAGGCCCAAAATGTGAGTGAGAACTGGTAGTGTTTGACTAAATGCAACTTCCTTCCATCTCCTTCCAAATGGCAAACTAAAAATGTTTTCATCAATCTCTCTCTTTGTTTCGTTTATTCTCAAATCCAGAGAAGAGTAAATATATAATAATTGAAAGTCTTCTGTTCAAATACTTCATCTTATTGCTTCTTGTCTTGATTTTTCTTCTTTTATAACCAACGTGTGAAGAATTGCTTAGGATTTGGTCTTTGTAATTTCTGCAAGTGAATTTGAGTAACAGCTCTCAGTCTAAGATTCGCTTCACACAAGCTAATAATCTTGCAATTTTTTTTCCCAATTTTTTACCTCTTCAGTGGTCAATAAAAAACTAGAAATCACCGGAAAAAAGTAATGAAATTATCATTTGAAAACTTAACTGAAGTTTTGATCTATTGGATAAAAAAAGTTCCTATCTTATTATTGTATTCTCATAGGCCCCACACCTAATCTAGCCACACATAACTTTAAGAACTTGCTTCATTGATGGGGTGGAGGAGCTGTACCTCATTGTAGAATTAGTCATATTTTACATTCATTCCATGAATTCTTCTTTTATCTCCGATCAATGCGATATATATATATATATATATTTTTTTTTCCAGTGCACTTAGAATAAAGAGTGAAACAAATTTTCATTCTTATCTCTGTTGAAATATTCTGTGAATATTGAGGTATTTTTAGATTTGTTTGAAAAACTCAAAAACATTAAGGATGCGTTTAATTCGTCGGTTGGAGTTGAAGTTTTTAAGTTAGAGTTGGTTGACTTTTCAAAAACTAGTTATAATTTTTGTTGACTTTTCAGAAAAAGACAAAAATTAAAATGAAAATTTTAAGTTGGAGTTGAAACACCAAATATAGGCTAAGTTTTTAAATGCATGTTTCCAATATCTATCCAAATACATATTCATGTTTTATTTGTTTTCGGATTGATAGTTTAATTACACATTCAAACACTAATTTGGATTACGATTCAAATACTTTGTTTAGGTTTTCAATTCAAATAAAGTTTTTTCAGATTCCTACAAATTGGAAGTTAGGAACCGAGCAAGGCCTACGATGCCAAATTGGAAAATGGTTAAAACTCAGGATATCATAATGATATTCTCTCTCACACACATGCACAAAGAATATCTAGAACCCCATACCCCAACCCCCCTCCTCCTCTTGCTTCTGTCAATAGTAATTGAAAGTTCAATAATTATAAAGAGTATTTTTTATTCTGAAAAGGTTATAACTCCATTATAACTCCATTCTGATTAACACAACATTACAGGTTATAGACATTTGTTTTTAAACTTTTTATTGAAAAACAAAAGGAAAACAAAACAAAACAAAACCAAGACCTTCAAATAAGTATAAACTCAAAAGGGAGTAGATTTTAAAAATTAGGACACTTGCATTTGGATATTTTAAGATAAACATTTAAATTGTCATATGAATTAACGTTTGGATATTCATAATTGGAATGAATCATTTGAATAGAAAATTTTGAATTTGTGTTTGGATAGATATTGAAAAAAAATTATTTAAATTGTAAAAAACCTGATAACTAAAATACAAAATATATATATAATTTGAATATTCAATGTTGAAAAAGAAAAACAGGCAATTCAAATAAAATGCTGCTACATGAAGAATAAAAAATACAATTCTCAAATTATTATTCAAAATATAT
This sequence comes from Ficus carica, assembly GCA_009761775.1. NCBI lineage: Eukaryota > Viridiplantae > Streptophyta > Magnoliopsida > Rosales > Moraceae > Ficus > Ficus carica. Next base: position 20,043,066 of record CM019745.1, read on the forward strand.
CTAAATAGAGCTGAATTTAGGTATGAGGTGCTTTTGGACTCTCAACAAAATGTTGTTGGAATAATTATAACAAGTAGCATTTTCACGGTAATAATTAAAGTAAATAACAAGGTTTTAAAGTATTTAAAGCAAATAACAAATTTACTAGATTTTATTATTATTATTATTTTATTTTTTTTGACAATGGGTTGTAATTAATTGACTTTCACTGGCCAAATCAGCCATTACAAAGGAGCCAAGAAATTTTGGCAAGTACTCAACCCAAATACAATCATTACTACAAGACAAGGCGTAACTAGTAAGGAAGTGGGCTACACTATTCCTTTCACGGGAGTATAGCAGAAATTGCCATTACCTACTTCAGAGATAACATCTCTAATATCGTTACTGATATTTGACTCTAGTGCTCCGCTAACAAGAGACTGAACTACTCAAACCACATTAACTGCATCTGATTCAATAGTCAAGTCATCAAGGCCACCCATTTGAGCAAAGAAAGCACCTTCCCGCGCTGCAATACACTCCCCCAAGAATGGCGAGAATCTGCCAAAAACTCTCCTGGCCATTGCGCCCGCCCAGTACTGTACCGTTATCATCTCTAACCCCAATGAAATTCAGACCCTCTTTAATGGCTGCATCCACATTAATATTCACATGCCCACTACAAGGTTTCTGTCACGAGTATCTGGTGGAAGGGGTTTTAGGAATTGGGACCTTATCAACACCATTACAACTTAAAAAGTCGCCCAAAAACCTCCCTGCCAAGCTAACAACATCCTTTGCTAACAAGAAGAAAACTTCAAAAACCAGCCTATTTCTTCTCTGCCAGAGGCACCAAACTAGCATACAAATAACTGCAAAATCCTCCTTTTTAAGTTCAGAGGCTATAAACACACATAGACTAGCAAAGGGAATTCTTGGGAACAAGCGGAGAACGGGCCAAATAGCAGACAATTGCCACACCTCTTGAGCGGCTGGACAGGACCAAAACACATGGGTTGTATCCTCCAAACACTCATGGCAAATAGGGAAAATATTATTTACCTGCACACCTCGGTGAGACAGGTGAACATGGGCAGGCATTGCTTCATGGAAGGCCCTCCAAAGCTGGATTTTAACCTTACTAGGAATCGAAGCACCCCAAAGCTATCGCCACCAACTGATATCGGCAGAATCTTCCGAACAACTCCCCAACTGGCGAGTATCCATTTCTAACTGATAGCCCGATTTAACCGAATAAGAGCCCTTGCTTTCATAGTGCCAGATCAAAAGATCATTCCTAGCCCTTGCGCTCAAAGGAATTCTCCAAATTAGCTACCTGTCCACCTGCCAAAAATGTTGCTCGAAGAGCTCCTTATTCCAACCGGTAGTAGTGAGCAAGTCACAAACTTTAAGATGCTCAATATCTCCCTGAGGCCTTGTGATTGGTTTGAAGTAAGAGGGTCTCAGAATCCACGGATCCTTGAACACCCGCTTCTGATTGCCACTTCCATTCTTCCAACAAACCCCCAATTGAAGAAGTTCTTGGCTCCAAAGTATGCTCCGCCACACATAAGAAGGATTAGAGCCCAAACTAGCTTCCAACAAACCCGTTGTGGGGAAATATTCGGCCTTCAACACCCGGGCCATGAGAGAAGTTGGATTGGTTAGGATTCGCTATCTTTGTTTCGCAAGGAGAGCCTTATTAAAAGCTGAGAAATCACGAAAACCCATGCCCCCTTCTAGCTTTGAACTACATAACCTCTCCCGCCGAACCCAATAAATCTTCTTATCATCACAATCACCACCCCACCAGAAACAAGCTACAAGCGACCGAATATCATCACATAGACTGGAAGGAATTTTAAACACACTCATAGCATATGATAAGTGCATAATTTCACATTAATTTATATCAATTTGCCTATACTTAAGTGTTTGTTTCTTGAGATTTTTGGATTTTTTTTTTTTTTTGTGTGTTTTGTAGGTGTTTTAAAATTCGAAAAGAATAATTTGAAGTAAAAAAGGATCAATTTAGGCAAGTTTGGACACTTCAATTTTGAAGATCGGGCATAAAAAGAAATTGAAAAAAAAAAAAAAAAAGTAATAAACATGCCCAAGCCATTTGGCCATGGGCATGGCGCTGCAGCGCCCATTCACACCAGCCTAGGTCGTTTATTACTTGCTCGGCCGTTTATTCATACCACATCAGCCAAGCCCAAGGCAAAATGGACTAGGCAAAGCGCTGCAGAGCCCACAAAGTCCAAAGCTGGGCACCGCAGCACCCAGCAAAAACTTTTCCATAGCGCCGTGGCGCTGTGACTGCGATTTTTTTGGTTCAAAATTTAAATTCAAACCCAAACTTTCCCCTTTTGATCTCAACTTTTGCGGCCTATAAATAGGTCATTCTATGGTTAAATCAATGACCTTTTTATCAGTTTTCTAGCCACCTTTGGAGAGAGAAAAAGAAGCAAAAAAGAAGAGGATTCTTGGGTAATTCAAGAGAAGGATTGTTCGCGTTGAAGATTCATCTCCTGATAGCCGTTCTTCTTCTCTTGAGTCTTTCTTTAATTTCTTTTATGATTTCTTTTATTTACTTTAAATATTTATAAAAAACCATCTTAATTTAGTGTTTAGTTTCAGTGTGTCGTAGGTTTTAAAGTCGATAACTAATTAATTAGAATCAATACTCTACGGGAATGATCCTTGATCACTCTATACTCAATAACGACATAATTATAGTAAGGTTTTAACTTGGTAACCCATTTGGAACCTACCAAATTTTGGCGCCGTGTCGCCGGGAATTGATTCTTTAGTTATTTTGTTATTTACTTTGCTTTTTATTTTTCATTTGTTTTTAATTAGTTGTTTTTATTTGTTTTTGTTTTAGGTCCTTGCATGGTTGAATGTTCAACAAGGAGATGGACCCAATGTTAAGAGATATTAGAATTTGTAGTCCTCTGTATTTTTTGTATATTCAGTATGTGTGTATGGTGGTCTCATTTTCCTTTTTATCACGTGTATAGGAGGTTACTTTTTGCTCTTGTCTTCTTTGTATATAGGCTGATTCATGCCTTTTTGTAATACATACTGAAAATACCAAATATACAAGAAATTATCCAAAAACCCTTTTCTGCAAATCTTCCTCTCTCATCTTCTTTCTTTTTTCCTCTTCTTCTATTCTCTAATTTCTTAACTTGGTATCAGAGCTTTCTCTATGTTGTTCCTATGGCAACAAGAAAATCAATTTCTGAATCACCTCCTTCTTAAGAACAGAATCCCACCACTACTTCACCTTCAACAATGGGTCTTTCTCAGCTTCCAAACCTCACTATTGCAAACCCTTCCAATACTCCCCAACTTTCAATCAAGCTAGATGACGACAATTTCCTCCTATGGAGGAATCAGATGCTTAATGTCATCATAGCTCATGGTTTTGAAGAATTTATTGATGGCTCTAGACCTTGTCCTCCTAGATTCCTCAACGTGGAACAAGGTGAAATCAACCCCCAATATACTATTTGGCAAAGGTATAATCGTCTACTTATGAGCTGGTTTTATGCTTCACTCACTGAGAATTCTCTAGCACAAATAGTGAGCTATAACACTGCGTTTGAGATTTGGGAAGCACTTAATCAAATCCATGCATCATCGTCTATCTCTCAACTCTCCACTTACAGAACAAAAATTCAGAGTATCAAAAAGGGTGGTATGACTGCTAAGCAATATATTCAAAAACTCAAGAGTCTTTCTAATCGTCTAGCTTCAATTGGAGAACTTGTTTCTAAGAAAGACTATCTGATTTATTTGTTTGATGGACTTGATCAACATTACAATGGGTTTGTGTCCTCTTAAGTGCTAGATCTGATTCACCCAGTGTCGAAGAAATACACGGTCTCTTGTTGAACTATGAGTACCGTCTTGAGCAACAAAAAACTACAGCCAATTTGGATCCAATTCTGGCTAATGTAGCAGCAACATCCCAACCACCATTCCCCAAAAATAATTTTTCCAAACAGACTTTTTCCTGACCAAAACTTTCCCAAATAGAATCACTTTCACAACTTCAATCACCAATTTCGAACTCCCTTCAATCCATCTTAATCTGGTTTTCTTGGAAAATCACCAAATCAACCTCAAAACCAACCATGGAAACCAAAAAATTCCTATCCTATTGAAGAAAAACCTAAATACCAAATCTGTAAGAAATTTGGCCACACAGCCAACATTTGCTACCATAGAGCTGATCTGAATTATAGACCACAACCCAAACCTCATGTTCACAACACCATGTTCTATCCATACCCTTCTTCCCCTCAACAAGCTGCTCAGCCATTCACCACACCAACAAATCCCTTCACTGTACCATACAATGCTTGGTTTATGGACTCTGGAGCTACACATCACTTCACACCTGACCTGCAGACACTCTCCAACAAAATTCCATACCAGGGATGTGACCAAGTAACTGTTGGAAATGGTAAACAAATTTCTATCTCAAACACTGGCTCTACTTTCCTAAATACACCCTCTACTTCCCTGCACTTGAAACATGTTTTGCATACTCCTGAAATATCTCATAATCTAATCAGTGTTCGACGTCTTTATGTGGATAATAATGTCTCCGTTGAATTTTTCCCCAATTGTTTTTGTTGTCAAGGATCTTCGTTCCAAACAAATCCTACTCCAGGGCAATCTTGACAAAGGTCTCTATAAAGCCATTGCAAATTCCACTCTCCATGATGCAGTGGCTGCCCCTCCAGTCAGCTTCATATCTCACACCTCCAATGTCTCCAAGCTCTCCAACTTATGGCACAATCATTTAGGACATCCAGCTTTTCCCATAGTGAACAAAGTACTTTAAAGTTGCAATCAAAAGAATTTTCCAGTATCACAATTTGATTTATGTAATTCATGTCAATTTGGAAAGAGTCATAGGTTGCCCTTTTTTAATTCCTCTTCTCGAGATGTACAACATTTTGAACTCGTTCATATAGATTTGTGGGGTGCTTCCCCTGTGGTTTCAGTTACTGGAATGAAATATTTTATTTTATTTGTTGACGACTACTCTCGTTTTTCTTGGATTTACTTTCTCAAAGCTAAAAGTGATGTTTTTCCCACCTTTATCAAGTTCAAAGCTCTTATTGAAACTCAATTTGAAGCAAAAATTAAAACAGTACAAACTGATGGTGGTGGTGAATATGCCACTTTCACTCCTTTTCTCACAAATTTGGGAATTCTTCATCGCTTGTCATGTCCTATCACTTCCTAACAAAATGGCCGTGTGGAGCGGAAACATAGTTGAAGTTGGATCAACAATGATGTCTTTTGCCTCCATGCCTCTCAAATACTGGTCATATGCCTTCCATACAGCTATTTATCTTATAAATCGTATTCCCATTGTTCTTAACTCCTACAAATCTCCCTTTGAAGTGTTGTATAACAAAATTCCTTCTTATTCCATCCTCAAAGTCTTTGGCTGTTCTTGCTTTCCTTATCTTCGTCCATATAATAAACATAAACTGGAATATAGATCACAAATATGTGTTTTTCTAGGCTATAGTTCTCAACACAAAGGCTATATTTGTCTTAGCAATTTCACTGGCAGAATCTATATTTCTAGACATGTTGTGTTCAATGAGTTCTCCTTTCCCTTATCCTCTGACTCTCCATCTACTAATCCTTCCTTCACACATATTATCCAATCTATTCCAGTTCCATTGTCAAATAAGTTGTCTCATGACACACCATTTCCTTCTCCAACACCTACGCCACCACAAAACTCTGAGTCGCCCTCTCAATCTTGTCCTCTTTCCACATCAGATTCTCAACTTAGTCATTTTTCCACACAATCGTCTTCTACTGTTCCATTGATTGTTAATATAGTAGGAGACACGCACGACACTATCCACCCTTCCACACCTGCCTCACCACCTCCCCCACCCCCACCACCTCCCCAAAACACTCATCCAATGAGAACAAGACTAAAAGCTGGCATTGTCAAACCTAAAATCCTATAAGCCTCTTCCACAATCCCAGGTTTCCAAGAACCTTCTACTTTTACCCAAGCTGCCAAACATAACCATTGGAACCAAGCTATGGTACTTGAATATGAGGCCTTTATAAAAAATGGTACATGGAATTTGGTCCCTCCTCCTTGTTCTCATCAACTAGTGGGCTGCAAATGGGTATACAAAGTCAAATTAAAGCCCGACAGCAATATTGAGCGTTACAAAGCCAGATTAGTAGCAAAAGGCTACCATCAAACTGAGGGAATCGATTACTTTGAAACATTTTGTCTTGTAGCTTAGCTACACATCTCTCATGTAACATTCAACTGCTTGATGTGCACAATGCTTTCCTCCATGGTGATCTCCAAGAGGAAGTTTACATGACCCAACCTCCTGGATTCATTCACCCTCAATTTTCTCACTATGTCTACCAACTTAAAAAGGCTATATATGGCCTCAAACAGTTTCCCCAGGCATGGTTTACTAAACTAAGCTCTTGGCTTGTTAATTAGGGATTTATTGGCTCTAAATAAGATACTTCCATGTTTGTCTACCACACTAATATTGATGTTCTCATAGTTCTTGTTTATGTTGATGAAATATTAGTGACTGGTAACAACACAAATCTGATTCAAAAACTCATTGGTGCTCTAAACTCCACTTTCTCCCTCAAAGATTTGGGTGCATTATACTATTTTCTTGGAATTGAAGCTTTAAGGACAAATGACAGTTTACACTTAAGCCAGTCTAAATACATTCATGATCTACTAGCACGGGTGGACATGCTTGATTGCAAACCTTTGCCAACACCACTATCTCCAACAATTCCTTTATCACTTTATGATGGTGTTCCTCTCTCAGATCCTACTCAATATCGAAGTATTGTTGGTGCTTTGCAATACTGTACTTTGACACGTCCTGATATTGCCTACTCTGTTAACAAATTATGTCAGTTTATGCATAAAATCAATTACAAGTTGTTGGCAAGCAGTCAAACGGATACTTCGATGCCTCAAAGGTTCCTCTACCATTGGTATTTCTTTTTCCACCAAATCAAACTTCACATTGACTTATTATACAGATGCCGACTGGGCTACATCCATTGTTGATCGACGAAGCACAGGGGGGCATTGCTTGTTCTTGGGATCCAATCTTATTTCTTGGTCTTCCTCTAAACACAAAGTGGTGTCTTGCTCCAGTGCAAAATCTGAATACAGAGGTATTGCCAATGCTACTGCAGAAATTATATGGGTTGAATCACTCTTAAAGGAACTTGGTGTTTCACTATCATCCACTCCTCTCCTTTTGTATGACAACATAAGCTCCACATACCTTGCCGCCAATCCAGTCTTTCATGCTCGTACCAAACATATTGAGGTGGATTATCATTTTGTCAGAGAACGAGTTATGTGGTGACAACTTGAAGTTTAGTTTGTACCATCATCTGATCAACTTGTAGACACCCTAACAAAAGCTCTTGGCACCACAAAATTTCTTATTTTTCAATCCAAACTCACTGTTTTTCCCAGACCAGTCAGTTTGAAGGGGCATGTTAAGATAAATTAGAATTTATAGTCCTCTGTATTTTTTGTATAATTCATTATTTGTGTGTGCTGGTCCCATTTTCCTTTTAGCCACGTGTATAGGAGGTCACTCTTTGCTCTTGTCTTCTTTGTATATAGGTTGATTCATGCCTTTTTGTAATACATACTGAAAATACCAAATATACAAGAAATTATTCCAAAACCCTTTTCTGCAAATCTTCCTCTTTCATCTTCTTTATTCTTTCCTCTTCTCCTATGCTCTAATTTCTTAACTCCAAATAATCCAAAGGGTACATTTTTTAGAATCGGCCAATCTTAAGCGAAGTGAACAATTTTCACCTCAACCACCATCACCACTACCACATTGTACGATTTACATCCCGCCACTGAACCTCAACTTAGCAATTTATACCATACTTTCATCTAGTTCATCAAGCAACTCTTCGAATCACTCACCAGAACATGAAGAGATGAACAATTACACTCTCAAGGAGTTGGCCACACCGGACTTGGACCAATAACCTCTCTACATCGAGTATCCTTATCTTGAGGTGGCTTTTGAGCTTAAATTTGGAATGATCCATCTTCGTCTCACATTCCATGGCTTTGTGGGAGAAGATCCAAACAAGCACCTCAAGGAGTTTCATGTAGTATGCTTAAAAATGAAAGCAACTGGTATCTCGGAAGAGCAAATCAAGCTAAGAGCCTTTCCTTTCTCTCTAGTGGACTCCGCTAAATAATGACTATTCTATCTACCATCCGGGACCATCGCCACTTGGAACGAGATGAAGTGACTCTTTTTAGAGAAATATTTCTCTACCTCAAAAGCCAGAAGCATTCAAAAGGAAATTTGTGGAATCCGGCCATATGATGGAGAGTCACTCTATGAATTTTGAAAGCGGTTTATAAAGCTTTATGCCAGTTGCCCTCACCACCAAATTAGTGAACAACTCCTTATCCAATATTTCTACGGGGGACTATTGTCAATGGATAGGTGTATGATTGATGCTGCAAGTGGTGGAGCTCTTGTGAATAAAATCCCTCAAGCCACAAGAGCATTGATTTCTAATATGGCGGCCAACTCCCAACAATTTGGCTGTAGACATGAACCATCATCAACCAAGAAAGTGAGTGAGGTAGGCACATTATCCAATCAACAATAACTTGCTCATCTCACTTCACTTGTCCAACAAATGGTGATGGGAAATTTTCAACAAGCTAAAATGTGTGGAATTTGTTCCACAATGGGCCATCCTACTGACATGTGCCCCAATTTGCAAGAAGGCAATATAGAGCAAGCCAATGCAATGGGCGGATTTCCTGGGCAACAAAGGAAGTACGATTCCTTCTCCAACACTTACAATAATGGATGAAGGGATTATCCTAAATTTAGCTATGGGAGAAATCAACAACCGTCGGCTTCTAATTCCAACATGAACCGTCCGCCGAGTTTCAACCAACTAAGACCGCAACAATATCAAGTTCAACTGTCTCCCACCCACAAAACTCAAGTCCTTCACTTGAAGACCTTTGTTGTGGGACAAAAAGTCCTCTTATTTCACTCACGCCTTAAATTATTTCCGGGTAAGTTATGTTCTCGTTAGGTTGGACCATTTATTGTCACAAATGTTTGTCCTCATGGTGCAATTGAGATCCAGTGCATGAAGTGTTGGAAAAATCGGATCGGTAATCAGAGTTACGGCGCAGCGGAAGTTTTAAAAATTTTATGCCGTTTCCGGAAAAGAATCTCATGATGCATATAACAATAAATTAAATTTATGATCAAGCGTACCTTTATTCTTGGATTCCGGAATTACTAGAGCGTTTGACCAACGTGTCTTCTCTATTATTCTCGAGTTCCACGTCTCAGAGTGTGTGTGGGCACACGTTCAATGAATCCAAGCGACCGGTAATGCTTTTCGAAGTCTAGATCCCTCCTTCTCAATTCCGATGTACCTCGTTGAGAATATGATCAACCTTCTTCCTTCAAAACTGCAAAACAGGAACCGGTTAACCTTCTTATGAAAATAATCACTCGGTTTAACCTTCCTCTCAGTTTTGGTTCAATAGAATTTTCTCTCTTTTTCTTTCTCACAAGATAGCCGAATTTTTGATGTTCCAAAAAAAAACTAAATTTTTTTTTTTTAAACGTTTTTTTTGCTCTTGAAAAATTACCAAAAATTAGTTTTTCATGAATCCCTAGCCTTTATATAGAAGTCCAATCCTTTTTCAAAATTCATCTAAAAAAAAAATAATTATTATTATTTTTCTGGATAAATTTTGAATCTAAAGATCATACAACTTTAGGGCTAGATTCATTGAACCTAAAAACGTTTTTCAAAGAGGAAATCTTCCTCAAAAAATTTGGCCACATTGAGTTTGTTAAGCTAGATTGGTGATTCAAATTTTAAATCAAGAATCTAGACTAGTCAAAAGATCCTAGTCCTATCTAGATTCAAATTCCTTTTAAACCTTTTGAATTTAAATAAGATTCACTTATTTGAATTAATATTTTCCATAAACATTAAACATATTAATTAATTTAAATCAATGAAATATTTCAAATTTCCTTTCCTCAAAAAAACGTGAACCACTTTTAATTAGGAAAGAAAAATACATGAAATAATCTCCATTATTTAAATCAATTAATAATTTAATGTTAGGAATTTATTTGAATAATTTTGAAACAAAATTTTTCTTCCCTCCACCTATCTAAAAACCGTGCACCTTATTGAGATTAGGAGAGAAAAATTTGTTTTTCCAAAATTAAATAATCCAAACACAATCTTATTTCCAAAATTCAAATTAACCAATCACATGTTGACAAATCATTTGTCTACAAATTTTACATATCCAATCCTTTCTGGATTGCATGTTAGAGAGTAACATGTCTTAATAGACATTACTAAATTCTATTTAAATTTACCGATCTCATAAGGAACAAATCCCGAGACGCTTTATGGAACTTTGCGAGCTAATAGAGGGACCCGATGGAAATATGTAAAGAGGCTCCTATAATTGTGAAAAATTAATCCCAGATTAATTATTCATCAATTATCAACTTCAAAACTATTCCACTAAATGTTTGAAGCTGAACTCCTGTTTACATACCGTATTACGAAAGCTCTCTCACGTAGTACTTCTTCCATGATTTATTCATCGCTTGCTTAATCCCCATATGTCATCCATGATTGAATTAAGGACTTTTTCCGTTTTACCTTTTCAATCATTTTAACTTAAAGTTCCATTATTCTCTATTGAAAGAATCACCAATTATAAAACCATACAATTGGTAAACCATCAGAGAACACAAAGTAAACCGATGGCCAAGATCTTGTTATACTATCTTTCAATCCCCGAATAATGCCTTTAAGTAGATAACATTTACTATCGTTAAGATAGCTATGGATTCCGTATCTATGAATCTTGATTTCTCCATCCATAAGTCATGCACCCAAAACACAAGTATATTGACCATGAATTAACAGTGTCTCACCTGTAGTGCATTAAAGTACAAAAGTCATGGATGCGAATTCAAGTAATCATTTCAGGATTAAGATTAATGCAGGATGATAATCAAAGTGTCATTGATTCTTATAAACGAAATTATTAAACCGAATCAATTAACGCTTTAGGTCCAGTCCAATGTCATACCTCAATACTGGTATACATTAAAGTTTCTACTCGGAACCTATCCGATGATCAAGACAAACCATCCCTCCAAGGAAGTAGACAACTTGTACAATCTTATCATGAATAAGATCCCCAAATCTTATTCCATCGATTTAGGACTATTTATTTAGACTGTTATCAAGTTACCACGTCTTCTATGTATACCCCGTATACATATGGTAATCTGATATATTACCAACAGTCAAGGAGTATTTTATGTTTGCTCAAAATAACCATACAATCAACAAATGAAAGTAAATAGGACACATCTTATTAAACATGAATAACCTCCTCTTATTAATATCAAAATGTCATATTTACAGAAAATCCCTAATATTGATTTTCTATCCTTAGGGCATATTTAGATCCCAACAATCTCCCACTTGCCCTAAGCGAGTAAATGTGACATATTACGCATCCCCATGCCTTCAACATGTTCTTCGAATCTTCTGGCCACCAAAGTCTTCGTGAACGGGTCAGCAAGATTGTCCTCTGATGCGATTTTGCAAACCGTCACATTTCCACTCTCAACAAAGCCTCTGATGATGTGATATTTTCTGTCAATGTGCTTACTCCTCTTATGATGCCTAGGATCCTTGGTATTAGCTACTGCTGCTGTAATGACCCAATTTTTCTATAAGCATATGATTTCTTTTGTTAAGAATCACAGTTATGTTATGTATGTTTATGTGTTATATATGGTATGTTTTCTAAGAAAAGAAGTTGAATCTTTTGTTAAAAGATTCGATAATGTTAGTTTAAGACCCTTTGGTTACAAGGGGGTAAGTTATGATTTATGACTCTATGTGGTAGTTTATAATTTTAAGAAAATCCTATGCGCAGTTCAGATAAGTTTTGGACGATGGTCCAGTTAAATTATACTGTTATCAGTTGAAAACAGTATATGAATATCTATGTTAGTATGAAAATGGACTGCATTCAGGAAATAAGCCAAACAAAGCTTTTAATGATGACACCTCTGATGACAAGTGTCATTGCTATGATTGGTCACCTTACAAGGACCAAAATGCAAATATTTTATGTTTAGGGGTCAATTTACAAATTTAAGAAAGTTCATGATTTTGAAGTTTTTAAAGTTAAGGAAGTCTTTTTAAGAAGGATTTAGCAATAAATTGAAGTTTAGAAGGCTTAATTTAGTCGGCCAATCTATAGGGACTAAAGTGCAAATATTTTTACCTTTAGGGGCTAAAGTGTAATTTTGGGAAAAATTATGGACTTATCAGCAATTATGTAAATTTTTGAACCAGGGACTTTTTAAGTACAGTTTCTTAAGTCAATTAAGTTAATGATCCATTTCAAGTTTGGTTAGATTGGTTGGAAATCAAGAAAGACAAGTTAAGATTGAACTAGATAACTCTAACTAGAACCAATCAAAATGTTCCATGTGTCACCATAGGAACCGGCCACATCATGGCCTTATGAACAAGGGATCTAGTTTTTTAGGAGCATTATGCAAATTAGAAGAAATTAAGTGTCATTAAAAGTTTATAAATCATACCCTAAGTTTAGTAATTAAGCACTTAGATTTGCTTGGTTGATTTTGAGTTATGGTTCAATTAGCAACCTTGTCTCACATGGCATCATCAAAACCGGCCACATGAGGGTGAGACACCTCATGCTTCTAGCTTGGATGAGCCACCCTCCTAGCCTTGTTCCTTGGCAAGCCAAGGCTTGCACACCTAAGCACCAAGGCCGGCCACCACAAGGAAGCAACACATGGATCCATTTTGGTGAGCAACATGGACTAGTCTTGCTCACATGGCAAGCTCATGCTTTGCCAAAGCCACACCATGACCGGCTACTTGAGGAAGCAACACCTCTTGGCCTAGCCTTGATGAATCCACACTCTAGACTCCCTAGCCTAGCCTCCTTGGCAAGCCAAGGCTTGCACACCTCACCCTAGGGCCGGCCATCACAAGGGAATGCCACATCAAACATGTAGCCTTGATGAGCAAGCATTCTAGCTAGGCTTGCTTGGCAATTTAGGACATGAAAGGCCGACCAACACATAGGGACTAAGGAGAAATATTGTAGCCTTAAGGATCAATGTATAAAATTACATAAGATGGATTTCTTGAACTCTTCTAGCTCTTGACACCTCATGCACCATAGGCTAGCTTAGTAAGCTTGCTAGGCTTACTTGTTGACTAGTAAGAGCAAGCACAAAGCTCACCAAGGCCGGCCACTCTAGGGAGATGACACCTCATGGTTCCTAGCTATCATGAGTAAACACCCTAGCTTGGCTATTTGGCATCTTGGCCGGCCACCTCTCAAGAAATCAAGGTCAAATTGGTTTCTTCTAGGGACTTTTGAGCAATTCCAAGAACTTGTGCTTCACCTATAAATAGGTGAATGTCCTCTCATTATATTTTGTTAGCCAACACACACACAAGCAGCACATACTCCCTAGTTCTGCCCTAGGAGCCGAGAAAAGAAAGGAAAGAAAAAGGAGAGAGAAGAGAACAAGAGAGAGTTTTCGGTTGATATAGGAAGTTTGAGGAAAGTTTCAAAACTCTAGTTTGAGGATTTTAATCCGTGGAACTTGAGGTAAATACTTGAACCCTCTAGTTCTTTATTTAAGTTTCAGTTAGGGTTTGAGTATAAGATCATTAAGTATGAGCATGAGCTTAGTTTGTTAAGTTTTATGCACTATGATTTAAGTATGCATGAGTAAGGATCAAAACTGAACGGTTTTTCTAATAACCAGATTTTGAGGCCTTTAGAGGCCGAATTTGGAAAAAGTCAAAACTGTAAAGTTGTAGAGAAGGGAAAATCCTAGGGGTCAACGAGGACATTTTTTGAAAACAAGATCCCTAAGACCTTTGTTTTTGCAACAACCCGAGACCAAATTATAATTAGTGTATATGGTTGAAGAATTTTCAAAGGCAGAAACAAACATGTTAAAGACAGATTTGAGTTTTGAGTTAAAAACAAAAGTTGTAGGAGACTTCAAGGTCTACAACTTTCCTGAAGAAAACTTTTCCAAATTTTAAACGGATTTGTAAGAAAAGTACCAAACACTATGTAATAGTTTTAAAACCCGGTTTTGAGAACTTTAGGGTTTTACTAAAAATTCAAAAAGGAGTTTGAATTTTAGGATTTGTAGTTTGTTAGCTAATATGATCGTTATGAAATTATGATAGGATGATGCTTATCCTATGATTTCTTGAAAACAGGAAAACAACTTGTTTGAGTGAAGTAATTTAACTCAAGGCGCAGTAAAGGTTAGTACGACTCCGCCTACAGCATAAACAAAACTGTTTGTTGTATGCCTTTAAGTATATGATGATATAAGTGTGATGAAATGCTTATGACTTGTATGATACCAAGTTCATGATGCTATGTGTACAAAGAATGTTTATGGTATGTATGTATGTATGTCTCCATGAAATGATGAATGTTATGGCTTGTATGCTTTTAAGTTTATGTTATGAGATATATGAGGTATGTTAGAGCATGTATGTTCATATGATGAATAATTTGATATTATGGCATCACGAAGCATGCTCATTTATGATAAGTTAATCGGTAAGATATGAAGTCCCAGTTTCAGTTAAGAAACTGGTTAAGATCATGAAATAAGGTTTCAAGAACGAAACAAGATAAGAACAAGATTTAAAGCATCATTATGATAAGCAGGATGCAATATGTCGTATCGACCCGCGTTAGGTCGGGTTTGGTTCATGGTTTGAGTTGGACAGGGCTGGCCGCCCCAACCACTCCATGGCAGCGCGCCACGGTACGTACATTTATGTTATGTAAGGGCCCTAAAAATTATGCTAACTTATGAAAATAGTAAGAAAGCATAATTGGTTCATGCATTATGTTATTATGTGATATGTTGCGGATAAATAGTTGTGCTTGCTGAGCGAAAGCTCATAGTTCATGTTTATGCTGTAGGTAAGCAAACTTATAGCAATACTTGATACAAGACAGTGGAGCATGGCAAGACAAACTGTGAAACTGTGGGACGGGCATCACTACGTTTCTTTTTGTTAAATTATGCTACGCTAAGGGCCTGTTTGGTGTTTGAGTTGAGTTGAAATTGATAAGTTTAAATAGTGATTGATGTGTACTTTTTCAGAAAAGACAAAAAACTTTTGGGGAAAAAGACAAAAATTGAGTTGAAATTCATGGGTTTAGACTAAAACCCCAAACAAGCCCTAAATATGTTGTATTTGAGTACCGGATTTCTTTACTACAATATGTAACTAATTATATGTACAAGTATGTATGTAATTATTAAAAAGATTTCAGTTCAAGTTTTATATTGTAAGTAAAAAAAAAAAAAAAAAAAAAAAAAAAAAAAAAAAAAAAAGCTCAAGTTTTTCATATGTAGTAAGTAAGTATGTACGGTAACGGCCTACGATAGGCGAGTCGTGTCAAAATCAGCCCACTTCATTGCGATTAAAGCCACTTTTTCAGTGGAAAAATTGGCTGAAGTCTACGTATCTCAGATTGTTAGGCTGCATGGAGTACCAAAATCGATCATTTCAGATCGTGACGGACGTTTCACCTCTCGATTTTGGACCAGTGTTCACAATGCCATGGGTGAAGTTCAGTACAGCTTTTCACCCCCAAACTGATGGCCAGTCGGAACGAACCATCCAAACATTGGAAGATATGCTGAGATCATGTACTCTGGATTTCAAAGGAAACTGGGATCAGAAGTTACCGTTGATCGAATTTTCTTACAACAACAGTTATCACGCTTCGATTGGTATTGGCACCATTTGAAGCCCTATATGGAAGAAAATGTCGATCTCCCATCCACTGGCAAGAAGTTGGACAGAAGCAGCTACAAACAACAGACTTCATCAAGAAGACCTCTGAAGATATCAAGAAGATTAAGCAGAGGCTCGACATAGCTTTTAGCAGACAGAAAAGTTATGCCGATAAACGTAGGAGACCCTTGGAATTCCAAGTTGGAGATGCCGTATTCATTAAGATTGCTCCTATGAAAGGGGTAATGAGATTTGGCAAAAAAGGGAAGCTCAGTCCGAGATATACAGGACCGTTTGAAATCCTTGAAAAGATTGGGAAAGTAGCTTACAGGCTTGCTTTACCGCCAGAATTAGCTGCAATGCACGATATTTTTCATGTCTCCATGTTAAAAAAGTATGTACCAGATCCGTCGCATGTGCTTAGTCAAGAACCGATGGAAGTTCAAACGGACTTGACATACGAAGAAAAGCCAGTTCGAATTCTGGGTCGAGAAGAGAAGGTCCTAAGAAATAAAACCATTCCCCTAGTTAAAGTATTATGGCGCAACCACAAGGTTGAAGAAGCAACCTGGGAATTGAAAGATGAGATGAGAAAGAACTACCCCGATTTATTTTAATTTTCGAGGACGAAAATTTTTAAGGGGGGTAGATTGTAATAACTAAATTTTCACGACCTTATGTTTTCTTGTAAAGAAACTTGTGCTATGTTCTGAAGGTACTCATGAAAAAAAATCTAAGATGGGTTTTTATTTGAAATTTTAAGTTCTCATGATGAGACTTAAAAATGATTGCTTAACCAAGTATGTATCATTTTGAGTAAGAAGGGTAGAAAACTTCACGATTTCATGGTCTTGCATGGTGGTCAAAGTTTGACCTAAAAAGTCAACGGTTGACTAGAAAAGTCAACCATATGATGATACTGTTTTATGGTCAAGCAGTATGGAAAATATACTGCGAAAAACCATTTTACGGACAAGATAACAAGATTAAGATTTAAAATCACCTTAGAAAAATCAAGCACATAAATTAGAGTATCTTGGGCCAAAGGACTTCAAGTTATAAGAAAATTTTTATGCAGTCAAATTTTACGCAGATAAATTTTGGACTGCGTAGGAGCATAACAGTATTGTGTGCTAGTGAGCACAGTACTAGAATATCTGTATTGGCATTAAAGTGAACTGCATTTAAAGAAATAAGGCCAAACAAGCCCTAATGGTGATTACCTCATCACCTTTTTGATTAATGACAACATATTGGGAATTAAGAAAAAATTGGATAATCTTGGACTCTTCTAGAGCATGAGGTGGCCGGATTTCTTGGGGTCAAAATAGAATTAATTTTGTCCCAAGGACTTGTAGGAAAAAGGTGAACCAAAGTTATTTGCAAAGAATTCCAAAATTTCACCTATAAATAGGCCAAAGGGTGGGGGGCGGATTTTGGCTGAAAAAATTGGGAAAAAGCAGCCAAATTCTTGCCAAATTCTCTCTCAAAATCCGAAATCTTAGGGAGAGCAAGAACCAAGAGTGTTTAGGGTGATAGGATGGTTAGATTTTTGGTGTGGAACCAACAAATTGGAAGAAAAAATTTGAAACCCATTTATGGCTCTAGGGTCGGCTGTGGAAGGAAGAGAAAGAGAGGAGAAGAAGAGTTAGAGTGGCCGGATTTTGTGTGTTGGAGTGGCCGGAAATCTAGAGCAAGGGTGGTGGAGAAAATTTGGAGCCAAACAAGCCAAGGAGGCCGATTTGGTGGAGACAAGGAAAAGCAAGCAAATCCTAGCCAAACCCTTGAACCTAATTGAGGTAATTTCTTTTAAAGCCCTAAGTTTCTCAATTTAAGTCTTGATTGAGGAATTTAAGTGTATTTCCCCTAAGTTTGTAAGAGCATAAGCTCAAATTTAAGTTATGCCTAGGTTAAATCTAGAATTGTGCTTGATTTGAGTTAGGGTGGTTTGATTTCCTTTTATGAGGTTGCATGGCTAAATGTTTAGATTACATGCCTAGTTATGTGTGATTGCATGATGGATGAACAATTATATGTCCCCACAATGTGCCAAGCATGATGGATATGTGTATGATAGGTTGCTAGAAATATGTTATGAATGATTTGTGCAACCTAAAATCAAGCAAACCATAATTGGTGTAATTTAAGCAATAAATTGCATGGGTTTGATTGATAATGTGTTTAAAGAAAATTTACGTTAGAAAGACGTTGTGTGACTGATTTTAGGCTCCCGATTCGGTCGGTTGAGGGTAGTGTGCTCGAAGTAGGACGCAAAACAAATTTAAAACCAAAAACTGCCATTTTCGGGTGAAACTGGCCAGTTTCTGGAAAATCAGATTTTGGGGCCTTTAGAGGTCGAAATTGAGAAAACTTAAAACATGAAAGTTGTTCGGAAGGGTTTTTACTAGGGGACAGTGTGGATATTTTTCCAAAATAAGGCTCCAAAGGCCTTTGTTTTTACAAAAACCCGAGACCAAGAATTCCTGGGTGAGTCAGATTTGTGGTCTCGGTCTGGGAACTTTAACAAGGAAAATGACTAAGTTAAAGGCAGAACTGGGTTTTCTTAAAACACGAAGTTATAGGATTTTTCAAGATGTAAAACTTTTGTGAAGAAAAGTTTTTCAAATTCGATTTTCATTTTTAAATAAAATCAGATTTCAAAAACTGTGCAGGAGACAGGAAAATTCCTGCACAGGATTTTCCAAAACAATACAGAAAAGTGATATTTTTGCACATACACCAAGATATTGACTGTGGAAGACTGTTTCAAAGGCAGTCTCCAACACTTTATTATTTTTATGAATATTACTCAAAAATTACAATTTTTCATAAGATTGAGCAAGGGATTTTCAAAGATTGAGTTTTTCAAAAAAGAAAAGAAAATGGGTTTGTAGACCAAAGTTAAGTTTTAACTTAAGCCAGTTAAGTTTTTAAACTCAAAGGTAATTTAAGGTAACCCAATAAGATATTATACAGTTAAGGGTAAGGACATATAAGTGTTGGTTGTATTACCAACAGTTTTAATACTTACCTATGTCCTTTATTATAACAGAAGATAACCTGCTGAGGTGTCCTGATTTGAATCAGCCCACTATCGGACATAGCAAACAAGGTAAGTACAACTCCGTTTACAGCATAGGCTTTTTGGGTTGTAACATGGTGTATGATACAATGTATGTTATGTGCTATGAATTGAAATATCAAGTAGATGGCATGACTAAGATATGATTACAAGTTATATTCATGTGATATCATGAAGCATGTTCACAAATAATAAGAACAAGGTCAAGATGACAAATAAGTATGATGGCAAGCAAGCTTGCCTGTGACGTACCGACCCGTTTAAGGTCGGGTAGGACTGTGGAATGAGTTGGAAATGGATTGGCCGTCCCAACCACTCCATAGTTGCGTGCCCGGTACGGTCACTCATGATAAGGGGCCCACAAGCAAGTTAAGGAATGAAAGTATATTAAGAAGACATGAGAAAATAAGCATAATAAAGCATAATTGGAGCATGCATGATTAGAATATGTTATGATATGCTATGTTTATAATTGATTGTGTTGCGGATAATATAGTTGTACTTGTTGAGCGAAAGCTCACATCTTACGTCTATGCTGTAGGTAAACAACCTACTGGCGATTTTTGATACAAGATAGTGGAGTTGGCGGGACAACTGTGAAACAAGGGATAAGCCGCTACGTCTTCTGTAAACTCATGTTTAATATTTTATGTTCATATTATTCCAAACAGTACTCCTATAGTAGAAAGAAAAAAAAAATTTCCGCTATATTTGTTAAGTAAATAAGTATGTAAGACAAGTAAGCATGTATATATGTACGGTAACGGTCCGTGCTAGACGGGTCGTTACAAAAAGGGTGAAGCGGCCAAGGAAAAAAAGGAGGGGAAAAAGGATGAAGAAGCCAAGGGAGAAGAGAATGAGAGAAATAATGAAAAAGCAGCCATGGAACAAGATAAGGAGGAGAAAAAGAGTGAAGAAGCAACCAAGGAACAAGATGAGAACATAAATGAGCAGGTTGTTACACAAGTACTAATTTCTGTAACAAACAAACATATTCATTTCGATTGTTACCTACAAATCATAATTTTTTTTACATGTTTGATATTTGTCATTTATAGATCCCTAAACAAAAGAGGTCCAGAAATTCAAGGCTTGACAAAAGAGGTCTGGACCTGTGGTTGAAAGTGGCTCAGCAGCCCATGCGTTGACGAAGATGGTCAAAGTTTATGCCTTCCCATGAGGTCTCTCAGATGAACCTCCTAAAGAGAATCTAGACCAATTCAGGGTGTAACGACCCGCCTTACGTAGGCCGTTACCATACCTATCTTACATAATTACTTAACTTACTTAACTAGTGGAAATAAGGACTATTTTTTTTAAAGCAACTTGAATCTGATCTCGACCATATACTTACATATAAACATATATACGCACTTAATTGAGTATTTAAGTTTTAAACTTATTTTAACATATAACAGTTTGTACTAAATAATAAATACACATATTTTATATCAAAACGCGTAGCGGTCTCCATCCCGTAGTTTCACTGTTTGCCCTGTCATGCCCCATCGTCTTGCATCAAGTATTACCAATAGGATGCTTACCTACAGAATAAACATAAGTCATGAGCTTTCGCCCAGCAAGTAAAACCTTTAATCCGTAAAAACATTTCATAATAAAACAATGCATGAACCAATTAAGCTTTCATTATGCTTTCTTAGGTTAACATATTTTTGGGCCCTTACATAATATAAGTGTACGTACCGTGGCGCGCAGCCATGGAGTGGTTGGGGCGGCCAACCCTGTCTAACTCAAACCATGGACCAAACCTGTCCTAGTACAGGTCGGTATAACACAAGAAAACTTACTTAACATCATACTTGAAAACATTTTCTTGCTTGAAAACAGTTTCTTAAAATAATTTCTTACTTGAAACTTAATCTTATTCTTACCATGTGAATTATCATTAGTGAACATGCTTCATGATATCACAATAATAAAGCATAAATCCTATGCATCACATACATAAATGCATGAGCTTTGAAAACATGAAATCAGTAAAACAATTGCCCACGCTGTAGGCGGAGTTGTACTTATAGGTTAGGCTAGATCTTGGTTTGTTGTTCCGACAGGTCACAACAACAAGTTACCTTCCTGTTTCCAAAAAGGACGTAAGATAAGAATCATCATATCTTACCATAAATCATTACATTCAATGTTAGTATTCTAACCAACATTCACCAATAACCCTAATTCTATGTCCCCCACATACTACAATGATATTTTATTCGGTTACTAAATGTAACCCTAGGGCACATGACCCAATAATAATCAAACAATATCTTGTTTGATTACTTAATGAAACATTGGTTACAAGGCCTAATTATACTTAAATAGTATCTTATTAGGTTACTATTAGTATCCTTGGGTATAAGCCCAATCATATTATAGAGGAATCTTACTTGGTTACTATAAGTAACCTTGGATCCAAAGTCCAACATATAAAATTTGTATCCCATTATGTAATCTTTCAAATAACTTGGCCCAATAAATTTGGTAACCTTTCCGATTACTATATATCTTACGATAGTTTACCATATAACTTAGCATTAATTTATTTTTCACAAAACCCTAGTTTAATAACATTTAACCCCTTTTTAAACTATTTTTATGAAAACTGTAATTAATTTTTAGACAAAAATAGTAAAACTGTAAAATTCTGAAAACTGTTTTGAAATTTTCCTCCCCAAAAATTAAAACAAGTTGGGATAGCTCTTTCTCATTTCCTCTTCTAGTTCCCACGTTGCTTTTTCAACATTATGAATCCGCCATAACACTTTAATCATGTGAATGGTTTTGTTTCTTAAGACCTTTTCTTCCCAATCCAGAATCCGGACTGGCTTTTCTTCATACGTCAAATCAGTTTGGACTTCAATTGGTTCTTGACTTAGCACATGGGAAGGATCAGGGTACATACTTTTTCAGCATCGAGATGTGGAATACGTCATGCACAGGAGCTAATTCTGGCGGCAAAGCAAGCTTGTAGGTTACTTTTCCAATCCTCTCAAGGATTTCAAATGGTCTTGTGTATCTTGGACTAAACTTTCCCTTTTTACTAAACCTCATTATTCCTTTCACAGGAGCAATCTTAATGAAAACAGAATCTCCAACTTGGAATTCTAAGGGCCTTCGACGTTTATCAGCATAACTTTTCTGTCGACTGAAAGCTACTTCGAGTCTTTGTTTGATCATCTTGATATCCTCTGAGGTTTTTCTGATGAAATCCGTAGTTAGTGTAACGACCCGCCTAACGTAGGCCGTTACCATATATAACATACATAATTACTTAACTTATTTACCTTAGCGGAAATATGAAATATTTTTTTTAGATATTTTTATTTTTAAAAATAACTTGAAACTAAAATCTATCCCATCACATACTTACATGCATATACATACATACGTATTTCAGTACTGAAATATCAACTTGCATACAATATAATTCATAACTAATAATATAATGTAGCAAAAGACATAGCGGTCTCCATCCCACGTTTCACAACTCGCCGTGCCAAGCCCCATCGTCTTGTATCAAAGATTGCCGATAGGTTGCTTACCTACAGCATAGACATAAGTAGTGAGCTTTTGCTCAGCAAGTACAACTATGAATCCGCAAAATAAAACTCAGCAAAGCAATGCATGAGCCAATTATGCTTCATTATGCTTTCTTAGGTAA
Source organism: Ficus carica (assembly GCA_009761775.1). NCBI lineage: Eukaryota > Viridiplantae > Streptophyta > Magnoliopsida > Rosales > Moraceae > Ficus > Ficus carica. Next base: position 20,065,775 of record CM019745.1, read on the forward strand.
GCATATCTTTGGGTCCCTTACTTAACATAAGTGTACGTACCGTAGCGCGCTGTCATGGAGTGTTTGGGGCGGCCAGTCCATTTCCAACTCAAACTATGGACCAAACCCGACCTATGAGCGGGTCGGTACGACACGAGGCAACTTGCTTGCCAACATATTTGAAACTTATCTTTACAACTTATTCTTATCTTAAAACATATTTCATAAACCGTTTCATACTTGAAACTTGGTCTTAGTCTTACCATAATAATTAGTGAACATGCTTCATGACGTCACAACATAAATCATAAATCATCACGTAACTGCATAAATAAAACATGCAAGTAGCAAAACAAGTGCCTATGTTGTAAGCGGAGTTGTACTTATTTGCTGTGTTACGTCCTAAGTTTTGTTGCACCAATTCAGATCACAACGGCAGGTTACTTCTTGCTTTTCAAAAAGGACGTAGGGTAAGGATCGTCCTAACTTATCATAAATTATTATCATAAAATGTTAGTATCCTAACCAACATTCATGAGTAGCCCTAGTAATATGTCCTCTCACACACACACTTATAATAACTTACTTGGTTACTAAATGTAACCCTAGGGCTTATGTTCTAACAGTATCTTATTAGGTTACTTCGGGTAACCCTTGATGTAAGCCCAAGTTATCTTTGAATAAAACCCTATTGCGTTACTAAGGCTCAACTTCTAAAATTATGACTTATTAGGTTACTACTAGTAACCTTAGGCTTTAGGCCCAACCCAATAACTTGGTAACCTATCGGGTTACTAATGGTCATCGTCTTGTTACTATGTCTTAGAATAATTTTTGGTCCAATTAAAATTAGTAACCAATCCAATGACCATTTCTCTTACTATGGTAATCCTATCTCTTGACCCAAATTCATTTATTTCTTTCCTTACTAGACTTGGTTTAATTAACCATTTTATAAACTGTTTTTGTAAAACTTGTCTAAGTCTGGGGAAGTTTACTGAAAACAGTCCCATTAATCCAATTATCACTGCATGTATAGGAATTGCCTATTCCTGCACTGTTTTACAAATCCTGTACAGGAATTTCCTATTTTCTGCACAGTTTTCAGAATCCATTTATACCTTAGAATCCGTTTTGAATTTGAAAAACTTTTCTTAACGAAATTTTTATATCTTGAAAATTCCTACAACTTTCATTCTTTACTCAAAACCCAGTTCTATCTCTAACCTTCTCTTTTTCCTTGTTGAACCTGCCTGGTAGTGCACAGGGTTTGGGCATGACCAGGTTCGGATTTTTATGAAAACAGAGGCCTTTGGAGCCTTATTTTTAAAAACGGTCTGCTTTTTCCCCTAGTATTTTCCATTTCCTACAACTTTTCAGTTTTAACTTTTCTCAAATTAGGCCTCTAAAGGCCTCAAAATCCTGTTTCCAGATTACTGTCCAGTCTTGACCCAAGACTGGCAGTTTTGGTCTTAATTGTTTCTTACGTAAAATTACACGCACACTACCTCAAACGGTTAAAACTGTGAGCCTACATCAAGTCATGCAGCGCATTACGTACTGTTTTCATTGCCATACATTCATTCTCATTCAAAAAATTGTTCATACAAACCCATTTGGTAAATCATTACCAATTAGGGTTTTTAGGGTTTTTCATAACCCTTTTAGCATCATACATGAATTACAACATGATCAATCACACTCTACATCTTCTTGAGTGTGTGGGGACATATTACAAATATTTACTAGGCATTCAGACATACCATACATACTCTAGCAATTGAAATCATAACCATACAATGAATCATAAATTAAGACCATTAACCCTAATCAAGCACAAATCTAAGCTAACACAATGAGTTTATGCTCTTACATACCCACATAAAATACACATAAAGCTTGAACCAAAAACTTAATTGGATAGCTTAAAGGTTTTAGAAGGATACCTTTAAGCTTGAAGATTGGTTCTAGGCTTTGAATCAAACTTCTCCTTCTTGCTTGGTTTCTCCCTAAAATCCGAACACTTGTTCTCTTCTCTCTCTCTCTCTCTCTCTTTTTTTTTTTCTTTTTTTTTTCTCTCTCTTTCTCTCTTTGGGGGTTTTCAGCTGCTAAGGGGAAAGAAAGGTTGAGGAGAAATTTTGCAAGAGTTTTGGTAAGGTTGCACAAAAATGACTCAAAATCACCCCCATCACCTATTTATAGGTGAAAAATAAATTTCTTTTTGGATTTATTTTTATTTCTAAAATTGCATATGAGTCCTTATGAGCAAAATATTTGCCCAAAAACCCTTAAAGTGGCCGGCCATTGGGAGCCTTGGGGGCCAAGTTTTCTAATTCTTTCCCTAATTTTCAAAAATCCAATAAATCATGTATTTATCCATTGATTAGGTGTCCCCCCTTTTTGGGCCTTGTTTGGCTTTCCTTCTTAAATGCAGTCCATTCTCATACTAATGCAGATATTACAAATATTGTTTTTAGTAATAACAATACTGTCTTACTGAACTGCAGTCCATAATTTATCTGCGTTTTATTGGACTGTATAAAAATTTTCTTATGACTTAAAGCTACTTATTCCTTATTGTTCTAAATAATGTGCTTGATTTTTCTATAGTGGTCTTGAACCTTATTCTTACTATATTATCTGTGATGACGGTTTTTCGCAGTATAATTCTTATACTGCTTGCTATAATACAGTACCGTCATATTCATATCTTTGACTTTTTTTGATCAAACTTTGACCAACATAAAATCATAAATTTCATTATACCTTTTTACTCAAAAGGCCTTATGCTTGACTAAGCAATCTATTATTGAGTCTTATAAAGCTATAAGGACTCACACAAAATCTGATAAAATCAGATTAGGCATTTCATAAGTACTTACATAGTACATCTTAAATTTCTTAACAAGGAAATCGTAATTTCATAAAACGTTGGCTATTACAGTTTGAAGCTGCTTCTGTCTAACTTCTTACCAATGAATGGGAGATCGACATTTCCTTCCATATAACGCTTCAAATAAAGCCATACCAATTGAGGTGTGATAACTATTATTATAAAAAAATTCGATTAAAGGTATCTTCTGATCCTAGCTTCCTTTGAAATCCAAAATACATGACCTCAGTATATCTTACAGTGTTTGGATAGTTCGTTCCGATTGTCCATCAGTCTGGGGGTGAAAAGCTGTACTAAATTTCAATTTTGATCCCATAGCTGTATGAACACTCTTAAAATCCAGAGGTAAAACGCCTATCCCGATTTGAAATTATAGATTTTGGCACCCCATGTAGCCTAACAATCTAGGATACGTAAATTTCAGCTAGTTTTTCTACTAAAAAGGTAGCCTTAATAGCAATGAAGTAGGCTGATTTGGTTAATCTATCAACAATCACCCAAATCATGTCATTTCCACTTGCAGTCCTGGGTAATCCAACTACAAAATCCATAGTAGTTTGTTCCCATTTCCACTCTGGAAGCTCGATTTTTTGAAGATCTCCACGATGTTACCGGTGTTCAGCCTTAACTTTCTAACAAGTTAGGCATTTTGACACAAAGTCAGCAATTTCATTCGTCATATTTGGTCACCAATAGTTTTCTCTGAGGTCCTTGTACATCTTGGAAGCTCCGGGATGTACCAAGTATGGCGTCTCATGCGCTTCAGACATGATCTGTTTCTTAAGGAATTCAAAGTTAGGAACACAAATCCTTCCTTTGAAATAAATTATCCCATCCGTAGAGGCTTTGAATTCTTTATTATTTCCACCAAAAAGTTGTGCCTTTAGCAGAAAGGAGTCTTTCCCTTGATGAAGCTTAATGGATTCAAGGAGATTGGACTGGAGAGTCAGAACAACCAATTTCCCAGTTATCATCTCTATATTGAAATCAGAAATTTCCTTTTGAAGTGGCTTGGGCAACATTCCAAGAGACAATAGCATACCGGATGACTTCCTGCTTAGAGCATCTGCTACTTTATTCGCTTTTTCAAGGTGATAAAGAATTTCACAATCGTAATACTTCACGAGTTCCAACCATCTACGCTGCCTCATATTGAGCTCCTTTTGGGTGAAGATGTATTTGAGACTTTGATGGTCTGTATAGATCTCACATCTATTCCCATACAAATAGTGTCTCCATATCTTTAGTGCGAAAACCATCGCTGCGAGCTCTAAATTATGCGTCGGATAGTTCTTTTCATGATCCTTCAGTTGTCCTGAGGCATAGGCGACCACCTTTCCTTTTTGCATTAAGACAGCCCCTAGTTCGGTTTTAGAAGCGTCGCTGTAAATTACAAAATTTCTTGCATCCACATAAGGAATTATTAACACCGGTGCGCTAGTAAGCTTCTTCTTAAGCTCTTGAAAGTTTTCTTCACACTTCTGCATCCACTCAAATTTCTTCCATTTTCGAGTAAGGGCTGTAAGTGGTGCTGCAATCTTGGAGAATCCTTCAACGAAACATCGGTAGTATCCAGCTAAACCAAGAAAGCTCCGATTCTCCGTAACGTTTTAGGGTATTGGCCACGTACTGACCGCCTCTACTTTAGCAGGATCAACGAAAATTCTTTCCTTTAAGACCACATGACCCAAGAAATGAACTTTTTTCAGCCAAAATTCACATTTTGTGAACATGGCATAGAGCTGACTCCGTCTTAACGTCTCCAAAACCATCCTGAGGTGCTGCTCGTGTTCCTTCCTAGACTTTGAGTAGATCAAAATATCATCGATGAAAACTATGACAAACTTGTCTAGATACTCTTTGAACATTCGGTTCATAAGATCCATAAAAACAGCTGGTGCATTGGTTAATCTAAATGGCATGACAAGTAACTCAAAATGCCCATAGCGTGTTCGAAAAGCCGTCTTAAAAATATCCCCCTCCTTAATTCTGAGTTGATGGTATCCCGATCGTAAGTCAATCTTCGAGAATACTACTGCTCCCTTAAGTTGATCAAAAAGATCATCAATTCTAGGGAGATGATACTTATTCTTAATCATAATCTTCTTTAGTTCACGATAGTCGATGCACATCCGTAACAATCCATCTTTCTTTTTGACGAATAGTACCGGTGCTCCCCATGGTGAATGGCTTTGTCGAATGAATCCCTTGTCCATCAATTCTTGCAGCTGCACTTGGAGTTCCCTAAGCTTGGCTGGGGCCATACGGTAAGGCGCTTTTGATATTGGTGCAGCTCCAGGCAACAATTCTATCTCAAAAGAAATTTCCTGCTTGGGAGGAAGTCCTGATAAGTCTTTTGGAAAGACATCCACATATTCCTTGATAATGAGAACATCTTCCGGTTTAATCTCCACCTCTTGCTCTTTGTCCACCATGTTAGCTAAGTATCCTTGACATCCGTTAGCCAACATTTTCCATGCCTTCATTGCCGATACTAACTTGGTTGAGGAATTTCGGGATCGACCGTAGAAGTTGAATTCCTCCTCACCACGAAGACTAAACATAACACAACGCTTTCGACAATCAATCTTAACGTTGTACTTACCAAGGAAGTCCATTCCTGGAATAACATCATAATCTTGAAGCTTAATCGCGATGAGGTCTACATATAGTTCTCCACCACAAATGACTACCGGAACATTTTACATCCAAAAGTCGGACAACAAAATTTCTTCTGACGAAAGAGAGGTTTTGAAAGGTTGTTTTAGATTATCAACACCTCTTCCTAATTTCTGGACAAATTCCATCGATACAAATGAATGGGTGGCACCAGAATCAAATAGGGAAATTGCATAATATGTAACGATAGAAATCTGTCCTGTTACCATGTGAGAAATTCCAGCTTCAACATCCCTCTTTGTGTAGGCATAAATCCTGGCTTGGGGTTTAGGAGCCTCTAGTCGTCCTGGTGCGATCGAAGAGCATTCGATATTGGCTTGCACCGCATGCAACTAACTGCTTGCATTTCTATTCGGGTACTGAGGGTTCTGGTTCTGGCTATTTGAGGTGCAATTCCTGGCATAGTGACCTTCCTTGCCATAAAGGTAGCAGGTGTTCGTCCTCAATCTACATACTCCCAGGTGCTTCTTTCCACATTGAGCACATACTGGATAGTCATTATTATTACCCTCATTTCCTCAGTTGCTCTTCTTTTGAGGATAGTTCTTCTATTGACCCTGGCCGGTAGCATTCCCTTTCCTTTTGTTCTTCCCGGACTGTTTGGAATTTTGGGTAGAATTACTGGTCTGACCCTTGTTGGGTTTAGACTTCGTCTTCCCTTTTCAACGTTAGCTTTTAACAGTTTATCTAACGAACGATGAACTCTTGATTTCAACATCTTCATATATGGGCCGGATCCAATCCTGTACTTGAGTCAATCATGAACGTAGATTACTCGTATAATTGGGTCGAACCCAGTATACCATTCTAAACGCGGTCATTCACATTTGAACGTCGAACATCAGACCGACAGATTAAACATGATCTTTCACACATTGACTCTACAGGCCACGAACGGTAGATCACAAAGACAAAAGTCTTGTTTTCAACCCTTCGTTTGTTGTTCATACCCAACAAAGCTTATAGGGTATATTCTTCATAACCGTCGAACCCAATGTCGACGATGATGTGTCATACCCATTATGAAAACTGACAATTTCATAACTGACGACGGCATTACATGCATAACTGTAAAGATCATGGTTTGAGAATAAGGTTCACTCCGGTAACCGTTCAACCTAGATCACAAATAGCATGCTTACACGTGTCCCTAAGGACAACAAATGGAAACTGCTCATCGTCAGTTACGAGTTCAGACCCACAGGTCTTCCTCTATAAAAAGAGAAAGACCCCCCACTCACAGGGGACAGTCTTTTTTCTGGTTTTATATGCTATTACTCTGCCAAAATATTACCAGAAAGAATCCATTGTACTCATATTACTCACAGTGAATACATTACACTCACAGAGGACGTAGCAAAATTGGCGAATCTCTCTACATCTTGGTGTTGTTGATTCTCTTTCTGTCTACCCTTATTTTTTTATTATTTCAATTTTATAATGCTTTATGAATTTCACCAATGATTTCCAGGGGCCCAATCTATTATTTGTTTTATTCACTTTGACTAACTCCAGTTAATATTTGACTGTAGATATCCAGCATCTACAGTTTGGCGCCCACCATGGGGCCCTTGGCCATCTTACACCGGGAATTCGTAAAGCAGTCATGGCAGTAGAGCGTGAACACCAGGATGAACTTCCCCAGGGAAGCCTAGTTGACCACCAAGAAGCTTCAACCTCAGAAGCAAACTCTCAAATCGCCAATTTGACGTGATTGGTTGAGGAATTGACCAAGAAGCACGATAGCCAGCAAAGTCAGATGGAAAACATCAGCGCTGAAAATCAGGCTCTCAAGAACCAGTTGATGACCATCAACACCGAGGCCGCCTATTCGTACTATTACAACCCATACGTTGGGTACTCGGCAAGAGCGAGCACTGGGGGCTGGCAGCAAGCCACACCTTATTATCCTCAAGGGATGAGGAACGCTGCCCACAACCCCGTGCCTCCTATGCAACCATTGAACACGCCTGGAAACCCAACAACGGGCAACGAAAGACGAGCACAACAACAACAACAACAGCAGCAGCAGCACCAATATCCATCACATGGATTCGATTCAAGGAGACGCAGCACTTCAGCGAGGCGTTCGACGCCCGACATACCACCACCAGAAGGTCCCATTCCACCAGAGACAACGAATGTTGAAGACATGATGAGGACCATAATGTCCGAGGAAATGAGGACATTAGAAGCCCAGATGGAGCAATGCTTCTCTTCCCAGATTCATCGTGCCACTACCTCGACACCGGGAATCGATGACCTTGCTTGAGGAGTCTGAGAGACTCCCCTTACCAAATGCATTACCAACACCATCACTCCAAAATTTGGAAGTATTTCTTTCCCGAGGTTCGACGGAATGTCGGACCCGTATGACCATCTTTTGCAGTACAAGCATGTTGTTCAGTCAACGAACATTCCAACTGGAATGCTCAATGACATGATGTGCAAGCTGTTCGCACAGAGTTTGGAAGGAGCAGCTTTAAGATGGTTTTGCAACCTACCTCCGAAATCAATCGATTCGTTCGATGAGCTCTCGCTTGAGTTTATGCGGAGCTATTCTGTCCACATTCAGTCCGGGAAGACAACCAAAGACCTTTGGGGCGTGATTCAAGGGCCACATGAGTCCCTTCACGCTTACATCAAGCGCTTCAGCAAGGCCATTTCAGAAATCTCAGGGCTTGAAGACGGAACGGCGAGAGAAGCTTTAAAGAAGGGCTTGAGGCATAAGTCCTTGTTCAAAAATGAAATCTATACTCGGTATCCCCCAACGATCCAAGATGCCTTGCATCAAGCAAAAAGGTTCATCGAACTTGAAGAGGAGAATGAGAGAGTCGAGCGCGACCTTGCTTACACGAGAGATGAAGTTTCGAAGCTTCGCAACGAGCGAGAAAAATCCTTCAGACGTGAGCGTCCACGCCCAATACGTCGAACTGATCACCGAGAAGGGCGAACAACGAGGCGTGAACATAAGCGTCCACTCTCACCCCCAAAGTATGCCCTTGGCATTAGTTCCTCATAGCTCATCACTCATTTGAAGCGCCAGGACTTTGTTACATGGCCTAAGAAGCTGCCAGAGAATCCAGCCAGGCATACAACAAAGTACTGTGAGTTCCATAGAGATCATGGTCACTAGACCATCGATTGTAGGGCGCTGAGGGCAGAAGTCGCTGAGCTGCTGAAGAAAGGTCACCTTCGAGAATTCCTCATTGAGAAGGGTAGATAGACGTACGGACTTGGTAGCGAGACCAAGGAACGAAGAGTTGTGCAGCAAATCGAAGACACGCCTTCACCACCACTAGTTCGAAAAACGATAGGCGTTATTTACGGAGGCTCGATTTACAGCAGAGAGACGTTGACTGCTGTCAAATCTTATCGAAGCAAAGCCATGCAGTCGATCGCGACGATTCTCCCCGACGACCTAGTCGAGCACTCAATCATTTTTCATAGCAGCGAGGCTACGAGCCTTAGCTGACCTCACGACGACGCGTTGGTTCTAACTTTGAACGTGTCGAACTCTGAAGTAGGTCAGATTTTGGTTGATAATGGGAGTTCGGCAGATATTCTTTTCCTTTCAACACTGAGAGAGATGGAGTTATTGAGTCAGACATCGAGCAATCGACGACCGTTTTGACAGGCATTAACGGAGAATCGACCGCTGCTGTTGGAAAAATCAAACTTCCTGTTTTTGCAGGAGGAGAAAATAAATTAACCACCTTTTTCGTTTTAGACTGCCTATCCACCTACAACATCATTCTTGGTAGGCCATGGATTCACGCAATGAAGGCAGTCCCATCCACCTATCACCAACGTATCAGATACCCTACGAAGAGAGGAGTTAGGGAAATAAAGGGAAATCAAGAGGTAGCTCGAACCTGCTACCTTCACTCTTTAAAGATGAAAAGGAGCGACCAGTTATAGCAACTAGAGCAGAAGAAAGAATCGAGTGGGCAAGTCCAGCCTGACGTGGAGCAACTTGATGAAGTCCAGATCGATCCAGAGCATCCAGAGCGGGTCATAAACGCTGGTTCACTGCTCGATTGCACTGTTCGCATAGAGCTTTTGAGATTTCTTCAAGACAATCTAGAATTCTTTGCATGGTCGCACAAAGACATGCTAGGTATCGACCCGGGAGTAACTACGCATCAATTGAACATCGATCCTAGCCATAAGCCAGTCAAGCAGAAAAGGAGAAAACTCGGGATCAAACGAAACTAGATCGTAAGTGAAGAAGTGCGGAAGCTGATCGAGGCTGGATTCATAAAGGAGGTGTAATATCCTGACTGGCTAGCGAACGTTGTCATAGTAAAGAAGAAGAACGAAAAATGGAGGGTCTGTATTGACTTCACAAACTTGAACAAAGCCTGCCCGAAAGATAGTTTTCCTCTTCCACACATCGATCGATTGGTTGATGCGACCGCAGGACATGAATTGCTTTCGTTCATGGATGCGTTCTGAGGATATAATCAGATCCTCATGCATCCCGATGATCAAGAAAAGACCACTTTTATTACGGAGAAGGGAATCTATTGCCATAAAATTATGCCATTCGGGTTAAAGAACGCTGGCGCAACATATCAGAGGCTCGTTAATGCGATGTTTGCTGACCAACTAGGTCGAACGATGGAGGTTTACATCGATGATATGCTGGTCAAGTCATTGAAAGCTGCTGATCACATTTGACATCTGTCTGAATGCGTCTCGGTACTTAGACGGCATAACATGCGGCTTAATCCCTCTAAATGTTCGTTTGGTGTTTCATCTGGGAAATTCTTGGGCTATATTGTCACACAACGAGGGATCGAAGCTAACCCGAATCAAATAAGGGCGATAATGAATATGCATTCACCAAAGAACAAGCGAGAAATTCAGAAGTTGACTGGTCGAATAGCAGCCTTGAACAGATTCATCTCTTGATCGACCGACAAATGCCAACCCTTTTCAAGCTACTTAAAGGGAACAAAAAGTTCGACTGGAACGAAGAGTGCCAGCAAACTTTTGACGAGCTGAAGAGGTATTTATCCAGCCCTCCGATTCTAGCGAAACCTCTAACTGGTGAAAGTTTATTTTTGTATTTAGCAGTTACAGAAGCAGCAGTTAGCGCCGTCCAAGTACGAGATTCGAACGGCGAACAACCAGTCTACTACGTCAGTAAGTCACTACTCGACGCAGAGACGAGGGTACCCGGTTGTTGAGAAATTACCGCTGCAAGGAAGCTAAGGCCATATTTTCAATCACACTCGATCATTGTAATGTCAACTCATCCGCTTCGAGCCATCCTTCATAGTCCAAATTTATCTGGACGCTTGACAAAGTGGGCGGTCGAGTTGAGTGAATTCGACATCAAGTATCGGGTGAGAACTAGCTTGAAATCGCAAGCACTTGCTGACTTTGTAGCTGAACTTACTCCAGATCCTTCAACGCCAAACACTCAAGAAGAGTGCTGTTGCACGCTCATGGTGGATGGAGTATCAAATGTCAAAGGATCTGGAGTGGGAGTATTTTGTAAGTCCCCTTAGGGCGAGATAATCGAGCAGTCGTTTTGCCTGGGATTCAACGCTTCGAACAATGAAGCTAAATATTAAGCCTTAATCGTTGGATTACATTTGGCAAAAGCACTGGGGGCTCGTCGTTTGAAAATTCAAAGCGACTCACAGCTTGTTGTGAACCAAGTGCTTGGAGAATACACAGCCAAGGATACAAGAATGGAAGCTTATTCTAACGTTGTTCGTTCGCTTGTACAACATTTTGAGAAGTACTCGATCGAGCAAGTTTCGAGAGATTTGAACACGCAAGCGGATGCCTTAGCTTCTTTTGGTTCAACATCTGAGCCAAACTTACGTCGAAGTGTTCCAGTCGGGTTTATTGAAGAGCCCAGCATCCAGATTGAGGCTATGTTCATGACAAACGAAGAAAATGAAGATTGGCAAACACCCATTATAGCTTACTTAAAACAGGGACTGCTACCAACAGACAAACAAGAGGCGAGGAAACTTCGAACAAAAGCTGCAAGGTTTTCCATCATTAATGACGTCCTCTTTCATCGATCGTTTAATGGCCTCCACGTTCGATGTCTTGATGAGAAAGAAGCTACATACATGCTGAAGGAAATCCATGAAGGCGAATGCGGGAATCATTCTGGGGGACAATCTTTATGCAACAAAGTCAAGTGACAGGGTTATTACTGGCCAACCATGTTCCAAGATAGCGAAGACTTTGTAAGGCGATGTGACAAATGCCAACGGCACGCCCCAGTTTTATCCCGTCCATCAGAATGTTTATTGAGCATTGCATCCCCTTATCCATTCATGAAATATTCGATGGATATAGTCGGTCCATTACCCCGTGCGAGCGGTCAACGAAAGTTTTTGCTTATACTCAACGATTACTTCACAAAGTGGGTTGAAGCAGAAGCATTTGCAGATGTAAAGGATAAGGATGTTGAAAGCTTTGTATGAAAGAACATTATTTGCAGATTTGGCGTACCCCAAGAGATCGTCACCGACAATGGTTTTCAATTCATTTCAAGCAACTTCAGAAAATTCTGCAAAGGATGGAACATCGAGCTTAGCTTCTCTAGCCCTAGGTATCCCCAAGGGAATGGACAATCTGAGGCAACCAACAAGACGATTGTTCAGAATTTAAAGAAAAAGCTTGAAGCTAGAAAAGGACGATGGGCATACGAACTTCATGGAGTACTTTGGGTGTATAGAACAACTCCAAGAAGAGTGAACGGTGAGTCTTTATTCTCACTAACCTTTGGAGTAGAAGCTGTTGTCCCAGTTGAAATCGGTGTCCCTACACTCCGGCATCAATTGGCTTTTGAAAACGAAATTCAGAATCAAGAAATGCTCAACGACAGTCTGGATATTCTTGACGAACGACGAGATCAAGCCCTGGTTCGCATGGCAAACTATCAGCAATCAGTGGCGAAGTACTACAACTCGAAAGTTTGACCTAGAACTTTTAACGAAGGAGATCTCGTGCTTCGCAAAGTATTCCAGAACACTGCCGAGCCAAACGCAGGAAAGTTGGGAGCAAATTGGGAAGGTCCTTACAGGATCATGAAGGATATTCGACCAGGCATTTACCGTCTGGAAACGAGCGATGGAGTAGAAGTTCTTCGCAGTTGGAACTCGCACCACCTTCGCAAATATTATTTGTAATTTTCTTTTGGAATTTTTACAAAGGCTTTGTAAATTTTTTTTTTTTTTTAACTTTGTAAAGGCTAGATTCATTACAACCAACGTTCGATGCGACATCGAACCTGTAGGTCTTTGCCCACGACTACAATTCATCCTTTGAACTACGTTCGACTTGATCCCTAAATATTGGATACGTAGGCAGCTCGTATACGATTGTACGAGTCCAGTCACAAAAATAAGGCAATTTCATTGTACCATCGAACTACGAACGGCTTGATCCCTAAACGTTAGGTACGTAGGCAGCTCGTCACATGTGAACGAGTCCAGCTATAATTCCTAATTAAAACATGTTTTTCAATGAAGAAAACATGTGTTCTTTACATATACATTTTTCATGGGTTATGAATAAACATTTTCGGCCAATCTATCAATCAAAATTCACGTACGGCTAGTACATACAACGTTCGTCTTAATGAACTTAACGATTCATTATCGTTTGGTTGTCATCAACCTTTGCAGCTTAATCGCTGTTCGATTTGTTATACAAAGTTCATCCTAAAGAACCTGACATGACAGTTTGCATATTCGTTGAACACAGACATATGTTAACAAAAATTAGAAATTTAAATTAAATTAAGTGAAATTGTTCATACAAAAGGTGTCCAAATAAAAATGAAAATGAAAATATGAATGATACAAAAATATTGTAAATCTACTGCTGAGCTTCGCCATCTTCAGAAGGATCGGGGTTGATAGGGGGCTCGATTCCACCAGGAAGTTCGTTCGAAGCTGGGGCAGGGGCTGACGATGAACAACCAAACTCATCCTTGTACAGTTTGATCTCTTTATCGATTTCAGCTTCGTCGAAGAGTCCTTGCTTATATTGTACAAGGAGATCATACCGAGCCTTGATGGTCACCTTCTCGAATGCATCCATGATCTGCGTGGCAAACACCGCATTATCAGCCTCAAGAGATTTGATTTTGCCTTGTGCGTCATCAAACCTTTTTACCATGGTTTCCATCATGGCTGTACCCTCCCTCAATTCATGCATGATCTTCTGAAGTTCCGACATCAACCCCTCGGAGCTCATTTTGACATCTTCGAACCTTCGTTCGAGGTCTAACAACTTTTCCCCACGCTTGCGATCTTTATTTTTGAGCTCTTTGTTAATGTCCTCGAGCTCCTTTATTCGATTCTTTTTTTCGATCATCTTGTCGGACATTCGATAGAAGAGCCCCATCGTTCGAACATTAGTCTGCAATGTAAATTTGCAGTAACTTTAGAAACAAGATACGGATTACAATTTAACAGGTCACAAATTATTGTCATATGTTCATACCTTCAAGCCTTCCCAGAGAATGTCATCCAGATGGCTCTGAGGTGGACCTTGGCTCGTAGTTTCGGTATTTGCTTCAGACAACAGCTGCCACATAATTTCGATGCTCGTCTGCTTATCATGCAGAAGTCTCACACTTGGAGGCAGGTCTACCTCAACTCGCGGCCCTTCGACGTCCGGTTCAGGGGTCGCGACCTTTGATATCTTGCTCCTCTTAGCCGGAACTTTCCTTTTGGCCTTCTCGACCACCTTCCTTTTCTTGGCAGGAGGCAAAATAGGCTTCGATGGGGGTTCAGGGGAAGACTCGAGGATAGGAAAGGGTGCGGGTTCGTTGCCCTGAACGTTCGCTGACGAAGCAGCGGCTGCGGCTGCAGCTGCCTTTTCGGCTTCTTTCTTGGCCTTTCGCTTGGCCATCAAATCCTTGGGGTTAGGGAACTCCATGACCAACGTGTCCAACGCAAAGTCTGCAATTAAAGCCCTTTTGTCAGAAAGGGGCTCGATGAACAATGATGGCCCGAAGTGTCTCTCAACGCTCCCCTAATCACAAATGACCAATCGACCCAGGATGGAACTCGTTTAGTAATACCTGATGGGAGTTCGACGAAGTCCTTGTAAAGGCTCGATGCCCTGAATCTCTTTGGAACGTTGATCTCGTCCCACTCTTGATTTGGCCTAGCATGTAAGCGTTCGAGCTTCTCCTCGAATAAAAGAGCTTTCGGAGGTGGCTTCTTCAACTCCTTACCTGTAACATAAAAACAACAAATTCAAGTAAGAATTTGAACAGTTTGCTCAATTCTCGACGTTCTTCGTTCGACACTTACGAAGAGTTCCCCATAAAGGGTAAAATGCATTGGCAAGTCATCCCATTGACTTTTCATTCACATGCATGAAAAAGTAATGGTTCTGCCAGTATCTGTCAGCATTCTTCATCTCGCCGACAACTTGCTTCTTCCTCTCTGGGTACATCGAGTACCGCCCATGATCCTTTGAGTTTTCTTGCAGGTAATATATAGCGAGAATGTCATCTACTGACAGTTCGACGCCCGCTTCGTCCGCTAATACTATTAAACCCAAGAAAACCCTCATCCCATTCGGCATCAGCTGAGGAATGGCAAGTTGGTAATGGTGCATGCATTGAACGAGAAAAGGAGGAAGAGGAAGTCGAAGTCCACACTCGAAATAGATGGTATACATACATATCCATCCCTCTGACACCGTGTCCGCTCGTTCATCTTTGAAAGGGAGGCGTAGCTGAACTTCATTAGGAAATCCGTATCGACCTCTGATATCGGACAAGTTTTCTTCTGTCAAAACCGAACGAGGATTCGACATTCGGAGGAATTATTCAACGCTCAAACGACGAGGGGGCTTGGTAAATCGAGCGATGGGAGGAATGGATTGAATTTGTTCTCCCGATGTTGTAGCTGGCCTATTCCTCTCTGAAGCTTCGTTACTCGTCTCAGCACCCCTTCGATTGTGTTGGTATTCATGCTCGAACCTCGAACGACGAATAGTCGATGCCAGTTCTTCATCGTCAGAATTGCTATCACTGGAGTCGGTGCTCGTCCATTCAACATCTACGTCCTCGATGATTTCCTTCTTCTTATCCATGAGTTCACAAAACAAATTTTGGGCGAACGATGGAAGGATTGTGAATCTAAAAGCTTCAACTTAGTCTAAACCCTAT
Organism: Ficus carica; assembly: GCA_009761775.1. Taxonomy (NCBI): domain Eukaryota; kingdom Viridiplantae; phylum Streptophyta; class Magnoliopsida; order Rosales; family Moraceae; genus Ficus; species Ficus carica. The sequence continues at coordinate 20,081,497 of CM019745.1, forward strand.
GAAGTTTTGGATGAACACGAAGAGCAGAAGACCAGAAACCCGAAGAAAAACCCCAAAATGATTCGCCAAACTCCCTCAAATAAATCGTTCACTCAAGAGAAATGCAAAAAAACAACCAAAAAGATCCGAAAACAGGATAAAGAGAGACCCTACCAAATCAAAATTGCTTAAAATGAAGGGAAAGAAGAGAAAAAATCTTGCCTGAGATTCGAAGAATTTGAAAAAACTCTCGGATGCTGATTCTCGAATGCTCCAAATGTAAATATAAGGGAAAAAAAAGAATGTGAAGCGTTATATAGCTTCACAGTGTATCCAACGGTCCTGATTTCTCGGGAAATGCTAGATCAAATGGTGTGAATCACTAAACTTTTCATATTCCCGCCTAAGAGTTCGTACATCGCAACGGTTCGAATCCCTAAACTTCGCGTATTCCAGCTCATATTCCTTACGTCACAATGGTACGAATTTCAAAGAAACAATACTGCCGTTTCGGAACACCCACTTGGTACATGCCACGTGTATGAAATATCTTCTCTCACTGGGCTCAAGATTTTCCATCGATTAATTCGTCAGTCCGTTTAGATTTCCCTAATCTGATGTAACAACCACTGATACGATATTCTCGCTAATAATCAAACACTCTATCGAGGATCCATCGCTTAATAGAGTAGGGGGCTATCTGTTGGGGTTAGACTTTGTCTTCCCTTTTCAACGTTAGCTTTTAACAGTTTATCTAACGAACGATGAACTCTTGATTTCAACATCTTCGTATATGGGCCGGATCCAATCCTGTACTTGAGTCAATCATGAACGTAGATCGCTCGTATAATCGGGTCGGACCCAGTTTACCATTCTAAACGCGGTCATTCACATTTGAACGTCGAACATCGGACCGACATATTAAACATGATCTTTCACTCATTGACTCTACAGGCCACGAACGGTAGATCACAAGGACAAAAGTCTTGTTTTCAACCCGTCGTTCATTGTTCATACCCAACAAAGCTTATAGGGTATATTTTTCATAACCGTCGAACCCAATGTCGACGATGATGTGTCATACCCATTATCAAAACTGACAAGTTCATAACTGACGACGGCATTACATTCATAACTGTAAAGATCATGGTTTGAGATTGAGGTTCACTCCGGTAACCGTTCAACCTAGATCACAAATAGCATGCTTACACGTGTCCCTAAGGACAACAAATGAAAACTGCTCATCATCAGTTACAAGTTCAGACCCACAGGTCTTCCTCTAAAAATAGAGAAAGACCCCCCACTCACAGGGGACGGTCTTTTTTCTTATTTTATATGCTATTACTCTGCCAAAATATTCCCAGAAAGAATCCATTGTACTCGGAATACTTACAGTGAATACTTACACTCACAGAGGACGTAGCAAAATTGGTGAACCTCTCTACATCTTGGTGTTGTTGATTCCCTTTTTGTCTACCCTTATTTTTGATTATTTCAATTTTATAATGCTTTATGAATTTCACCAACAATTTCCAGGGGCCCAATCTATTATTTGTTTTATTCACTTTGACTAACTCCGGTTAATATTTGACAGTAGATATCCAGCATCTACAACCCTTCGAGTACAATTCTTGGTTCTGCCTGGGCTGTAACTGCTTCACCACGGCTTTTTCCTCTTTCTTGGCTTTGAAGATTTGAGCCCTTGCCTCCTTATCCTGGTTAATCCAGTACTCGGCTCTTATTGCCCGACTGATACAATCAGATACCAGGGTTGGAGGGCTACTGCCAGCACTGACTTGCTTGGCAATGTCCGTTTGAAACATCTTCATCATTCTTTTTAGTTTCTCGGTTTCGTTTGGTATAAGTTCTGGGCACAGGCGGGCCAGCTGTTCAAATTTCTTGACAGCCTCCAGTACTATCATTGATTCATGTTTCAGACTATTGAACTCATCTTGTTGAGCCGCAAGAATTTCTCTCTTATAGTACATGGTTCTAAACTCAGCTACAAAATCCTGCCAACTCATAGCCGCAACATTTATGCGTATTTGGACTGTTATCCACCGGTGTCGTGCATCCTTCTTAAGTGCAAAGGAAGCACAAAGAACCTTTTTTTTGCTCCGTGAGTCCCATAAAATCCAAAATTAGTTAGATGTCAATTAACCAGTTGTCGGCTTCTATCGGGTCCATAGGTCCTTCAAACTCAGGCGCTTTCATTCGCCTAAACCGTTCGTACAACATGTAAGAACCTGAAATTGTGATGAACCTATGAGTTCCTTATAGGCAAGGAAAATCTAAGATTGAACCATGTATGTCGATATGAAGCTCATAATCTGAGTTGAATATCACTATATGTTTGAGTTCTCGTTTAATGAGCTACGAGACTCAATAATAGTTTACTTAGTTAAGCACGAGGCCTTTTGAGAAAAAATGGCAGAATAGGAATTTATGATTTTTATTTCGGTCAAAGTTTGACCAGGTTGACTTTAGGTTTGACTGAGACGATACTGCAGTGTAATCAAAAGTATGGAAATTATACTGCGGGAAACCGTCATTACAGACAAATGAGCAAGAATAAGCTATGAGACCACCTAAAAAAATCAAGCACAATATTTAGAGCAATATGGACTAAATAGTTTCAAGTCCTAAGAAAATCCTATATGCAGTCCAATTTTATGCAGATGAATTATGAACTGCAGTCCAGTATGACGGTACTGTTTTTAGTGAAAAACAGTATTGATATTATCTAAGTTAGTAAGAAAATGAACTGCATAATTATGTTAAGGGATTTTTGGAATTAAGTGGATAATTATGCATGCATTGGAAGCCAAGTGGCTCCACCATAGCCGGCCACCTTCAGGGATTAAAGTGTAAATATTTTGTTCTTAAGGGCCAAAATGTAATTTTCAGAAAAGTGAGTAATGATGGATAAGTATGTAATTTTTGATTTAAGGAATTTATGGATATTCCTAACCAAGCCTCCAACTAGGCCAATGATTAGTTTTAAGCTTGATTACATTGGAATAAGGAAATAAGCTAGAGATAAGCTTGAAAAGATTTTTCCTTGGCTCCCACACCTAATGGCCGGTTGTCTTAGTGGCTTGGAGAGCAAGCAATTGCCTTGGTGAGCAAGCAATTGCCTTGGTGAGGTAAGCAAGGTGAGGTAAGTAAGTAATTAGCTTGGTGAGCAAGTAACTTGGTGAACAAGCAATTTCTTGGCTCACACTCATCCTAATGGCCGGCCATCCTAGGGATAAGGGAGGAAAAATATTGTTTTTAAGGGTAAATATGTAAAATCAAGAGGAATTTGTGAAATAAAAATAATTTTGAAAATTTTGAAATTTCCACCTATAAATAGGTGAAGTTGGTTCACATTTTTGAACATTTAGTTGAACCCAAAATTTCTAGTTCAACTCCAACCCTCTCTCCCTCCCTTAAGAGCCGAGCCAAAAAGAGAGAAAAAAAATGAGAGAGAGAGGTCGGATTTTTGGTGAGGATGGAGTGAGAAGAAAATTTCTCAACCAATGGGTAGATCCACTCTTTTGGATCTTGAAGTAATCCTCTTCACCCTCTAGCTCCTTATTTTAGTTGGATTCAAGATTTAAGTGTATTTTCAAGTTGGGTTTGTAAGAGCATAAGCTCATCCTTTATTTTCTATGCAAAAGCATAGAAGCTTGATAGGTGCTTGATTAGGGTTTGGTGGTCTCTAATTATGGTTTGATGCATGTTTTTGATAATTTGCTTAAGAGAAATTATGGTATATGTGTATGCCTAGTAAGTGTTTGTTATATGTCCTCATATGTTCAAAAAGAAGTATGTTATGCATGAATGATAAAATGAGATTGGTATGTTGCATGTAGGGTTCAAGAAAATCCTAAAAACCCTAGTTTGGTATAAATTACCATTTGGGTTTGCATGAAGATTGTATGGATGAGAAATGAATGTATGATCATGAAAACATTACGTAAAACACTGCATGCTTGATGTTGGCTCATGGTTTTAACCGTTCGAGGTAGTGTGTGCGTAATTTTACGTAAGAATCAACTAAAATGAAAACTGCCAGTTCGGATCAAAACTGGGCAGCTTTCTGGAAACAGGATTTTGAGGCCTTTAGAGGCTGAATTTGGGAAAACTCAAAACTACAAAGTTGTAGGAAATGGAAAATTCTAAGGGATATCATGGATGGTTTTTCAAAATAAGGCACCAACGGTCTCTGTTTTTATTAAAACCCGAGCCCTCGTCTGTCCAAATCCTGTGCACGGCCAGCCGATTTCAACCAGAGATATGATTAAGTTAAAGACAGAAATGGGTTTAGAGTAAAGAACCAAAGTCATAGAGTTTTTTGAGATCTAAAACTTTCATGAAGAAAATTTTCCCAGATTCTAAACCAATTTAAAGATAAAATTGGATCTTAAGAACTGTGTAGAAAATAGGAAAATTCCTACATATGATTTCTAAAAAAAAAAAAACAGTGCATATGGAGGAAATTCCTGCACATGCACTGATAACCAAAGTTATGGGACTGTTTGAAAATAGTTTATAAAAAAGGGTTTAAAATTTTATCACACAAGGAATTATTTAATAAAATAAGCCAAGTCCTATGGTAAACAACTATAGGACAAATAGTAACCGAGAAGGTTACCAACTTTTAATAGGCCAAATAATTTAGGTTACTTATAGTAACCACATAAGATACCCAAGCTATTGGGTTGGGCCTAAAACTCATGGTTACCAATGGTAACCTAATAGGGTATTACCTTAAAAAGTAATTGGGCCTTAGTGAAATTAGTAAACTATTAGGGTATGGGTCTAAATATAATTGGACTTAGACCCAATGTTACTAATAGTAACCTAATAAGACACTATTCAAGTATGACTGGGCTTGGTACCTAGGGTTACCAGAAGTAACCTAACAAGGTACTGTTTAAGTCTGGTTGCACCACGAGTCCTAGAGTTACGGTAAGTAACCAAACAAGTTATCTTGAAGATGTGGGGGACATATAAAAGCGACATATAACTAGGGTTAGGATACCAACATTTAATAATTATGATTTATGATAAGATTGAATGTGAATGACTCTTATCTTACACCCTGTTTGGAAACAAGAGTATGAATTATTGTCGTGCCATGTTTGGACGATAAACCAAGAGCGTAGGACAACAGGTAAGTACAACTCTGCCTACAGCATGGACAAAATGTTTTTGTTGCATGGTATATTTTTCAAGAAATCATGAAGTGATGTTATGATGTTTTATGTTACGATGTATTATATTATGATGTTTTATATTACGATGCATTATGTCATGATGCTCTATGTTATGATATATGTTCTGATATAGTAACATCATGAGGCATGTTCACTAATAGTAAACCACATGGTAAGAACATGTTTTTAAGTCATAAGATAAGATAAGACAAGCTAATGTTATTGTGTTGTACCGACTTGCCACGAGGGCGGGTTTAAACGGTTTAGTCTATGGTTTGAGTTGAATTGGATTGGCTGCCCCAATCACTCCATGTTAAACGGTTTGTTTCATGGTTTGAGTTGGATTGGACTGGCCGCCTCCAACCACTCCATGGCTATGTACCACGGTACGTGCACACATGACATGTAAGGGAACAGAACCAAGTTAATATATGAAAGCATAATTGATTCATAAGAAAGCATAATCGGTTCATGCATTCTTGCACTTAAAATGTTTTGTGGATTGAATATTGTACTTACTGGGCATAAGCTCATTACTTATTTTCATGCTGTAGATAAGCAACCTACCGACAATACTTGATGCAAGACTGTGGAGAGATGGCGTTGCGGACTATGAAATGTGGGATGGACACTGCCACGGATTTTAGAAAATATGTTTTATAAAATATGTTTAAAAAATGTGTTTATGTTATGTTATGTTATGTTATAATAAAGTGATGGTATGGTTAAGGAAAAGTTTTCAAATATAATGGCAACAAGTTACCTCGTGTTGTACCGACCCATACTAGGTCGGGTTTGGTTCACGGTTTGAATATAATAGCTTTCAAATGAAGTGTGAAAGCTCGGTATTCGAGTAAGTACCTATAAATAAGTATGAGTATAAGATAAGTGTGAGTATAAGTATGAGATTAAGTCAAGTTTAAGTTGAGTTTAAAATAAAGTTTAAAAGAAAAAAAATTTACTCTAAATTTTCAGTAAGTTTAAAGTATTTGGATCAAGAAGTAAGTTAAGTAAGTAAGATGTCATGGCCCTACGTAGCTAGGGGCCGTGATACAACAGGTCTTCCTGAACTAATGGTGGGTTAACTTGTATCTCTGCAGGTGCTAATGGGACTTCGAAATTCCGTGGAACCCCTTGACGAACCTCCGGTACCTAGGGCATTACTGGGGGTACAGGGTTATCTTTGGGTTACTTTGTTAGCGCGGGGTATCTGATTCAAACGAGCTATCTGCTCTCGAAGCCAGTTTGTTTCCTGTTACTGTTCCAGCAATTGTCGTTGTAAAGTAGCTACAACATTCGCAAAATCCGGCTCTTGCGGATTTTGGTTTGCTCGTATACATGGACGTACCATCTTCTAATTCATATTTAGTTATAAGAAAAGATATTGTTATACTTGGAATATCCCTTCTTCCATTCATATCTTATCATATCAGATCATTCCACATCATATCTAATCATATCGTAAAACATCATATAGAAATCCATCGTGATTTCATCATATCATTTCGTAACTTTATCATAAACTTGTCATAAATAATACTTTATCATGATATCATAACATCATTATATACATTTCATATATGAACTTGTCCTTTTGTATATTTACAAAAAGTACATCATGTTTAGGTAGTAATATGTACATCTCCTATACACAATGTACTTACTATATATATATATAGTCAAAATGAGATGGAAGTGTCTATCACTTTACCATCATACCTATCCTATGTACAATTTTAAGGTCAAAAAGAATAAAATAATAAAAAGTCAACTTAAATCTAAACGGTCTACTCTGTCATTACATCAGAGAAAATTTCAGAGTCCGCGTCCCAATCCCCGTCATCAAATAAGATCTCCTTGGGGTCTTCCTCTTGCTCCTCGAGATCTTCTAACTCTTATTCGATACCTCCCTCATGTTCCTCTCATTCTTCTTGTTCTTCCTCATCATCATTCTCGATGATGATTACTGGAGGATCTTCAAGATTTTCCGCTGGGTCGACTGGGAAGTCAGCAGGGTCCATATCACCGTCATCTGCACCGGCCTCCGCCTCCTATGGAGGAATCTCCTGAAGTGGCATGGCTGGAATATAGTCCTCTGGTAGAATCAGACCTCCCTGAGACAGTGGCTCCCCGATACCAGCATCATCAACTGGAATAACATGGTCATCCTCTGGGGCAGCTGCTTGCATCATATGTGCTATTATCTCCGCCTCCATAATAGTATTTATCATGCTCTTCAATGTCATCCCCATCATAGGTGCCAGAACAAATAGCCTGACGTCGGGAGGTAACTCTTCCCGAAGAATATGTAACGCCTGTAACATCGGGCTACCTAAGTCGCGAGAAATGTAAGGCAACATCGCGTCCTGAAACCGTCGGCAATAGTGACCCATAGACTAGTTTGGATATGCGCGTCAATCTGCAACATAACTACGATATCGCCCAAGGTACATGTCATTGTATATCTCTGGGTCACGATAAGGCATGTTAGCGTCCTCATTCGGTAAAGGCCCGTAATGTGCGGTAATTAAAGCACGAAAATCCACCCATGTTCCTTCTGGCATGGCCGGTTCCTCTAGGGTCATTCACCATACCCTAGCATCCCTAGCTAGACATCGACTAGCTAACAAAACATGAAGGCGTGCTTCTATATGGCATATCCTATAAATCATCTCCATATCATACAGCCATCCTGCTAACGATACTGTTCGTCGGGTCCCGTCAAAGATCAGGGGTTGCATCCCGTAAACAGCAAGGCAGCATCACGGTCCTTGTCCATTCGCCTCGGATCTAGATCATACAATCTACCATATTATACTTACATAATAAGTATACATGCATGAAAATATTATTAACTTACAATGACTGTGGCGCTGGCAGGCAAACTATGAAACCGGAAGGCAGGAACCCGCTCTGATACCAACTCTGTAACCACCCGCCTTACGTAGGCCGTTACCAACTTATCTTACATAATTACTTAACTTACTTAACTAGCGGAAATAAGGACTTTTTTTTTTAAAGCAACTTAAATATGATCTCGACCATATACTTACATATAAACATATATACGTACTTAATTGAGTATTTAAGTTTTAAACTTATTTTAACATATGACAGTTTGTACTAAATAATAAATACACATATTTTATAACAAAATGCGTAGCGGTCTCCATCCCATAGTTTCATAGTTAGCCCTGCCATGCCCCACCGTCTTGCATCAAGTAATTCCAATAGGATGCTTACCTACAGCATAAACATAAGTCATGAGCTTTCGCTCAGCAAGTACAACCTTTAATCCGCAAAAATATTTTGTAATAAAACAATGCATGAACCAATTTTGCTTTCATTATGCTTTCTTAGGTTAGCATATTTTTGGGCCCTTACATAACATAAGTGTACGTACCGTGGTGCGCAGCCATGGAGTGGTTGGGGCGGCCAGCCCTATCCAACTCAAACCATGGACCAAACCTGTCCTAGTGCAGGTCGGTACGACACAAGAAAACTTACTTAACATCATACTTGAAAACATTTTCTTACTTAAAAACAGTTTCTTAAAACAAATTTCTTACTTGAAACTTAATCTTATTCTTACCATGTGAATTATCATTAGTGAACATGCTTTATGATGTCACAATAATAAAGCATAAATCCTATGCATCACATACATAAATGCATGAGCTTTGAAAACATGAAATTAGTAAAACAATTTGCCTACGCTGTAGGCGAAGTTGTACTTATAGGTTAGGCTAGATCTTGGGTTTGTTGTTCCGACAGGTCACAACAACAAGTTACCTTCCTGTTTCCAAAAAGGACGTAAGATAAGAATAATCTTATCTTACCATAAATCATTACATTCAATGTTAGTATCCTAACCAACATTCACCAGTAACCCTAGTTCTATGTCCCCCACATATTACAATGATATTTTATTCGGTTACTAAATGTAACCCTAGGGCACATGACCCAATAACAATCAAACAGTATCTTGTTTGATTACTTAATGTAACATTGGTTACAAGGCATAATTATACTTAAATAGTATCTTATTAGGTTACTATTAGTAACCTTAGGTATATGTCCAATCATATTACAGAGGTATCCTACTTGGTTACTATAAGTAACCTTGGATCCAAAGTCCAACATATAAAATTTGTATCACATTATGTAATCTTTCAAATAACTTGGCCCAATAAATTTGGTAACCTTTTCGATTACTATATGTCTTACGATAGTTTACCATATAACTTAGCATTAATTTATTTTTCACAAAACCCTAGTTTAATAACATTTAACCCCTTTTTAAACTGTTTTTATGAAAACTGTAATTAATTTTTAGACAAAAATAGTAAAACTGTAAAATTTTGAAAACTATTTTTGAAAACAGTCCCATTAATTTGGTTATCATTGCATGTGCAGGAATTGTCTGTTCATGCACTGTTTTGAAAATCCTGTGCAGGAATTTCATGTTTTCTGCTCAGTTTTTAAGATCCAGTTTTATTTAAAAATATGTTTTGAATTTAAAAAAGTTTTCTTCATGAAAGTTGTAGACCTTAATGATTTCTACAACTTTAAAATTTTTCACAAATCTTAATTCTGCCTTTAACTTATACTTTTTCCTTGTTGAAACTGTCTGGCCGTGCACAGGGTTTGGGCAGACCATGTTCGGATTTTCATAAAAACAGAAGCCTTTGGAGCTTATTTTTCAAAATCTGTTCATGATACTCCCTAGGGTTTTCAATTTTCTACAACTTTCTAGTTTTAACCTTTTCCTAATTCGGCTTCTAAATGCCTCAAAATTCCATTTTCAGAATGCCGCCCAGTTTAATCCGAAACTGGCAGTTTTCAACTTTGGTTGATTTTTTTTTTTTTGTAAAATTACGCACACCCTACCTCAAACGGTTAAAACCGTGAGCTTACGACAAACATGCAGTGCGTTACGTAAGGTTCCCATCATCATGCATTGGTTTTCCATCCTTACAAACCCAAATGGTAATCTATACCAAATTAGGGTTTTGGGTTAATTTCTAACCCTTCATTCATCATACATCATCATCATCTTTATCATTCATATCATAACTCTTCTTGAGTATGTGGGAACATATTACAAACACATAATAGACATGCACACATACACATAATTTCTAACACATAATATCATAAACATGAACCAAATCATAAATCAAGACCACTAAATCCTAATCAAGCACATATTAGACATTTATACTTATTGCATGAAAGTAGAAGGTGAGCTTAAGCTCTTACAAACCCAACATGAAATACACTTAAATTATTGAATTAAAACTTGATTGAAATGCTTAAGGGGTTTAGGAAGGTTATCTCTAAGCCTTGAAAGTGGATCTAGACCTTGGACCAAAAAAAAATTTTCCTCCTTGCTTACTTTCTCCAAAAATCCGACCACTCCTTTTTTTTTTTTTTTTTCTTAAGAGTGAACTAGAAATTTAGGGTTTTACTAAGTGGTCCAAACTTAACCCCACCTCACCTATTTATAGGTGAGATTTAATTTATTTTCTAGAATTATTTTTATTTTCAAAATTACTTATTAGTCCCCAAAAGCAAAAATATTTGCTCAATGATCCAATGAAGTGGCCGGCCATGAGGTTGCTTAGAGGCCAAGTAATCTCTCCAATGTTCATCCATTTAATACTTTCTTAATTTTCCAAAATTCCATAAATTCACATAATTATCATGATGAGGTGTCCTCCCATAAGGGCTCCGTTTGGTGTTCCTCCTAATATGCAGTCCATTTTCATACTAATACAGATATTACAAATACTATTTTTAACTAATAAAGTACAATTGTACTGGATTGCAATCCAGAATTTATCTGCACTTAACTAGACTGCATTTAGATTTTTCTTAGAACTTGAATCCACTTAATCCTTATTACTCTAAATATTGTGCTTGATTTTTCTACAGTGGTCCCGTACCTTATTCTTGTTTCTTTATCCGTAATGATGGTTTTTCACAGTATAATTTCCATACTGCTTATTATACTGTAGTACTGCTCAATCATAATTAAGATCATTCTGGTCAAACGTTGACCGGAATAAAATCATACATAAACCCTAATTCTGATAAATCAGATCAGGCATTTCATATAAACATACATAGTACAAACTTTGATTCCTTAAAAAGGAAATTGTAAATTTGTAAAAAGGTTGGTTATTACACATGGTGTGGATAAAGAAAGGAATATTGAAAAAGCCTCCTCAAGGGTAATTTGGTTGTGATGAAGAAATATCATTTTTCTTTAAAAATGATATTTAATATTGTCCTTACTAATTTAATTGTTTTTATTTTAGGAAACGGCTTGCCCGATACATCGCAAAATATGAAACGTTGGACAAAACCCATGACCTTGGATCTATGGTAGTTGGAAAAAAAAGTTAGTTTTATGAGTTGGCAACCTCTCTTGTGTGGCTCTAGGATGAAGTAAGTAGTCATTTTTTTGACGTTGTAGTCAATTTTTGTTTACCTTATGTGAAGTAAGGAATTTTTGTGCTGACTCGTACTGTTTTTCCCTTTGCTTCGGGTTTGTGTATTTAGCACATTGACGTTGCATTCTACTATCTGAGGAAGAAGATCATGCATTTCCCCAAACTGTTACAACAAAAAGTCACAACAGTAGACACGTTTTTTAGTGCCAAGATTGGTGTATTGTGACCCGTCTACAAGAAAGCACCAGATAAATTTGATTGGGGATCGTGTAATTCTTTACTGAAGGTCATACTTGGCATGTCTATCCATTGCGGTTTGTCATGGCTTGAGCTAAATACTGTGCTAATCCCAATGCACTTGAAAGATTTGAAACATTGGATATTAGCAAAGCTCGACCTTCTGAATTAGACCGTTGAAGTATACGAATCTCTGAATTCTAAAGGCCATCACAATGACAAGGTCCGAGAAGCATTAGACTGTATGTTGTTTGTCAAAAATATGTATGCGAAAATACTACGCAAGTATACGTAATCGAACAAGTAATACAGTAGTAAGTAAAAGTATCGTTTCCACAGGGATTGTATTACCAAAAATCTAATTACAAAAAACAATTGTTCTAAAACAAATTTGAGAATGATTTGAGCACTAAAATTATAGAAAATAAATGTAAATGAATGGGTGTATTTAAAAATGCAAACAAAAGGTAAAACATGGCAATATCTAAGGCTTAAGCTGTGAATCAATAATGGGTAATGACTAGATTTACTGATTTCCCCTCAGTTGCAAATCTAACCACGAATGTTGTAGTAATGTTATAGCAAAGTTTATCTAGTCAACTTAAAATTCTGCATAATCCTCTTCTGAAAGATTTATGCCTTCAGTTCTTTAAATCAAAATCAACATATTCCTATGCATCTCAGTTTTCCAAACATAAAATTAAGCACCAATTTTAATGGTTTGTACAAGGTAATAATATATTCCTATATCATACACTCATACTATCCCAGCTAGATCCAACCAAAATCAACCTTCCCAGAATTAATTCTAGTTTTTATATTCTACAAATTAATAACCAGTTAATCAACAGAAATTTAGCAATACAAAACTCTTGAATAACCCGGATACAAATCACAAAGCAATTAAATCAACATCTCAACCATTCCTAAACAAAACAACAAGCAGTTAATCAATATCATAATTACATTGTAGAAATAGTGAAAAAGATGACAGATATAAAGAGAGAGAAGTTATATATTGTGGGTGGATGGGGACGGGGGGGAGGGGCTGGGCGAGAAAGTGGGAAACTCCCATTTACATAACATCTAATTATTTTTACATTATAGGCAACATATGATAACTCTCATTTGTGTTTTAGAACTCCTGTTGTTACTCAATATCAAGATATATGTATCACACTATTAGTATTGAGAATGTCATAATGAAATTGACCTATTGGTCATTATGAAAATAACCATTTGGGTTAAACTGTCAAATGTTATGCATTTCTAATTATTTTTCTGTTATAGAAACGTATAACAACTCCCATTTATGTTTTAGAACCTATGTTGTTACATCAATGTCAAGATATATGTATCACACCGTTAGTACTGAGAATGTCATAATAAAATTGACCTGTTAATCATTATGAAAATAACCATTTGTGTTAAACTATCAAATGTTATGCAAATCTACGTTTTTTTTTTTTTTTTTTTCATTATAGACAACGTATGATAACTCATATTTGTGTTTTAGAACATCTGTTTTTAAGTCAATTTCAATATATATTTTTTCAAACCATTAGCATTGAGAAGGTCATAATGAGTTGACCTATTGGTCATTATGAAAATGACCATTTGTTTTAAACTTGTCAAATATTATGCAAATCTATGTTTTTTTTTTTTTTTTAATTATAGACAACATATAACAACTCCTATTTGTGTTTAGAACCCCCGTTGTTTCATCAATTTCAATATACTTTTATTGAACCATTAGCACTGAGAAGGTCATAATGAAATTGACATGTTTGTCATTATGAAAATGACCATTTATGCTAAACTATCAAATGTTATGCAAATCTTTTTTCTTTTTCTTTTTTTTTTTTTCATTATAGACAATGTATGACTACTCTCATTTGTGTTTTAGAACCCTTGTTATTACGTCAATGTCAGGATATATGTATCACACCATTAGCACAGGTAAATTCATAATGAAATTGACCTGTTGATCATTATGAAAATGACCATTTGGGTTAAACTATCAAATGTTATGCAAATAAATTTTTTTTCAGTCAATATCATAATTACCATTTAGTCAAAATATTATTGACCGGTTTGGTCATCATAATGATGACCAAAAGGTCATTATGTTGTTTACCATTAGTACTGTTGAAAATTTTTCTAAATGGGAAATATTACAATAAGAGACCAAAAAAACACAGAAAATCTATCTTACTACCCACAGGTGCTATAGGAGACAACAAATGTTGCAAGGTTTTACCCTCAAAAGTTTAACATAGTCATTTTTTATATTATAATTCAAAACGCAAACCCATTTAAAATTTGTGATCTCAACATTTAGGAGAGTAAACTGTGTGGCTCTATATGGAAGAGTGACACCCATAGAACTGCGAGCAGGCACATTTCTCCTCTCACCTAGAGTTGACTCCACAAGGACCAAGGAGTAATTTGACAAGGATAATATTGAATTATCCTAAATTAAGTGTCAGTTTGGAATAATGATTGAAATTAAAATATTATAAATTGAAGTTGAAATTTTATAGATTGCAATCGAAATATGTGTTTGGATAAACATGAATTGAAAATTTAAAATGTGTTTGAAAATAATATATAATATGAAATTTATTTTGTTTGTCGTGTCATTCTTTATGATTTTTTTTTAAATCATCTTCTTTCTAATTTTAAAAAGAAATTTATGAACTTTAAAAGTTTGAGTTTTTTTTTTTTTTTTTTTTTTAATGAAATAGAGTCGAGAGAAAGGGAGATGTACATTTAGATTGTTTTGGAGTTATTTTGGAGTTAAGTTGAAAATTTTCAATTGAAAACAATATAGCAAACGGACGTTAAACGCGATTATTACCAATATGAAAAGTAAGTCTGTAATTTTTATTGTCTAGGAAGTATCCCCAAACAAATGGTGAAAATGAACCAAATAATACCATCTTTACATTGTAAATAAGATATTTACTGTTAATTATATGAGCCAAACAACTTTGTATAATGACCCATACACACTGAATCTCTCCACCCAAGTCCCACCTCCCTCCAATATAAACCCCTCTTCCTAAGAGACTTACTATTGGGTTTGTGTTGACAAAGACATTCTCCTATCTATCTATAGAGCTAGTTGACTTCTTAGTTTGAGATAGCAGCAAACCAAGCTATTGGGCCATGGCCGCACCTCCGCCCCCGAGCTTGTCGGTCCCCGACTGGCTGGACAAAGGCGATAACGCGTGGCAGATGATCTCCGCCACGCTCGTCGGCCTGCAGAGCGTGCCGGGGCTGGTCATCCTGTACGGCAGCATCGTGAAGAAGAAATGGGCAGTCAACTCATCCTTCATGGCGCTCTACGCCTTCGCGGCCGTGGTAATCTGCTGGGTTACCTGGGCCTACAAGATGTCTTTCGGCGAAAAGCTCCTCCCTTTCTGGGGCAAAGCCGGGCCAGCCCTCGGCCAGAATTTCTTGATAGGGCAGTCGAGGCTCCCCGCCACGCCGCACTACTACGAGAACGGACAGCTGGAGACAGCGGAGATAACGCCGTATTATCCGGCGGCGACGATGGTGTGGTTCCAGTGCGTGTTCGCGGCGATTACCGTGATAATTCTGGCGGGGTCGGTGCTCGGGAGGATGAACTTCAAGGCGTGGATGATGTTTGTGCCGCTGTGGCTGACGTTCTGCTACACGGTCGGAGCCTTCAGCCTGTGGGGAGGCGGCTTCTTGTTCCACTGGGGGGTCATGGACTATTCCGGGGGTTACGTTATACATCTCTCGTCCGGAATCGCCGGCTTCACTACCGCTTTCTGGGTTAGTTTACTATTTAGATTCCTTAATTTTCTTCTCTGTTAATGATTTTATTATTTTTTTTTTTCCTTCTTGAACCTAGTGGATAAAAATTCACACTCTTCACCTTAAAACTGAGTCAAGAATGTAATGGTTATTAGACTATATTTACAACAACGTTAATGGTAATAAAATAGAAAATTCTAAAAAAATAATAATAAGATTTAAATACTTCGCGTAAGAGATAAGGTTAAGGATCCCCCGCGGGGGGGTGGGAGAACAAAAAAAACTTATTTATCCATAAATTTATACGTTTGAAAGTATATTTATGTATATGTACACATATATGCAGTATATAAGATAGTTATGTGATTCACTGAGTTTTAGAGGGCTCCTTCTAGAATAGTTGGAAGTGAAGAAAAGATGACGAAGACGACTTCATAAATATTGACTTGTTTTGTAATTTTTCCTTTTATTTTCTTTTATTCTTTTTTAAGATTTCTTGGTGAGTGATGGAAAACTTTTACTCATAGCTTTTGGTCCCTGTTGAGGTGGGTGTGGAAGTTAATTTTGCACTTACTAAAAGGATTGTGTGGGTGTGTCCTTTTGTTTTTCCTTAAATTCATTTTTCAGAGTTCCCTAAAAAGAAAGAAAGGTAAAAATAAAAGTGGGTACGATATTTTAAATTGTTATCTTGTTCTCTTGATATATATATATATATATATATATATATTCTTATTTGTATGTGATATTGATCAGATTTAAAATATCTTACCATAAAAAACTATGAAATAATAATTATTTAATATATAGTTCTCATATATAATCAGGTAGAAATAATAACTTGGAATTTTGGTAGGTGTTTCCAAACCTTGCGTTCGTCAGCATAATTATGACAATATTTATTCGCATATATAGAAGAAAAGTCAGACAACAAATATCGTCCCTCAGTACATTTTCATTGTTTAAAAAACTGTACA
The DNA here is from genome assembly GCA_009761775.1 of Ficus carica. Classification (NCBI taxonomy): domain Eukaryota; kingdom Viridiplantae; phylum Streptophyta; class Magnoliopsida; order Rosales; family Moraceae; genus Ficus; species Ficus carica. The sequence continues at coordinate 20,098,135 of CM019745.1, forward strand.
CACTTGCAAGTTTAGCATTACTAGTTTAAAAAGCATTAGATGCATATGATTTGATATATTTAAAAAAATTTACCTAAATAAAAAATAGATAAATAAAATACCTAAAACGAAAAAATGTTTTGAAGACAATATTTTAATATTTTAATGAAAAACATTTTTTTTTAATCAATGTAATTTGTTTATGGCAAAATATATAAAGGAAAAAAATAATTAAATTTTAAAATATAAATGTACTTAGATAATTAAATTATATTTTATGAAACTTTAGATATATAATGATTTTATTCTTACTTTTAATAAATATATCATATAAATAATATATCTGTTCCTTTAAAAAAAATACTATATCTATTTTATGTAGTAATAGTATAAGAGCATTGTTAATTTTAGATATATAATGATTTTTTTTACTTTTTAATAAATATATCATATAAATACTGTATATATTCCTTTAAAAAAAATACTATATCTATTTATTTAATCAATAGAAAGAAAGAAAAAAAAAAAACAAAAACAAAAGGGAGATGTTTTAAAATTTTAAAGAGATATTTTGTTTTCTTTCTTTTGTTTTTTAACGCTCTCTCCCACTCCATATCTTTCTTTTTCTTCCCTCTCTTGGGTCACGGCACCACCAATTTGTTCCCCCTCTTTTTTAGGCTTTCCGAATGCATCCTCTCTCTCTCTCTCCATGTGTCAGCGACACAGTGCAAATGTTCCTCCCTTTTTTTTTTTTTTTTTTTTGCTTTCCTAATACACCTTCTCTCTCTCTCTCACTCTCTCCCCCTACCTCCGTTTGTCCGCGACATAATTTAAAAAAACAAAACAAAACAAAAAAAACTCTCTCTCTCTCCCCTCCTTCTCCCTCTGCCTCCATGTGTCAGCGACATAATGCAAAACGCACGTTTCTCCAAAGCATGCGTTTTAGACGAAAACAGTGAATTTTTTTTTCCCTTCTAATATATTGTATAGATATTTCTTTTAGCGTATGTAGCAAGTATTTGAAATATAAACCATTATTATGATGACAAACAATCGTTGACTTTTAAACATATTTTTATTTAATCAATTTTATTCACATATATAATTAATATAATTTTATGTAAGACAAAATCTGTCTTCACCGGTAGATCATTTAAGCTTAGAATTATTAGATGTTTTTTCAAATTGTATTAATATGTTCTCTCTCTCTCTTTTTTTGGTTTGATATACTTTTAATCTGATAAGCTATATTTTTAGATAGAAATATATCCTAATAACAACGTATTGTCTCTACTCTATCACAGAAGCTTCCGAACTTTTTCTATCAAACTAAATTTTTATGAATTTACAAAACAAAAAAGTCATTGTCAATTTTCGTTTTCGTTTTGACAAGCAAGTCTTTGTCCTATTGGGTCTTTATAACCTATAACATGGATACATGCATGATATACTTTACTTAAAATACAGAAGCGTGACAGAGGCCTTTTGTGGACTCAATTGGTTCCTCGTGGAATTGTTTATTACCTAAAACAACTCTTTCAATTGCAAACAAACGTAAACGCACCTTGTAATGGCCTAACGATGACAGGTTATTTTTGTAGATCAGTATCAAAGGTTTATTGATTTTTATTTATTAATTAAAATATGATAATATACGCACAAGTGAGCTGGTTTTCAAAGATTGATATTAAAATTTGTGTTCTTAATACTATTCGAAAATTTCGAAAGAATATATGATAACATTTATAAAATGAAAAAAATGGACAGGTGGGGCCGAGAATGAAGAAGGATAGAGAGAGGTTCCCGCCAAACAACGTATTGCTGATGTTGGCCGGGGCAGGGCTGCTGTGGCTGGGGTGGGCAGGATTCAACGGTGGAGATCCGTACGCGGCCAACACGGACTCATCTATGGCCGTTCTTAACACCAACATCTGTGCCGCCACCAGCCTTCTCGTATGGACTTGGCTCGACGTCATCTTCTTTAAAAAACCCTCAGTCATTGGAGCTGTCCAAGGGATGATCACTGGCCTTGTTTGCATCACTCCGGGCGCAGGTATATGTATTTTTATATTTATATATATATATATTTTACACATAATACTATGTCAAGCATCTATATATATGTGTGTGTGTGTGCGTCTGTCATCCCAAAATCATAGGACTCCATAATAAATTAAGTCACAAAAAAGACACTTTTTAACATTGATTTCCAAAGAAAAATGGAGCACAAATATTGAGCACCTAACCACTGTTAAATGACGGGTCTTATTTAGTGTAGTAAATACTCTTATGTTATGTTTGGTAGGATGAAAAAGAAAACAAAAAGAGGTAGGAGGAGGGGTAATTGAATAGAAAATAATTGAAAGGTTTTTTTTTTTTTTTTTTTTTGAAATTGAGAGTGGGAGAATTCGAACACTGCACATTTAGATGGAGTCAGATGTGGTATTACTATTAGGCTATGTATGCAATCACAATTAAAAGGTCTATTTGGTAAGAAGGAAAGGATGGAAAGGAAGATAGGAGGGATTTAAAAAAGAAAAAAAGAAAAAAAAAAAAAAAAAGTGGGGACCCATTAATTTTAAACTTTTCAAAGTAAGATATAAATCCTATAAGTTTTTTTGTCTCTTTTTTTTTTTTTTTATAAGTAAATGAGCTATAAATAAAAATAAATAAAATAGTAATGGTACAAATTATTTATTGTTTTTTTCTTTCTTATCTACCAGGAAAACTAATTTTCTTTCATCATTCTTATTTTCTATTTTTTCTACAAGTTTTCTCTCAACCTTTTTTTTCCCCTCCCACCAAAGGGAATGATACTATTGCTAGTTTATAAATCATCGGGAACAATGTCACGAGTGCCTTACAAAAGGTGGATCCTACGCTCAGTAAATCAGTAATAAGAGTCAGGATCTAGTAGTTGTGGTATTTAAAATAATACTATTGACAAAGAGCCTACACGAGTAAAGAGTTGCATTTTCCGGATGGTTAACGGGTCAAGTCACACGAAAGCTCCCATAAAGAATTTTTAAAGTCATGTAAGATTCACCGAATCTTTATCTTGGCTTAGTTGGCATTTTCAGAAGTTGGGTAGCTAGTTGACTTTTTCATCACCGCTTAAGCAATTCTTAACTCTATTCAGATTAATACTACATAGATTTAATCTGCATTAAATTGTTACCATCAGCCGGTACAAAAATTCTTGGCAAAGTACTTTAGGTAATTATTTTTTTATTTTTTTATTTTTTTGCTATGCTAAAAAACTTTCTATCTGGCTTGCTACTACCTGTAGACTGTAGTATATAGTACTTCCATTCCCAAAAATAATAATAATAATCATAATAATAATAATTCCTTAAAAAAAAATAATACGTGTCATTTAAAACGTACAACACTTTGTCTAATGATTCATTATATGCTATTTTTTATCGAAAAATGTTAGATACATTAATTCTAATTTTAACATTTTATTTTTAAATATTATTTTTTATTAATAAAGAATATCTACTATAGTAATTAATAACAAAATATTGTATTTGAATAAAATAACAACAACTTAAAATTAGTACAAAATTTGATATTAAAGTTAGGATCCTGTCATTACTCTCTAGCACTACAAATAATGAGTAAAACTAGTGTGTGTAAAATGAGTATTTGTTTTTTGTTTTGTTTTGTTTTTTGTTTGTTTTTTTTTATTAACCTGTTGTTAAACCTTTTTAAAGTTATTGCTATATAAATATCATTTTCAACCAGGAAACCGCTATTTGAAAAAAAGAAATACTATTAACTTATAAAATGAAACCTTGCTTAAGAAAGTTATAATTATGCCCTCGTTCAATTAAAAAAGAAGTTATTATTTTACTGTAACTTGATAATAAAAAATTGTAGATAAAAAATTGTAGGTATCCCTTCTCATATTTATATATCATATTTTACCCCTATTTAAAAATGAAAAAAAAAAAAACCCGTACTCCGTTATTCTAGAACTGGGGATGTGGTCCAGTGTATGAGTCAGTTGACTCATGAACCACGCGTGATTCCCATGGATTCACGCTAACCTCATTGCGTTTGACCTCATTCTTATATCCCACTTCCATAATGACATATTGACCTTGTAGTGTATTTGGAACATCGGTTTGAGTTATAATTTTTAAGTTGTAGTTGGTTAATTTTTAAAAAACTAGTTAAGAAATTAATTTGATTTTTTCAAAAAAAAAAAAACAAAAAACAAAAACTGAGTTGGAGTTTTATGTTTTTGAACCGGTGTTTCAAACAAAGCATTACATTTTCTTTTGCCCTTTTTTTTTCCCCTGCTGCTGCTGAAAATACTACTACATAATTAACATATTACAGAAACAAAATATAGAAAACAACTCTAACAAGAATAACAATACTAATTAAAAAATAGTTTATGATAATACTAATGTTCACTGTGTATAAAACTAACAACCATACATTAGTCATAACCATGAACGTAGCAATAAAGGTCCAAGGGGCTTAAGCCCGTCAATTTTTTTTCCTCTCTTGTTTACATGTAGAAAATAACATAAAGCCCACGAAAAAAATTAAAGAAAAAAAAATTTTAATTCCTCAAAATTTACCTATGTGATTATTAGCTAGCATCAAAACTTCCCGGTTTCGTCAGTGATCAAAACCTATTTTGTTTGTTTGACTAAATAGGTCTAGTTCAAGGATGGGCAGCCATAGCAATGGGAGTAATGTCCGGAAGCGTGCCATGGTTCACCATGATGATCGTAGACAAGAGGTGGAAGCTCTTCCCCAAAATCGATGACACCCTCGGCGTCTTCCACACGCACGCTGTGGCCGGCCTTCTTGGTGGCCTCCTCACGGGCCTACTTGCCGAGCCCCAGCTATGTTCAATGTTTCTACCTGTCACTAATTCACGCGGAGGCGTCTACGGTGGCTCTGGTGGCGTGCAAATTGCGAAACAGCTCGTCGGTGGGCTGTTCATTATCGGGTGGAACTTCCTAGCAACATCAATTATCTGCATAGTGATAAAGAAAGTGATGCCGTTGAGAATGCCAGAGGATCAGTTGCTCATCGGCGACGACGCTGTGCATGGTGAGGAGGCGTACGCCTTGTGGGGTGACGGCGAAAAGTATGACATTACTAAACATGAGATTTTCTCAGATGACAATTCCCAACCTCGTAACTACCCATCAAGTGGTGCTACTCAGGTGGTCTAATTGGAGACGAACTTGAAAACAAACATTCTATACATTTGTAGTTGGCTGGTTTGCTTGCTGTGTAATTGTTAAAAGGTTGAATAAATTTAGCTTTGATGGGAAAGTCTCATGTATGGAACAAGGAGAGTTCTTTAAAAATTGACTTTGTTCTTTAAACCGATATCTTTTTAAATTAACTAGTGTGTTCTTGTTTTCTCATGTTATTCAAGCATAACAACTGCACTAATTAATTTTTTAATTGCTCGCTAGCTCTAGCGAGTGCTAGGGTAACCATAGGCTCCATAGCCCAAAATTAAAAGAAAAAAGAGATAAAATCAATTCGACACATTTTTTTCTCGAGCGAGAATTTCTACTCAAATCCTCAAGTCACTACTACAAAATATGGATTCCACGACGGAGCTTCCATGACCGTTGTTAAAAAACGGTCGTGGAAAGTACGCCAAAAACACGACACGGAATAGGGTTTCCAAAAACGGTCATGAAAGCCGAAGCTTCCACGACCGTTTTTGAAATGGTCGTGAAAGCTAGATGATTCCACGACCGTTTCAGAAAAATGGTCGTGGAAAATCCGTGACAAATTCAGACAAAAGCGAATCATGCCGTCATTTTTCCACATCAATATCGTAGCTGCAGGTATCAAAATCAGATCAGAACGCTCCGAAAATAGTCACTACACCACAGTTGGATGTCGCCACCACCATCTACCATCCATCAGTCCCTCTTGTAAGTGATCACTAACTTCTTTTTGTTGTTTTTCTCCATATTTGGATTTGTCATTTTAGGTTTTGTATATTTTGAGATTGCTTGAGTTAATTGTGCAATGGGTGTTAATTTAAGTGATCACAGAAAATTTTTCCTTCGGTATTTAGACTTAATTATGATTTTAAATTTTGTATTTTTAGTTTTGTTTTGCAATTTTTGAGTGAATTGTGCAATTAATGGGTGTTAAATTAATTTGATATGCATTTTTAAATTTAGTACTTTGACTTCTAAAACTTTGATATTTTGATTTAGGAGTTACAAATCATGAATAGGAAATGGATGTGGTTTGATAGATTGTCTAAAACATATGAAGATGGTGTTGAAGAATTTTTGTCATTTGCCAAAGCTCACATTAAGGTGATAAAGATTTTGTGTCCGTGTGAAATTTGTGAAAATCATAGATCTCATTCCATTGATGATGTTAAAGGGCATTTGCACGCATATGGAATTATTAGTTCTTACCAAACAGGATATTTACACGGTGAAGATTTTTTCAATATTACATATCGACGAGTAAACGTAAAGAGCCTATTGTTAAGAAAGACGTTGGTGATAATATGTTCGATTGATAAATGATTTGGAAGAACACTTTGTGCACCGTCTAGAGTTATTTGAGGCAATGATTAATGATGCGAGATGCCCTTGTATGTCGGGTGTAGTCGGGTGTACAAAATATACAAAATTAGGGTCATTGTTTAAATTATGGAACATGAAAGCATAGGAAGGGTGGACGAATTCTAGTTTCACGACTCTTTTAGAATTTCTAGAAGATGTTCTATCGGATGATAACAAAGTGCTTCCTGGTATATACGAAGCGAAGAAAACGTTGAGCACTTTGGGAATGGAATATGAAAATATACATGCTTGTCCAAATGATTGCGTCGTTTACCGGAAAGAATATGAAGATTTAGATGAATGTCCAGTTTGTATCAAGTCAAGATGGAAAAAGGGCAAGATGCCATCGAATGGTAGCAAAGGAGTGCTGGTGAAGGTGTTATGGTACATTCCACCGGCTTCACATTTGCTTCGTTTATTCCGTAATGCCGAGCATGCTAAGAATTTGACTTGGTATCATGATAAATATGTTGACGATGGCAAGCTTAGGCATCCAGCCGACACACCACATTAGAAGACCTTTGATGACAATCATCCAGATTTTAGTGTAGACCCAAGGAATTTACGTCTCGGTATGTCGACGGACGGAATGAACCCACATAGTAATATGAGTAGTAGGCATAATACATGGCCAGTCATACTTGTCAACTACAATCTACCTCCAGAATTATGCATGAAGCGGAAGTTCTTAATGCTGACTTTATCGATCTCAGGTCCTCAACAACCGGGGAATGACATTGATGTGTACTTGGTACCATTAGTCGATGACCTAAAAAGCTTGTGAGAAAATGGTTTAGAAGTTAGATATTCTTACCGTAAAGATACGTTCAATCTTCGTGCAATGTTGATTTGGTCAATTAATGACTTTCCCGCACTTGACAACTTATTCGGTTATTCAGTGAAAAGTTCTATAGGTTGTCCCATTTGTATGAAAGAAACATCATCCATCCGGTTGAAAAATGGTAAGAAAACCATTTACCTTAGTCACAGGAGATTCTTGCCAAAAATTATCGATACCGCAAAAAAAATAAGGCTTTTAATGGTAATACAAAATTAAGAACCGCTCCTCAAATTTTGACTGGCGAATATGCATTTGAGATGGTTAAAGATGTGAAAGTAGTTTTGGGAAAGAGAAAATGGAAGGATCCAATGGTTGATGGACCTTGGAAGAAGAAGTCAATCTTCTATGAACTTCCATATTGGAAGTCACTTGACATTTGTCATTGCTTAGATGTTATGCATATTGAGAAAAACGTCTGTGAATCGATAGTGGGCAAGTTGTTTGACATTCCGAATAAAACTAAAGATGGTTAAAAGGCACGGTTGGATCTTAAAGAGATGAAGAAAAGAGAAAGCTTTGTGAATGGCTTGCTTCCGTGAAAGTGCCAAGTGAGTATTCTTCCAACTTTAAAAGGTTGGTGTCGATGAAGGATTTGAGGCTTGTTGAAATGAAAACACATGATTGTCATATCTTGATGCAACAATTATTACCTCTTGCATTGCGGGGAGTTTTAATGAAAGATCTGAGATATTCAATTACCAAGTTATGCTCATTTTTTAATTCAATATGCTCCAAGGTAATTAATCCATTTATGCTAAATTCACTATAATCGGAATTGGTGATGACATTGTGCATGCTTGAGAAGTATTTCCCACCATCCTTTTTTGATATAATGATCCATCTAACGGTGCACTTAATTCGGGAAGTTAAGCTATGTGGACAGGTGCATTTGAGGTCGATGTATCCTTTCAAAAGGTACATGAAGGTTTTGAAGGGTTATGTACAGAACCAAAATAGGCCGGAGGGATGTATAGTGGAAAACTACACAGCGAAGGAATCGGTTGAATTTTACTCAGAGTATTTGTTCAACACGGAACCAATAGGGTTGCCAAAGAGTAGGCTATTTACGTCGAAAGGACTATCCGTGGGCATTCCTTCACCGGTAAATCAGGATGAATGGAAAAAAACTTGTCTTTATGTTTTGCACAATACTAAGGAAGTGGAGCCTTTTATTGAGGTTCACATGGAGGAGTTAAAAGCTGCAAATCCAAGAAAATGAAGAAGTGAAAAATAGTTTCAAGATGAGCACAACCGGACATTTTGGGAGTAGATAAGAATACATATGCATATGAAAGTTGACGTTTTGCAAGACTTAATAAAGCTAACAAGAGGATCGTCATCGATAGTCACAAGATATACATCGTACTTTGTCAATGGCTACTCCTTCTACACTCGCGAAATAGATGAGAAGCATCCTGTCCAAAATAGTGGTATGACCCTTCGTGCCGAGTCTATATATATTTCCTCCGCAAATGACAAGAATCCAGTGTACAGTTCCATGAACTACTTTGGGTTCATTGAAGATATTTGGGAACTTGATTATTGCAGCTTGTGGATAGCACTCTTTAAATGCAAGTGGGCCAACAATAATTATGTTAAGATTGATAGTGATGGCGTGACAGTGGTGGACTTTAGGCGATCGGGATACAAAAATGATCCTTTCATTATGGCGTCGCAAGCAATCCAAGTATTTTATACAACGGATCCTGACAATTTAGAGTTATCCTTAGTTGTGCCGATGAAGCCAAGAATAATCCGTGATGGCCAAGAAGATGTTGAAGATTACACCGACATTCCATCTTTCACAAAAGGATTGCTACTGGTGGAGGAGATAGATGATTTCGATGATGATGTTTCACACTTGCTTCGTTTAGATGTCGAGTGGACACGTGTTGAGGAACCCAAAAAAAAAAATTTTGGCCGTGATATTTTTTTACGTTGTATATAATTTATTATTTGTATTAATTACGTTAATTATGCTCATTATATTACTTATATATGGACATTTATATATGATTTTGTGTGAATGAAACTAAGAACAAGAATTAATAATGGGTTGTTGTATGCATGACGCACAGGATTGGCTGCCTGTGAGATTTTAGTTAAATTCGTTAATGTTCGAGAATTTTTTTAGAAAATATCATGACCGTTTTTTTGGAAAACGGTCGTGGATGATGACTTACCACGACCGTTTTTACCAAAAACAGTCGTGGTATGTTGTGCAAATTTTTTTTTTTTTTTTTTTCAAAATTTCGCATGAATCCGCCACTTAAAAAAAACCCCCTCATTCAACATACCACGACCATTTTTTCCATAAACGGTCGTAGTATGTGGTGCAATTGACACTTATAAGAGAAAAAAACCCTCATTCCCTCCACATTTTCATTCTCGTGCCTCTTTCACTCTTGCCTCTCCAAACTCTCCTTCGAAACTCATCTCCTCTGTCGTGACCCCTCCTTCCATTTTCTTTCCTACCTTGCCTTCGTTCTCTCTCGGGCCTCTCCCTTTCTCCATTGCCTCCCATCTTCGCCAGCCGCGACTCCACCACTACCTCTCCCTCTCTCTCTTGCCGCCACAACTCCTCCCTCCAATCTCTTCCTTAAAACCCATCCTCTGTTGCCGTGTACTTGGTAAGTCTCTTTCTCTCTTGCTCTCTCTTGCACCGCACATATTATGGAAGTTCATTTAGTTGATTGTAAACGTGATTTTGGGTTATTGTTGACTGTGTTTGTGAATTTAGGTGATTGTTTTCTTGAAAAATGTTTTGAATGTGTTTGTGATATTTTTGCATATTACATGTTCGACAAAATGCCCGTTTGATTAGATTGCGTGATTTTTTAAGTGTTTGGGTGAGAATTAGTTTTAGATTGATTTAAATTGTTTGGGAGAGGATTTATCCGGAAAAAAATGTTGATTTTGTGATTTATGCTTTTACATATTACATGTTCGACAAAATGCCTGTTTGATTAGATTGTGTGATTTTTTACGAGTTTGGGTGAGAATTAGTTTTAGATTGATTTAATATGTTTAGGTAAGGATTTGGTGTGGATTGTTTTCCAAAAAAAAAGTGTTGATTTTGTGATTTATGTCTTTGCATACTACATGTTAGACAAAATGCTTGTTTGATTAGATTGTGTGTTTTTTACATAATTATCTTAAGATTTTGTTTAGATTGATTTACAATTATACAAGTATGATTTTGTGTGATTTTTTCAACCGTTTGGGTGACATGATTGTAGAATGATTTATTGTCGTATTTTGACCATTTTTTACGTATTTGGATGCGGAGTTGTTTTAGATTAATTTAAAATGTCACAAGATAAGGAGGATGTGTCAACGACTTCTCAAATTGGAAAACCACGATGAACAAATACACCTAGATTCAATCCTGACGAATATGGTAAACGAAGAGCAACTCTTATGAGACGAGTCCATCTTGTTAGGAAAAGGGGAGAAAGAATTCAAGTTTCATTCAACGCTAAAGGGCAACCAATAGGGAAGAAGGGGGATGAACTATAGAGTTGGATTGGAGTGCCTGCTTGAGAGTACATTCCCATATCGATAGCTGACTTTAGAAGTGTCGGCTTAGCCCTAAGGAAAGAAAGAGTGTGGGTGGAAGTCATAACTTCTTTCACTGTGGAACTTTCATTCAAAAAACCAGCTCTAAAGTCATGCGCAGAGTCCGTAAAAAATTTTAGATATGATCTTTACCAGGTTTTTGTCAAGGATCATATTGATGAAGAAAGTGTTTGGGAACGGCCACCCAAAGTGGTGAAAAATTACCCCTCCATAAGTCAGGATGATTGGAAGAGATTCATTACATATCGACGTTCGTCGGAATTCAAAAAACTATTAGAACAAGGATGTAAGATAAGAAAGAAAAGCAAATACGGATCAACGGGAGGCCGAGACGGATATTGGAAACTTGATCAAAAACTCGTATGTGAATTACTTCGTTTGGTGTTTTCACAGTATATTGTGCTTTCTATTTTTACCTTTATGTTTACTAACGGTAATTAATAAACTACAATTTGAGATGACAAGAGAATGGCAACCGCGACATGGTTTGTGGCTGAACATGCGCGTCAAACCTAGTGGAGAGTACAAGAATCCATCATGTAGGATTGTTGGCGATATGATAGTGAGTATAAGAATCCATGGTCCATGATATTCTTATTTATACAACCTTATTTACAGTTTCATGACATGTTTTCTAATTTTTATAGGGGGATTTCAGTGAACAGCAGACACAAGAAAGTTTTGAATCTGTGGGGACTAATGACATATTGACCAAGTCATTAGGCAATGACGAACATTCGGGTTGGACCGTGGTCAATCTAAGTTTGTGATGTAGTCACATTACTTCAACATTATGCAAAGTTCAAGGGAAAATGCTGAAGTATCAGCAGTGAAACGACAGCTTGTTGCGTTAGAAAGAACCGTACAGGAACTTTGTGCGAAGCATGGTATTAACCGAGAGACCATGGCCGAGGAGAATACCGCATCGACTGTTGATCAACACAACAGCTTCAAGGCTAGTTGCACACAAAATGAAAAAGAACCTGGGCCACCGAATCCGCAACCCACACCGAATGCAAGTTAGGAATGCCAGCTCTTTCTTGATGATACAATTAATGGTGGAGTTGTTCTTGTTGCAATTGGCAGGGCGTACATGGATTGTGTTCCAACCAACACAATCCATGGGATTCCTTTAGGTGAGGAGAACGGGCGAGTGACAATTACAGTCCCGAAACTAAAAAATGCACTCCTACCTATTCCGACCAACGAAGCAACTATTATTGAAGAAGCTAGCGGTGGGTTTGTTGCTTGGACGAAAAATTTATCATCTTTGAAACGAGTCTGAGCCAGGTAAGTCGAGGTCCTAGTCAAGTTCCCAACCGAGAAGTTAAGGGAAGCAAATGCGTCAAAAAGAGAGCAGAGAAAAAGAAACTACAGTCACAACCGGAGGTACAACAACAAACAGCGCAACAACAACTACCTCATTTCAACTTTAGTGAAATTCCCCACGACTTGAGACCTTTGGCATACTACGCACAATGTTCCATGCGTGATGGATTGCAAATAGCGTGCCCGACACAACAATCCATCAGTGGAATTGACATGCCTATATATATTGGGTTTAAAGATGTATACCATTTCATAACATTTCAAGAAATCAGTGCAAACAGTATAATTGTTTACATCAGGTAATAGATATATCCTTAAACAATACTTATTTTTCCTTGTTAATCTTATGTTGTTTTTCATAACAAGTTTGATTAATTATTTTGCAGCTAGTTTTGACTTATTTTTCCTTAGGTCATAGGTAGTGTTGCCATGTCTCTAAAGCTCGAATTAATGCATGCAACTCCTTGTCATAAGTCGGGTAGTTTAAGGCTGGCCCGCTTAATTTTTCACTGAAGTAAGCAATTGGTCGTCCCTCCTGTATAAGAACTACGCCTATGCCAATACCTGAAGCATCACATTCAATCTCAAACATTTTAAAAAAGTTAGGCAAAGACAATAAGGGGGCGTTAGTCAGCTTCTCTTTGATTAGCTGAAATGCCTTCTCTTGTTCTTCTCCCCATCTAAACTAACGTTCTTCTTGATCACTTCGGTAAGTGGTGCGGCTATGCTACTAAAGTCCTTCACGAACCGCTGGTAAAAACTAGTAAGTCCATGAAAACTACGAACATTACCTACACGTGTGGGACTCGGCCACTCTTGGATTGCACGTACCTTCTCTTCATCAACCTGTACACCTTGTGCACTAACAACAAATCCCAGAAATACAAGCTAATCGGTGCAAAAAGTACACTTCTTCAATGCAAATAACTTTTCTTTCCTAAGCACATCTAAAACAGATTACAAATGTACTACATGATCGTCCAAGTTTTTGCTATGCACTTCTTCAGTTTTTTTTTTTTAAAATATGCCACGAACAGGAATTACAACTAGAATTAGAAATTACAAATTACAAACAAATTCAAAAACATTTTTTTTTTTTTTACCTTTTTTTTTAACTAATTCAAAACATAAATTTTTTTTTTTTTTGGGACTAATTCGGCCACACACAATCGGCCAGAACATAAACTAAATTAAATGGGATAGACAAACCTAAGACTAGAACCGAAGCTCTGATACCAAATGATGCGAACCAAGCCAAGAATAACGAGACCCGACAACGAAGAAGGAACCCAAGAACGTTCTACGATCAAGTTTGGATGGGAGACCTTGACCCGTTGCTTTAACAAAAACAAGAACCTTGGTATATTTGACCTCAACCCCTTGTTTAATGCGAAACAAGAACCTCGGTATAAAGAAGATGCCACAAACGGTGGTGAAAATCCATTTGATAAGTCGATGGTGAACGCCACGGAAAATTCTGATAAATTCGAATAGTTCGTCAAAGAACCAAAGAAAAAATACTCTCATAATTTTACTGATTAATGATCTGCTTTATTGCATGAAAAAGGTACAATTTATAAAACCAAGGCCATGAATTTTCAAGCCTATAAATGCCTATAGAAACTTGCCAAAAAGAATCTTAAAGGAAAGTTGAAATAACCACCTAATTTCGACCTCAATTAAAGGGAAACAATTCTGACTTTCATCCCTTAATTTTCAGCCTATTACATGCCAATAAAGAAAAGGTAACAGTCAAAGAACTAAAATCGGAAAGGGGAAAGTAGCCAACGCGCCCAAATCAGATTTCCTTCCTAGCAAAAGCACCCAAATCCAAATAAGGAAAGTGAACAATAATTCAGCCTTGATTGACAAATCTCTTTCCTTTTGTTATAGCTTGAAACCTGAAGAGATGCCAGAAAAAGAAAGTAAGCACAAATTCTCCTGTTGACTTTCTTGAACTTGAATCATGCTTGTTAAGGGCTGGTCAACTCGTTCATCTCCCTCAATAGGCCTCCACGTGCATGCATGCTTGAGCCCAAATCCATCGAATAAGTCCATTTAACGCATTTTGGAATTTCTTGACCCCTACTCTTGTAACGGGTCCAATAGGAACTTGAATAGGATCCGCATTCCATGCTCTTGTACTAGTCATGTCCTCATCAGGGGAGCTGCCGGTTGACTGGTTGAGAAACTTTTTTTTTTTTTTTTTTTTTTTTTGGGAAATTTTTTTGAATTTCTATTTTTTTAGTTTTAGTTTATAATATTATAAGTTAAGGTACATTATAATTATCATGCACAAGCAACATCTCAACCGTTCGATTAAATTGAAATGGTTTAAAAATGAATTCTACCGATAGGGTATATAAAAAGGGCTCTATCACAGGTTTACCCTTAAAAAAATAAAGCAAAACAAAAACAAAATAAAGAAACCATCAATAGTTGAATAACTTCCAATCACACATTTCCTATCCAAAGAGCATGTTATTACTTCCCAAGGAATTGGAGTTCATTAGGTTTTGATTACTTATCTTGTGTTTAGCTCTCAAGTATAAACTTATGTTTTTCATGTCAGTTTTTGTCTCTGTCTAAAAAATAATAAGAATTATAATTAGTTTTTGAAAAGTCAATGAACTTCAACATAAAAATTTCATTTCAAACCTGTATACCAAACGCAAGCTTAACTTTGTTAGTGTTAATTTTAAGTTCAAACAATTTTGTGTGTTCAAATGTTCAGGGTTAAGCTAAGCCAGATCAAAAGATAAATTGTCTTTTGAAATTGATGTTTTGAATTTTGCTCAATATTCAAATGTTTAGATCAACATTCATATTAACATTTAGGACCAAAAATTGACGTGATAAGAGAAGAATGTGGATTCATTCCGTAACATTTTAATTGTCAAGAACTAGAATGATATTTGACTAACAGTTAAACTAAAAACGAGATCAACTTTTTTATGAACGTTAAACAGATGGCGGTATAAAATTGGTCAATTCATTTAACCATAGGGCTCTCACGATTGTCTAAAGCTCAAGGACATGTTAAAGGATACAGCAAAATAGTAGAAGTTAATATGCTGCACAGCGAGAATGCCAAAATGGTATCGATACCATAAAAAAACCTTTACTCATCTTACGAAAAACTACTCAGGGTACCAAACAGCGGATTGGTTTTGAAAATTTGCGCATGCTTCACTGTTTGTGCCTGCGAAATGTAGTGCGCTTTCTGTACACATTTGTGTGAATCAAAAGCAAGTCATCAAGTTGATTCTTCTTCATGTTCACGAACCCCTTCCAGAGAACTTCAGATGAGACTCTTAAATTCTGCCATCCTCAGAAAAATCCCTCTCACCTGAGCTATTTTGGTGACTCCTGTTGCTTAATTTACTTCCGCTTCTTGATCTGCGATCAAACTTTTTTTTGGATTTTTGATGCTTTAATGTAGTCTTCAGATTTTTCGGGATAATCATCCTTGGCTTTGGTGTAATAGTACAACTCTGAATCATAATCATATGACATCCCTCGCATTATATCAGCTTGAACTGCCAGAATTAGAAGCCTTCCAACTAGATGTGTGTCGTCTCTCGTACGAATGCTGCTCAGGCTCCCAACGATCCTCTTTTTCCATTGGTACATCGGAATTGTATCTTGAATTACACGGTCCATCTCTCTCCTCATATTGACTTGAACAGCCCGAATAAACGCTCCTATCTGATCTTGAATTCTCATCACAAGAATCTGCTTTGCTGATATCTCTGCGTGAATGATCCCTCTTACCTTTCAACCTTTTGGCTGGTTCTCCTTCATCTGAAAAATCTGATGCTTCATTAGAATGTCCACTGATGTGACTAGAGTGCCTCGCCTCATCCTTGTCCAACTCATCACCTAAATCAATAACACCAGCTCCGTGTCTCTCACTGTCAGAGTCATCTGAGAATTTGTCTACTTTTCTGTGCACTCCCGACCCCCTGCTAGAGTGCCTATCGTCATCGCTATCTCTATCGAACCTTTCTCTATCGGTATCATGACTCCGGTTCTTGCTGTCCCGATGAACACCGGTATATCCAGCTTTCCAATGGTGTCTTGAACTGTTTTTGTTATCATGGTACGTTTCACCGTCTCTGCCCTTATTTCTCCCATCTCCATAATCATCTAGCTTTTCTCTTTTCCTACGATCTTTCGAGCTTTTTCTGGTATGACCTCGGTACCATTCCTTCTCTCCCTCCCTAGCCAACGAATCTCCATCAAAATCGGATTCATGGGTGTTCTTGTTCTCCCTACTCTTCCTTCTAGAACTCTTTCTTCTTGAGCTTTTCCTCAAGTAATCATGATATTCGTCTCCACTAACCTGTCTGCTATCATCGTATGATTCTCTACCATCAACATCATGAGCTTTTCTCTTCCGATGATGACAGAATTTCATCTGCGTACTCTCTTCACTTACATTCACATTGAAATAACCATCACTTACACACCTACATTTTTCCGCTCTCTGAACATTATCTTCTCTGTCCTTTCTTCTACCTGACCTACTATGGTGCAAGTAATCCAAGTCTCTGGATCCAGATCTGCTTAAGCCATACCTGAAATAATTTAAGTGTGACAGATAATAATCTTTCTAAAGGAACACAACAAAAAGGAATTAGATGAAAGAAACTAGATGTTGGCAGCAAGATAAATATCACATGCATGCAAAGTTAAAACTACAAGCAGCGTGTCTTAAAGAACTCATTTCTAATAACGTATATCCACAAAGAAAAATCAAATCATGAGATTGTTAGATTACACTAACAGAAACCAAATCATCAGGAAAAACTTTATCTGTAAATATTAGTGAGTCACATTACACGCCAAACAAAGCAATTTACCAGTGACTATTTTATTTTTCATCTCTTTTTATGATTCGATTGGGTTTCACGTTGGTGAGAGTTGAAAACAGTTTGGAATTCCTAATTGCTGCCATACTTGCTTCTATTTATTTATTCAAGTGCTTCAAGAAAAAGGGTAGATAGGCTTGTTTGGAATTCTAAATACGAGTTTTTCGGGGATACAATGAGGTTTAATTGAAATTTGGGAGAAACAAAAGCTTTTGCGCTGCTTCTGAGATTCACCTGGTAAAGTGTTTAGGAATGTGCTGTTGTTTTTGTTGTTGTTGTTGCCATACTTGCTTCTATTTATTTATTCGAGTGCTTCAAGAAAAAGGGTAGATAGGCTGATTTGGAATTCTAAATACGAGTTTTCAGGGATACAATGAGGTTTTATTGAAATTTGGCAGAAACTAAAGTTTTTGCGTTGTTTTTGAGATTCACCTAGTAAAGTACTTAGGATGCAAATAGGACAAAACAGATGCAGGTTCCTGAATATCTATGTGTGCATATCAGCCCTAAACACTAGGTAATGTGGCAACAGCTAATAGACAAATTAAAATCACACCTATCTGGCTGCTCCAAATTTTCTTGCACCTTCTGTCTATCATATGCGGATTCATCAGAATAACCAAATAAAGCAGCCATCTTTCTAATCCAATATCTTGGAGGTGGTTTATCAGTATCAGCCCATTCATAGTCTCCTCCAGGATTGCGAAAACAGTGGATGAAATTGCAAGCCATTCCGTGGGAACATGTCTGTAAGACATCAAAGGACAAATTATCAAAACAATAAGTTCCACGCAAAGGGCTAGGCATCAAAATAGACATAGGACTCAATCCGCTTTTTACTTGAAATAGTTCTACACGGATGGTTGTTATAAGTAGCACCACATGGACAACAGATGTAAGAGTATACCAAGTAAAACGTCGAATAAACTGAGAATAAGTGCAGGGATGGAGACTGTACCTTGAACCTTGACTTCATATACTCTCCACATATTGCAACCTTCCATCTGGTTATATTGACAAATTCACATTTTACCTGCAGGAAGCATCAACAACTGATAAACCAACAACCAGAAAGGCTAGTAAAGTAATGATAGTGAAACTCAAAAGAAATTAGAATACTGGTAGTAACATCCTAAAGACATCCAACCAATGTTCTTTAAAGTTGATGTAGATAGCGGTAAGTTGAGGTACAGTTTCTTTAATGAACCAGGAATGGATTACGCCTAGAACCTGGTTAGATCTGCCTGGGGAAGTAATTTTAAGAAGTAGCAATGATATTCAAGCCCAGTTTGATCAATGTCGGTACTTTGGATCATTTCGTGTGAAAGAAAACAATTTCAAACATAATAATGACAAATAAAAATAAATAAATAAAAAACTTAGTTTAAAACTCCTAATTACAGCAGCTAATGAAGTCATATGCACCATAAAAAAAATTAGAAGCGACACTGATTAAAATATAGATAAACAGAGGAGGGATTCTTTAAAAGATTTTAGACTTAATCATTGACTCCATCAAGTAGGTTAAAATCTCTCCATGCAGCTCTCATCGCTAACACTAGACAAATACAAAAAAAAATTTTACTTGTTTAGTCATTGACACCACCAAGGAGGTTAACTTCTCCATGCAACTACTAGAAAGAGTAAAGCTTCCACAATTGCAGATTTTGTTGGCCAAGCAAATACATAACAAAACAAAACAAAAACAAAAAAAAAAAAAAGGGGGAAGCAGAAAACACAAGAATTAAGATATCAACTTTGCAACATGCTGCAACAAAAAGGAAATATGGCTAACATACACCAAGTAAACAAATAGGACATGCATATCTGAAATGAAAGTTACAAGCTTACAGAAAGCAAGTGAAAAATATGAGCATGGAACACGTTTAAACAAAAAAAAAATGCAGCATTTTTGCAGTACCTGTTTTCCAGCAAAGAAGCGACCGTTGATATAATGATGTGCAAGAACAGCAGAATCCAATGACTTAAACTGCACATACAAATTTCCTCGCAAGTGAAATGACCCATTTCTACACACCTGGCACAGAAATTGTTATTAGCCTAAGATAACATGCAGAGAAATAATAAGACGGGCAAGAAACAATCTCCAGGATTCTCATTGTCAAAATAACTGCTGTAGGTGTTCTCCTGCATGAATATTTACTGTATATTTGGCTCTGAAGCTAGAAAAGAGGGGAAAATCTTTCACTTGCTCAAGATGGTAAAAAACCACACGCATCTCATAACTTCGAAATTCATGTCTTTCAAATTTGTGAAAATATTTATATATATATATATATATATATATCTTACCACATGGGTAAAATCATCTAATTAGTGAAAGATAGACCGTACCAAAGCAAAAGAAAAAAGTTCATAGAAAGAAGATGGGCAGCATTAATATTTCCCACACATATATTTATTAACATTAGAGTAGATGGTAAATCGAAAGTTTTTGACTTGCTTTTAAGTATTTCCGATCAGAAAACATTCGTTGTATGTAGGTTTACAGTACATGTAACTGCATGCAGACATTAAAGGAAAAACTATTAGAAACAAAGGAAAAATCACAAGGCAGAGAAAGCAGTTGGGAACCTTGAAATTGATAATTTCCCCAAATTTCAAGAATTCTGTGTGGACATCCTCATAAAATTCTTCATAGCAGCACTCGACCTCCTCATCAGTATGCTGAAGAGCAAAACATCTGTGAAAATTTATTCAAAGAGACAGACCAACTTATAATAACCAATAAGACCAAAGAGAGAAGACACAGTACAAAAGTTTGACAAGATTCAAATCAGATGAGCTGTAAATCGTCCATCAAGTATGCTGAATATATGTTTTGATAGATCCTTAAGGGCTAATCAAATAGAAAGATCAGCTTATAATAAGACCAGAACAAATTAAGTAGGGTGGGAAACAGGGGTGTTGGCTGTAATTGAGACAGTTTTTTTGGCTAGGTATATGGATTTATTTGAGATGGTTAACCAGACAGGCCTAGCATCACATTGTACAAAAATTTATCAAGACAAAAAAAAAAAAAAAAAAGGGAAAAAAAAAAGAAGGTTCACATCCTCCATCCACGCATGTTGACTGATTAGAAGCTCAAGGGTAAAAGAAGCACATCCTTTAAGGACATAAAAGTTCAATGTTCAAGAGAAAAATAAATTAATGCACCGAAATTTTGTGATAAGCAAAACTACAATCAGTCAAAAGATTAGCATGCAAGACTTCTAACTTATCCACTGTAGCAAATGACCAATCATGTCAAGGATCAAAGCTTTCATAAAGTTGCAAATTAGAATGTACAAAAGAAAGGAATAGCAACAGAGATCAACATAATTTTTTGGAAAAATAATACCCAACAAGAAAACATTTGAATTTGGAAACATCAACATAATTTCGCAATTCTTACCAAATAACCCTTCCAAGATGGAAACTGTACTACATACAAAATACAACAAGCTAACTAGAAATGTGTATCTTTGTGGCAAGCTACATAAAACCTCCAGACGTGTACAAAGTAAAGATCTACAAACGACAACCTAAAAATTGCATATTTTCCAGTTTTTTTTTTTTTTTTTTTCCAAGAAAAATACTAGAAAAAAGAGTACTCCTTAAAACCCGTTCAGAATCTGCTCCGCTAAGAGTGGTTTCCCCCATCTTTAGTAGTATGACGTTAGAACAAAACAAAAACATTTGACTACCTTTTGTTAATTATCTCTACGTATTTTGCTTCGTTGACATGTTTGAACTAGATAAATAGATCATTGCATTTGCATACTTGCAAGAGCTCCGCAGAAAATTACAAACCTTTGGAAGTTCTAATCATTATCACCCAAACAACTCCAATACACCTAGGAGAATTGATCTCCCGACAAACTACCAACGGTTACGGAGCAATGATTTGTAGCTAAACAATTCAAGCAGTTATGAACAGCTAAAAGTTCCAAATGTGATAAATCTCGCTATAAGCCATAAAATACTTGCATTTGTAATTGAGTGAATAATTAAACAAGATAATACAGTTAAATTCACTCCTCATAGATACACATATAACTGATTGTTGGTTATAATTACCAACCTAGGAAGATATAGTCGATATAAACAAATAGATATGCATGCATCGAAAACACATTAGATAGATTGTTGCATATTAGGTACAAAAAAAAATTTGCTCATTAGATAATAACCACTCGTCTACCAGGAGGAAGGATACATATTGCTAACTGAACCATGGCCAAAACCAAGAACCTCCATCGAACTGAATCTTGCAAATGAATCTATTGTTTACTTGAATTAAGGCAAAGAATAAGAACTCAAACAGAATAATTTCTTCGAGTAAACATAGAAAATGAACAATAAAAGATGAATTCAAAGCCTGGACTCAAAAGATACTACGGCAAACGGTAACTTGCATAATTTTTAAACAAGGTAACCAAACAACAACAAAAATAATAAAAACAGGAAGAATCTATGCATGCATATAAGCACACAAACAATAAAAGAGGAAAACAGAAAAAGGTTTAGCTTACAAACTATACTCTACTCAAACAACAGATAGCCAATACTCAATAAAATACTCTCTCTCATTGAGCAATAATACCATTAAAAAAAAATAAAAAATTTAAAGCTTCATATAAAGGACATGCAGAAGACTTTCATAGCCATTATCAGGATACAAATCACATAATGCAGCACTAACAGACCTCAAGCCCCTCATCCTGCTCCCAAGCAAGGCCAGGTCCATTGTACATGTTCTTGATCAGCAAAGTGCAAGATTTATCAGGGTAGAAATGAACTCTGCTGCAGCGCTGACCAAACCGACAAGCTCCAGTTTTTAAATGGAAAGGGCAATGAGCTTTATCCTGTCATACATAGAAGGAAAAAACCCAAAAGATGGGAGACCATGATCCTTGTTAGTAAGACAACGAACCCCATTCCGAGTTAGTTCAAGAATCAATGGTATTTGAAGAAGCTGCATCTTTTTCCTGATGGACAGAATAATGCTACGAGAAAAATCGTAAATAAAAAGACAGGGTATAGGAGAAACACCTGTTCAGTACCAAAATTTGGTACTTGTCGAGCAACACTATCAATCAAATCTTGTCCTGATACCAAGGAATTTCTGTACTCAGCAAAAGCTTCGGATTCTGGAGGAAGAGGATTTGACGTGGGCCTATCAGCATCCTGTAAAGCCAAAGAATAAGAAATCATACCAACTATCCAACTAATTAGCTGAAACAAAAGTGAAAGCACTTCACAGAATAGACATTGACATGGAAACTAATCAACCATTCATATATTACCACTTTTTTATTCAATTCTTCAGCTTCCTTCTTCTTTGAAACCCAAATCTTTTTCTTCCTGAAAATGATCTCATTTCCTTGCCAGATAATCTCAGCCGGCCCGTCTTCTACATATTCTCCATCATCACTCTCATTGCCCACATTTGCATCTTCAACCTGTCAACCATTTTCAAAAACAAATCAAATTTCAAATCAACCACAAAAAAAAAAAAAAAAAAAAAAAAAAAAAAAAAAAAACTAAGAGCTAGTCAGGGATCTACATAGCTTTACAGATTTATTTGCAATAACTTTCGAGAAACAAAATAAATTGCTCCAAAAGATATATATTAGATATTTTGCCAATCAGATTATATTCATTGCCAAATGAGTTTGTGCTTAGAAATTCAGTACAAACTCGCAAACTAATAACAGGATATTATTTTAACTTCCGGGAATAAATTTTCGTCTACTACAATAGGTTACACATTTTTTTCCTCACAAACTTTCCCGTACTTTCTCAGTGACCAAACAGACGCCCAAAACGAAACGTTACCTGTTGTTGTCTTTGAAATAACTATAACACATCCCCAAGAGCTTTTCCTCGTTTCTTTGAAATCACTTTTGAAAACGACCTAAATTGCTCTAAATATATATTAGTTTGTTGCCAATCAGATTAGATTAATTGCTAAATGGTATATGGTTAGACGCAAACTTTCCCGCACTTTCTCAGTGACCAAACAGACGCCCAAAACGAAATGCACCTGTTGTCTCCGAGATTCCTCCTCGAGAGCCTTCCGCTGTTTCTCTTCCTCTTCTTCTTCGATCATCTTCTTCTTCTTCTTCATTTCCATGGCCTCGAGCCAGGCCTTTTCTCTCTCCTCGTACTCCTTTCTCTCTCTCTCCGACCTCTCGGCCTCTTCCTGCTCCATCAACCTGATCCTCGTCTGCTCCGCCGGATCGTTAAGCCTCGCCTCCTCTTCCTCTCGCTCCTTCGAAGCTATCTCTTTCCTCGTCTGCTTTCTCTTCATCTTCTTCAACGCCTTCCTCTTCTCCTTCCTGCTCCTTCCCTTCTCCATGGCCAAACCCTCGGCGTTCGCCTGCTTTTCGGTTTCTTCTTCTTCTTCTTCGTCTTTTTCTTTTTCTTCCTCTCTGATTATTGATTCTGCCATTAAAAGGTTTCTCTCCTTTTCTTGCTTACACGTAATTGAAACGAATTCCTCAACAAACTTGGGTTATTTGGGGGCTCATAGATGTTTCATTGAGTATAAAATAAAATAGTTATTTTTGCTAAATAGTACCTGGATTGTTTTACAATTGACAGTTTGATCCTTAATTCTCTCTCTCTCTCTCTCTCTTCAATTTTGTAGAGAAACTATATAACAACAATGGTGACAGTTTGGTTTTCTCTTCTTTACATCTAAAGCATGTGCTATGTATATATTAGATGCATTTGAAAAATTTTATGTACATATAGAAAATTTAATATAACTTTAAAAAATAAACCCACAAAAAAAGGACCAAAAAATAAAAAAATAAAAGATTTGCATGAAAAATATAAAAAATAAATAAATAAAAGGATTAAAATGGAAAAAAAAATTTGACTAATACAGAAAAAGATTAAATTGTAAAAAAAAAAAAAATTGGGCCAAAATTAAAAAGAAAATCGAATGACTAAAAAGTAAATACAAAACATTTTTGTCTAATACAAAAAGGACTAAATTCTAAAAAAAAAAATTAGGCCAAAATAAAAAAAAGAAAATCGAAGGACTAAAAAGTAAATACAAAACATTTTCGTCCAATACAAAAAAAGGACTTAATTCTAAAAAATAAAAAAATTAGGCCAAAATAAAATAAAATAAAAAAGAAAATCGAAGGACTAAAAAAAGGATTAAATTATAAAAAAATATAAAAAATTGAGTCAAAATAAAAAAAAATAAAAAATGAAAGACTAAAAAGTAAATACAAAATATTTTCGTTCAAAACGACGAAAATGCTTGCGTCGTAAAGCACATTGTGCTTTTTATATATAGTTATAGATAAAAGTGTGAAGAAGTAGGTAGCTATGTTGTGACTTTTTTTTCCAATTATGCCCATTCTCTTTTATGGTTTTTACTTGTGTTGTGACTTTTTTTTCAATTATGCCCATTCTCTTTTGTTGTTTTTACTTGTGTTATAATTTTTTTTTTTCCAATTATGCCCATCCTCTTTTATTGTTTTTACTTATACTATATTTTTAGCTTCAGGTCAAGCAGTCGTGTTGTGACTTTTTTTCCAATTATGCCCCTTCTCTTTTATTGTTTTTACTTATACTATATTTTTAGATTCATGTGTTTTATGATAAGAACGACAAAATTTCTTTACTGTTACATAAATATCTACTAAGAAGCGTGCAACTCTCTTTAAAATAAATAAATAAATTACACATCTTTAATTTTATAGTTTTTAACTCATTAGCTGTTTGGTTTTATATAGTAAGAGTGGACAAATGGTATTGAAGCAAGCCTGTGTTTGGTATTTATTTTCCGTTTATGTCTCTATTTGGTTTCTTATGTGGTTAAGAGGACAAAACAACATAATCATAATTTTTAAGAATGATAACCTCTACAGCATTTACGAAGCTTGACTTGTTAAGTTGTAATTGGTATAATTGCCGGTGGAATTTGCCAATTGATTCAGGTTTCTTAGAGGAGCTGGTTAGCTAAACTTGAGGTCCAAGAAGTGATTGCACCCCAAGTAAGTTGGTGCTACCCAAGAATCAAAGGCACCCAAGTAAGTCAGTTGTTCATTTTCTTTATATATCGATGAGAGGAAGCAACAAATATATTGGTAGTCTAAGTTCAACTAATTTGCTCGCTTGCTTGAATTTTCACTCAAAATCGATGATGTTGTGAGTTTTAAATTTTTAATTATCTTTATCTGTAATTTCGTTTTCATTACATTCTTCTTTTGTATTTATTCTTTATGTTTTGAATGGATGGCCATATAATAGTTCGATTGTATATCTTTATTTCTTTGTTTTCGATATGTTGGGAATTTTTATTGGTGAACTTGGGGAAGAAGTAAAGGATGGTTTTAAATGATGTAAGAAGACCGAGCAATAAGTTTGACATTGATTCCTGAATTTATGTGATAGGTTGATAGATATGGTTAAACTTTCCGTGCAAGTTAACTTACTTACGTAACATAAGAAGAGAAATTTGTGAAACATAAGTCTTCCAATCCTATAAAAGTACTTAAGGCGGTGGACTGACTCAAGACAAATTTGGATTTTCATATTGATGAGAAGTATGAAAAGAGGTATTACAAAAGAGCTAGAGGAGCTTTCAAATAGAGATCGTCTCCTACAGTAAGTTTTTTCTTTTCTCTAATTTTTCAATTAATATTCCTTTTGATTTCTATATTATCAAAATTTTCTCTTTTTCTTACTTATGAGTATTCACAGATCTTTTTTTTCCCGGTTTTTTCTATGAATATTTTATGTATGTTCTTTTCCAATCCTATAAAAGTACTTAAGGCGGTGGACTAACTCAAGACAATTTTGGTTTTTCATATTGATGAGAAGTATGAAAAGAGGTATTACAAAAGAGCTAGAGGAGCTTTCAAATAGAGATCGTCTCCTATAGTAAGTTTTTTCTTTTCTCTAATTTTTCAATTAATATTCCTTTTGATTTCTTTATTATCAAAATTTTCTCTTTTTCTTACTTATGAGTATTCATAGATCTTTTTTTTCCCGGTTTTTTCTATGAATATTTTATGTATGTTCTTTTCTATTTATTTTTTTTTCCTCTATGAAAAACTGTAGGTATGTTTTTTTGTTTGGATTTTAGAAAGCGAAAGTAGTGAGAGAGAGAGAGAAGGAAACATTGAGGCATCAAGTTCTAGCGTCTATTGTTATTACAGATTTAAGAACTTTAAGAAGAATTCCGGAGAACTTTGGTTTCCATTAGATTTTAGTAAGTAAATATTTGGGATTTAAAGTTCAAAATTTGGTCGGATTTTATAGAGAGAATTCAAAATTTGTTCAGATTTTAGAGAGACAGAGTAGAGCAATTGCAGAAGTTTTGAGATCTAGAGTTATTGCCAATTAAGATATGTGAAGCTTTAAAAGAGAATTATGGAGGCACTTTACTTTTTCATTAGATTTTAAGAAGTTGACATTTGTGATTTGGAGTTTGAAAGATACATCGTTTACTCGAATTCCAATGTTTTATATTTATCTTTTCCTTAGATTTTTGGTTTGTTAGAGGAAATTTGCTTCAGTTGCCTTTTGGTGGTTAAGAGGTCAAAGAACTTGAAGAGAGTTTTTGGAGGCTTAGGTAAAAGAGGGAAGAGAAGTTGTTTTGTTGGGATTCAAATATGGAAGTTGTGTTGTGAGACTGAGTGTGCTGTTTGGTGGAATTTTTTCATTTTTCTTCTTCTTCTGATACAGCGAGGTTATAGAAATTCACAACTAAAAAGAAAAATCTTTAGAATTTTGGACGAATATTACATGTTTTTTTTTTTCTCTCTTTCTTTTTTACTATTGTTCAAACACAAATTTTGAAAATAAAAGTTATTGTCGAACACATCCACTTAAAGATACTATTTTTGTATTGTAAATATTTGTATACCTGATCAGTTGCTTCCCAGAACCTAAAAAACATTGTAATATACTCTTGTTGTAAATGTGTTATATAAAAACACTTTGTATATTTATTTTATACTTTCATTGGATAACTAATATTTCTTTTATTTTCGTATCATAGTAAAAATTACGGGTACAATGATAATAATTAAATTAAGTTTACACAATTAGCACGTGTATCGTGTTAAGGATAAAAATAAACCTAAGTCTCACATCGTAAACATATAACAACAATCACAAACATATAAAGATATTGGACTTCTTTTTTTTTTTTAATTTGAGGGTGTGAGGATTCGAATTCTGCACATTTAGATAGAGAGAGTGTGGTAATAACGCGTGCCAATTTTTACTAATTATTCTTAAAACTATAACAATTTTTTGGTTATTTTCATCGACTTCCATTTCAAATTTGACCCCACTCATGAGAGTAATGAAAGGAACTCAAAACAAGATTAAAAACAAAATTCTCAATCTAAAATTTTAAACAAAATAATCTCAAATGTTTTTTATTTTATTGATATGAAAAAAAAAAATCATTTGACTGGATAACTCAATGTGATTGTAAGCATGATATAATAATAATTACACACTTAACTTCATTATAAGAGTTCAAATTCTTGAGAGGAAAAAATAACTCTAACACATAGAGTATAAAAAAGAACAGAAGTTCTTGATTTATTCCCTTCTTAAATCACCTAGAAGGCACGCTATACAAACCATCCATAACGAAAATAGAACATTTCATCTTATTTTTAATCTTGAATTTTCTTGGAGAATCACATAGGGGAAAAAAAAAAATAGAAAAGGCCAATCTTGAAGGTGTATTTTTGTTCATGTCATATAAATTTTGTCAGCTTTTAACCACTTGTTTTTCAAACTTTTTATTTTTACAATTTACTCCTAATTTTTAAAAATTATTGCCACATGCACCATTTAGTTAATTTTACATTAAACATGTACCTTTAGTGGCCAACTTAATAGAAAACTAAGTCATATGGAGCATATTGCAACAATTTAAAAGTTTTAGGGGTCGAAATTCTTTAAACCACTATTGTCACCTACTTTCCACTATTTTTGTGGTAAATTATTGGATTGATCTATGAACTTTTAAGTAAGTGAGAGTTTGGTCCCTATACTTTATTTTTGATAATAATACCTCTGAACTCTTAAGTTAATAAGAGTTTGATTTCTAATTTTTTTTTTTTTTTTTGGTTATAATACCTCTCAACTCTTAAAAAACGTGTGTTTTGGTCTCACGTTAAATAATAGTAGACAAAGTTATAACACTAACTGGTAGCAGTAGTTTAACTAAATACTTATTACCAAGAAACTTGTCAATTATTAGTGTTCAACGTATCCTATACGAAGCCTAACGAGTGAAAACAGAGTAATAAATCATTGATAACCTTTGTCCAGCTGTTCGATTATTGAAGAAATATGCAATTAGAAACTATCGAAACCGATCAAACATAAGTGATCATATTTGATTTGACGTTCCCATACATAAGTTCAAGTTGAAAGGAATTTTGTACATCTAAAGAACAAGGCCAATTTCAATTTGTAGCAATAAATAGTAGTATAGAGTTATTAACTAATTAAATTTAATTGATAGTACTAATTTAGCTAATACTTATTACCAGTAAATTTGCTGATCACTGGTGTTTGACGGCTCTGTTATAAAGCCTAATAAGCAAAAACAAAATAATAAGCCAGTGGATTACATTTGTTTAAATATCCGATTATCAGATAAATATGCACTTAAAAATTACCGAAATCGACCAAAAATAAGTGATCATATTGGATTGATGTTCCCCATACACCAGTTCAATTTGAAAGGAATTTTGTACATGAAAGAACAAGGACAATATCGATTTGTAACAATAAATAGTAGTATAATAAATAGTAGTATAATGTTGTTAACTAATTATATTTAATAGATAGTAGGGTTAATTTCATTAATAGCACCTGTGGGAAAAAGATTATTAAAAATAACATCACTTTTTTCCCTTCATTTCTAGCACTGTCACGTCATGATTCCTTTTTTAGGTGGTTGTATAAAGACATATATGCTCTCAGCCAACCCTAAACTTCGATTTTTCCCACTTTCCCGCCCCCTCACCCCCCCAAAAAAAAAAAAACAATATAAAAGTCATAGTAGTTCTAAATTTGAACTTTTTCTTTCCTCTTTCCTCATTTTTCTCTCATTGAAGCCTCACGAACCCTCTCTGCACTATTATTCACTGATCTAAACTCACTCTAAGTCTAACAAATCTAACCCTATCTTCGTTCACTCTGTTAAACTGACCCGAAACTGCCAGATCTGCTCGTACTCCATTCCAGTAGAGATCTTCCCAGTTCCAATCAAAAAATCTGAGGTAATGCTGCTTCTTCTTTGATTTTATTTTTTTACTATATGCTTTAAATGGGTGTGCATTTTGAATTATATTCTAAAAAATGACTCTCTGATAAATTTTTGAGGGTATTATCGGTCTCCTATAGCAGCTGTGGGTAGTAAGTAAAATAAATTTTCTGTGTTTTGTGGTCTTTTATTGTAATTACCATCCGGTCATTATCATTGTGACGAGTTTTTAGATATAACTCAACTCTTGATTTAAACAAAATTGGTCATTTTCAGAATGACTATCCGGTCATTATCATTGTGACCAGTTTTTTTAAAAAAACTGGTCATTTTCATAATGACCATCCAGTCATTATCATTGTGACCAGTTTGAGCTATAAGTCAACTCTCTATATATAAACAAACTGGTCATTTTCATAATGACCATCCGGTCATTATCATTATGACCAGTTTTGAGCTATAAGTCATGAGCTATAAGTCAACTCTCTATATATAAAACAAACTGGTCATTTTCATAATACCATCCAGTCATTATCATTGCAACCAGTTTTGAGATATAAGTCAATTTTCTATATAAATCAATTTTCCTTTAAATAACTTGTTGCTGTTTTATTCAGGAATAGATGAGGTTTGTGTTTTCATCAAGTATAATGATCAATGGGACGGCACATTGAGATATGTTGGTAGCGAAATGAAGGGAATATTAGTGCCCGAGACCGCAACATATATTGGTCTTATTGAGTTGGTCAGAAGTGCAATTGGAATTAGGGGCCCAGCCAAGACTATAGTCATGAGATACGGTGTTGAACCTGAAATGCCTCTTGTCAGGATACAGTGTGACGCTGACGTTAAATTCTACTTACAATTAAAGAAGAATGATGTTCATGTGCTTAGTAAATTTCCAATTACCATCGATGTATTGGATGAGTCTGCGACGGAAGCCAAGCCACCAGAGGTAAGGGAAAGCAACCACATAGACGTTCAACGTTCTAGGGAGGGTGGACAGAGTGATGAAGCCATGCAACATGTAGATGACAGTAATATGATCATCCTTCCTCCTCCTCCTCATATCCCTTCTCCCACAATAGGTCTGGATTTGCACACCGAATCTGGAATTGAAAAGCTACATCAAGTATTGAACAGTGACTTATGAACGGCCCATGGTGATTGTAATGCCGGGAAAATGAATGTTACGGATGATGCTCATCATCCGAACGAGAATAGTATCGCAGCAAGCATTGGAGCCCATTCTATTGCCAATAATACTACATCTTAATCCGTTAATGTAACAAGTAGTGACAGTGTATCCGACTCAGTAGTTGTTGCTGATTATAAACCTGTCACAATTCACAGAAATTGTATTTTTGAGAACAAAAAGTTACTGCAATACCATCTTCATGATACCATGAGTAAACACTACTAATTCAAGGTGAAGAGGTCGAAGTCTACTCTATTACATGTGATATGTATAGATAACGAGGGATGTTCATGGCAATTGCGTGCGACTAGGATGAGAGATAGTGAATTGTTTGTTGTGAAGAGGTACGATGACGTCCATACTTGTTCAATCAAAATCGTTCAAGGTCATCATCGTCAAGCCAAGAGTTGGATGATTGGGGAGTGTGTTAAGGCAAAATACTTGCATCCGACTAATACCTCATATGAACCTTGAGAAATTATGTGAGACATGCAGGGCGAATTTGGAGTGTCTTTCAATTATCTTAGAGCATGGCGAGGGAAGGAAGCTGCACTAATCAGCTTGAGGGGCGATGATGCAGAGTCATACAATGGTATTTTTCCTTATCTTGTTATATGTTCATGACTGACATTATAACTTTATATTTACGACATGGTAATGATTATTTAATAATTACAGTTCTGCTCGCGTGGGCTGAAATGGTTAAGAGAAAAAATCATGCATCTGACATTCACATTGAGATAGACTCAGGAAATTGTTTACAATACTTTTACATGTGCTTAGCTGCTTCGAAGCACGGTTGGCCTTATTATCGTCCAGTAATTGTGGTTAATGGATCAGTATTAAATGCCAAGTTTGGAGGAATGCTTCTTGCAGCATGTGGTCACGACGCAAATAGCTCCATATTTCCACTTGCATTTGGTATCGTTCCGTCAGAAAGCAATGAATCATGGAAATGGTTCTTCGAGAAGCTAAGGGATTCAATCGGCACGCGAGAGTCTCTTTCCTTTGTGGCTGATAGGCATAAGGGTATCGAATATGCAGCCAACCTCGTGTATCCGGATGCGGTATTCAGTATATGCGTCCAACACTTGGCTGCAAACTTGAAGACCAGGTACAAAGATTTCAAAGGCCTTTTGAAGACCTATTTTGACAGTGCATTGAGGTTGTAACTTTTAAGTGAGCACCATCGTCATATGGAATCCATCCGTAGTCCTAACCCCGACATGCATCAATACCTTGTGCAGGCCGATCCTACAAAGTGGTCGCGAGCATACTTCAACGGACGGAGGTATACAATCATGAAAACCAACATTACAGAGTCATTGAACAGTGTTGATCGGAAAGCCAGGTTAATGCTAGTTGGATTCTTAGTGGAATGGTTAAGGGAACTACTACAAAGATGGTTTGTCGAGAGACGTGAAGAGGCCCTGAAAATAACATCGAAACTGGCTCCAAAGGCAGATAAATTGATTCGCACAAACTTCTCATTAGGACTAACAGTAACGGTATGTGATAACGACCACATCAAACATAAATACGGTATATGCCAATTTTTCTTCTTAAACTAAATGAGATCGATGTCTTATAATTCCCTTTGTTACAGCTGCGGCCAACTGATCAGTTTGAGTATGCCGTCACCAACAATGCTGACTAAATATGGATTGTTGATATGAGCGAAAGGACCTGTACCTGCAGACGATTTCAGGTCGATCAAATTCCTTGCCCTCATGCAATGGCCATCTATAACCACCGACGAATTGATCCATACAATTATTGCTCGAATTACTACACGAAAAATTATCTCTAAGCTTGTTATTCGTCTGTAGTCCATCCGATTGGCAGCGCAGAGGGCTGGGATGTTCTTGAAGAAGTCAGATCGCAAATTGTGAATCCTCCCAATACAAAACGTGGGCCCAGTAGGCCACGGGTTCGTAGAATTTTGTCACAAGGTGAAGAACATGAGCCTATTCGGTGTGGTAGATATAATGGTTATGGACACAACCGACAAACCTGTACTAACTCAGTACCCTTACGAGTACATCCAACAACAAGGTCCCAGCACTCGTTCACAACTCCCAGTTCATAAATGTTATGATTTTTTCAATCATTTTACTTTTATGTTGTATACCAATTTTAGCACAATTGACATTAAAAATTTTAGCATAATTTTAGCCATAATGTTAATGCTCTGGAGCGTAGGATTTCCCACAAAAACTTAAAAATAAATTTAAACAGTATTTTAGAGTAACGGTCAGAACAGTTATGACCACCCGGTCAGAATAGTTATGACCGTGGTCCCTTTTGTGAAACAAAGAGAATTTAAGCTTCTTTTTCATAGCTCGTTTTGTGATTTGCAGTGCACATGAATGATATAACACGCTCTTATAAGTTGGAGTTAACAGAGAAAACTACAAAATCAATTAAAAAAATATTTTAGTGTCACGGTCATAACTGTTATGATCACTCGATCATAACAGTTATGACTGTGGTCCCTTTTGTGAAACAAAGAGAATTTAAGCCTCTTTTTCATGGCTCGTTTTGTGATTTGCAGTGTACACGAATGATATAACAAGCTCTTATAAGTTGGAGTTAACAAGGAAAACTACAAAATAAATTCAAAAAACATTTTAGTGTTACGGTCATAACTGTTATGACCACCCGGTCATAACAATTATGACCGTGGTCCCTTTTGTGAAACAAAGAGAATTTAAGCCTCTTTTTCATGGCTCGTTTTGTGATTTACAGTGCACACGAATGATATAACACACTCTTATAAGTTGGAGTTAACAGGGAAAACTACAAAATCAATTTAAAAAATATTTTAGTGTCACGGTCATAACTGTTATTAAAACCCGGTCATAACAGTTATGATCGTGGTCCCTTTTGTGAAACAAAGAGAATTTAAGCCTCTTTTTCATGGCTCGTTTTGTGATTTGCATTGCACATGAATGATATAACACGCTTTTATAAGTTGAAGTTAATAGGAAAAACCAAAAAATTAATTTAAAAAATATTTTAGTGTCACTGTCATAACTGTTATGACCACCCGGTCATAACAGTTATGCTCGTGGTCCCTTTTATGAAACAAAGAGAATTTAAGCCTCTTTTTTATAGCTCGTTTTGTGATTTGCAGTGCACACAAATGATATAACACGCTCTTATAAGTTGGAGTTAATAGGAAAAACTAAAAAATCAATTTAAAAAATATTTTAGTGTCACTGTCATAACTGTTATGACCACCCGGTCATAACAGTTATGACCGTGGTCCCTTTTGTGAAACAAAGAGAATTTAAGCCTCTTTTTCATGACTCGTTTATAAGTTGGAGTTAACAGAAAAACTAAAAAATATCAAACCGAGAATTTTTGGGCTTTTTAAGCTAAAGGTAATGGCAGTTATTACCACATTGGCATAATAATTATGACATCTGTCAATACGGTTAATTTGTCATGTTATATTTTACAGTTTACAACAATAAATCACCTGGTCATAATTATGCTATAATATGAATAAAAAAATAGCTATAATATGAATAAAAAAATGGACCTATCTACAATCTGGTAAAGTTTGAATGAAAATGAAAATTTTTGTTAGGCAAAGTCCATGTCCACATCGTCATCACTTTTATAAGTTTGTTCAATCTTTCGATTGGCATGGCTCCAGAAGTAACATGTTAGCCACTCCCGAAATAGTTGCATGCGTCCATGAATTACCCAATAACGGACATCCCTCCCTTCTATCAAGCATTCAGCATATTTAATGGTAAACATTCCACAGTCACCCATGTTGCACGAATGAGAAAGATAAATAAAAATCACATGAACGTAACAGTCAATATTGTTAGATGGAAACATTTTAAATACTTGTACTAACCCTTTGGCTTGTTGAGGGATGTCTTTCATGATGGTGACCGGTATTGGGTAACTTCCTAGAGGTTCTCTTGGTTTGAAATCGAACAAATTGAGTCTTTCAGCCAGCAATGGAATGGACGTTGATATACATTCCACTCCTTCTCGGACCTTAGAATTGTGAGGGCCTTCATGCTGAAGAGAGTCATACACCTCAATAGTCCAGCTTGTCAGATCGAGCTTTATTAATGCCCAATGTTTCAGATTAGCCAAGTGTATTGGTATTAACAAAGTGTTCACTTCAAACTATGATGACCCACTCTGGACACACACGCCAAGCATGATCTTGAGTATAAATTCACAGGAGCCCCAATCGAACTTGTCTCGTGAACTCTAGTAGACACGCCACAACGAACAAACATTTGAACTAAAAAATGTGTCTACCGTTGTCACCTTCCGTTGTTCCAATTTGGGGAACTGGCTGTTCTTCTTCCTCAAGTAGTAAAAGGCAATGTCAATGTGCTACATAAACAAAACATGAACAATATATTGTAAATTTGACAGGTCATCAAACAATTTACCTTATTGACGTTAGGATTTCCAAAAATTACAGGAGGATCACAAAAAATTCAAGAAAGGTACTTACTTCATCCCATAGCCAAACATGGGAGGTAGCTAATTCATAATACCAACTTTTTTTATTTACCATAATGAATCCGAGGTCATAGGGTTTATCCAATGTCTCATGCTTGGCATTATATCGGGGAAGCCGTTTACTAAATATAAAAAAAATTTAATTGTTGATGACATTAATGCATAAAGTTATAATTTTGAAATCGAAAGGACAATTATTCGTTATAGACAAATTACCCTGGAGGAGTCCTCTTCAATACTCCTTTTTTGATCCACTCCTTGAACTCCTCTAGCGTCTTTTTTGGAGGTTCATCTGCAAGACCCAGTGGGAGGGCATAAATAAGCTTATTTGGACCCTTCGACGGGGAGCCAACCTCAGTCATACGACCGGACGGCTGTTGGCCAAGCTTTGATAGTCTGGCCCTCTTCTTCTTAGGGATCTGCAAATGACATATGTGAAACGAGTTAATATTAAGGATGACACTTATGATTATGTTTGTCAGTTACAGATATTTGTAACAACCACGGCACCGATGCTCTCCTCGTTGGCTGGCTCTTCAAGCTGTATAACATCTTTTTATCTGATGATTTCTTTATCATCTTTCTCCTCTTTTACGCCCTTCTCCAGGTCAGGCATGCTCTCCTCCTTTATTTCAACAAATGGCTCAGATTTTACATTCGCCTCTCCCTCATTTCCTTCTAAATGGTCTTTAATATTTACCTGTGTGGTTACACAACATGTCATAAAAAATACAACGTTGTATATATGGAAGACATAAATGATCATCTACATATATGGAAGACTCAATTTTAAAATACAGGATTACCTTATTCTTCTCATTCTCGGCATCTTCATGAGAAACGATCACCTTATCGGCAGTAAGGAACTCCATGGCTGCCTGCACACCCATATCCGCAACGGCACATATGTCAGGGGAGGTAATCTGCAAGACATCCGACTCAGCCCTCTGAGCATTAATCTCTCGGCTGCTGCTGACATGCGGCGCCGTCTGTGCCTTACCCTGTCCCTTCTCAATCATGTTGGCTGACAACATTTTGAGAACCCTCCGCAAGAGTTTGTTGGAATTCTTCTGTTCCTTTTTTAGATCCTCTAACTTGTTATTCAGTGACGCCACCTGTCCTCGGATCTCTTTTTGAAACTCCCGCCACTCGGACTTTGTATCGGTGCTCGGTCGGGGGACAGAAGACTTGGGAGGTGGTAATTGATGCACAACCTTTGGGTTCTTCAAATATAGCCGCGCAATCCATGGGTTTTTTAACTCCTCTTCGGTTGGCATCAAGTTAAAACACTTAAGCTGCACACATTTGATATTAAAAACAACAATGAGTAGGGGATACGGTTATTACAAAAATGACATCGTGGTCGATAGTAAATGTAGAATGAGTATGGTCATTACACAGATGACCAAGCCGCGTTTTAAGAATATAACAGATACGGTCATAACTGTTATAACCACCTGGTCATTACTGTTATGACCACACGGACAGGATTGACTGTTATGACCATCCGGTCATAACAGTTATGCCCGGGTTATGACCGCCTGGTCATAATGTAATTGATCGACACTGGTATGGTCACTAGGGTATTATTAACAACGGCATGATCAATGTTCGACCCGGTCATTATGGTGATGACCACCAATTGTAATTGACACTGCTTACAAAAATATATAGAAAGTTTATATAAATTACCTGGGATTCGCCAACCATGGTAAAAGCAGCCAAAACATCATCAAACTTCACATTGTCCGTGGTGGTCCACGACATCATACGCGGAATGGCCTGGTCGTACTTGGTGGTGAACTTGGATGCTATCGATGGGAGGGTCTCATATGCCCAAACGAGTAAGGCATGCGAGAACTCCAGAATACTGTAATGAACTTTGTCATTCTTTTTTAACGGTCTTCTATTCAAAGACATCCTATTTTCCATAGTATTAAAGATTGCAGCCCGGGTTGCCTCCCATGAAAGCACACCCCAAGGAAAATCATTAAAAGCATCCAAGTTATCGGCCATGGCAAAAAACTTGGGGTCTATCTTAACTGCGCTTGCATTTGATAAATGGATGCAAAATATAATGTATAGAAGGCTAAGCTTGACAGCATCGTTGTCGTTGTCAAACTTAGTATTCGACATCTACAGCTCCAAATTTTCTCTCGACACACCCCTCAATGTCGAAAAATATCTTGAAATTAATCGGCTTTCGACACGGGGAGATAAGTAGACCCTACACATTTCATGCCGGTTATTAGGCAGAACTCGTTGATGGAAAATCTGCCCAAGTCTTCACCAAGCTCAAACCATAGAGCATTACCCATTCCTGAGTGATCTGTCAGGCGCATCACAATGTTGTGGAATACCTGGCCAGCCCAACCAAAAGTATCTAAATGCATAAACTGTTGATTGCATGGCTGATCTTTGACGGCCTCATACTGCCGCGGAGACAACCATTGTCTCAATTTATTCCATGTCTCCGTTATGTTAACGAAAGTATTTATTTTCGCCCTTGTAATTTTACTATCCGGTACGAGTCGAATATATTGACTCTACGTTAATGGTAACATAAAAAAGTTATTAAATTTATGACCGTAAAGTGATCATACAAAATACATGGCATAAAATCACATAAATATGAAAATTGTCCAAATGATCACCATCAACTCAACATAAAAAATAACCAAGTCATCATAAAAATGACCATAATAACTTTGAAAATCGAGTAATTATTATTATGACCAACAAGTCATCATGAAAATGACCATCCGGAAATAACTTAGAACTGAGTAATTATTATTATGACCAGAGAGTCAATATAAAAATGACCATTACAAAATTTACAAACTGATCACAAAATTAGTACTAACCAGCCACGATATCACCTACAAAGGGTTAATTTCATACAAACTTCGACGAAATCAGATAAAAATACTAACTTTAAACCATAACATAAAATTATACAAACGGTTGGTTTATGGTACAAAATCAGATAAAAATACTAACTTTAAGTATTTTAAGGAAAAAAATTTCAACAAATCTAAAAAACTGTAAACTTTTTAACCATAAAACATATAAAAATGAAAACTTTTTAATATATAATCAATAAAAACTGCACATTTTTGATGAAAAATATTAAAACTGTGAACTTTTTAAACATAAAAACCAAAAACAACTTTTTTACCTCTTCAGCTTTCGATATCTTATCTTCTACGGCACTGATCAACTTCTTCGAATCCTTTACATCCATTTCCCCCTGCTTTCTCTTCAAACCTGCATCGAACACCATTCTCTCGATCGCCGGTACCGGATTTTTAGAACTTTCACCAGCCGATGACCTTTTGGATGACTTAGCCGTAACTCGGACTGACCTTCTCTCGGGACAAGTGTTTTTCTTAGACATTTTAGTGGGTGTCGACATGAGTAGTTTTTTCACAATTCTATGACGTTAACAGACGTCCAAGCAGTTTATAGAAGGATTTCGTTGGTGGTTTAGGACGGTTATCGAGCGATTATGGGTCGGTAGCTGCTGGTTAAAACACTTTCTCTCTCTAAAACCGGAGTTTCTCTCTCTAAAACACTGTAGAAGCTTGTTTGAAATTTTTTTAGGGTATTTAGGGCATTCGAGGGAGAGTGACTTTTAGGCGCGTGGGAGATGAGGGCAAATCGGGGATTTAGCATTAATTGAAGGTGGGCCACAAATCAATGACTGTTGGTATTCTTACAAATACGGTCATTTTCATAATGATCACCTGGTCAATATCGTTGTGACCAAAGTTAAATGCAAAATTTCACCATTTACAGGGGTCACAACGATAATGACCATGTGGTCATTGTGAAAATGATCGATCCGGTAGAAGGACCAAATTTTAGAAGTGTAACGCCCCGACAATCCACGTAGGGCCGACTACGTAGACGTGGGCCGATACCATGCTTGCTTAACTTATTTCTTAGTTTCTAATACTTGATCTAACAGAAAATTTCAGAATAAATTTTGAAATTCTTAAACACAACTTAAATAAACTTGTCCATATTGGTAAACTCCATCATGCCTACTCATTACTTGTTAAACTGATTAAAAGGTAACACATAACCTTATAACCAAATTGAGGTTTTCAAATACCTCTTACATATCACTTGATCATACATGTACTAATACATAACTTAAAGAGTTGCGGAAAAATCTGCGTAGTGGTATCCCACACCGCCCTTCACTTGCTGCATCGTCTCCATGGCCCACCAAGTAAAGCTGCAGGCATCTTTACCTACAGTATGAAATATATTGATGAGCTTTCGCCCAGCAAGTACAAACATAATCTCACAAAAACATTTTTAACATGTCAATCATCATGTAATTTATGCATGATCCATTTATGATTGATTAAATGTCTTATGCTTCATTATAGACTTAATTCTTGAACTTATTATCTTGTCTTAACATGTGGGCCCATAGTGTACGTACCAAAAGCGCGCAACAAAGCTAGGGTTTGCAAGGTCCCTAACAGTTCTGGGAAAACATAAACTTGACCCTTCACGATCACGGAAGGTTGATTATCATATACCCTCAAGTATTATGAAGAGGTTGATAATCATAACTTAACTTGAACATGTAGCCTCCACGATCACGGGAGGTTGGTACGACACCTTACTTGATTTATCTTACCATGTGGTTTAATATTAGTGAACATGCTTTATGATGTCACTATATCATAAATCATACTTAACATTTGCTATAACATGGCATACATAGCATAGCATAACATGGCATACATGGAACATGTTATATATTTGAAAATAGCTTACTATTTCCCATACTGTAGGTGAGGTTTGTACTTACCTCGTTTACTACGTCTACTAATGTGCCGCTCCTGGTTCGGATACAGCGGCAGGTTATCTCCTGCTATTAAAAAAGAATATAGGATAAGGATCCTATAAAATGTTGGTGACCTGACCAATACCCATTCATAGTCTTAGTTATATGTCCCCCCTATAACTCATGATGACTTACTTGGTTACTTAAGGTAACCTTGGGTATTAACCCCATCATACGTGAATAGGGTTAGGTATCATCCTAACCTTGGCCTATGCCTGGTCATCTTTAACTATAATCCTTTTGGGTTTAAGATCCAAACCTAATCTTAATACCTTGTTGGGTTACCTTGAGTAACCCTTGAGGTGGTCAAACTTAGTTCAATTATCCTAAGTCAACCTTGGGCTTTGGACCCCGTCCAGTAACTCGGGTATCCTTCCCGATTATCGTCCATCATCGTCTTGTTACAAAACTTTGGCTTAAAAATCTCTTTTTCCTTATCTTGGAAAAATTTGATGAATTAAGCTCAAAACCTTTAATTAACTTATAAAAATTCAAAGTTCTTAAAATAAAGCCTCATAAAAACTTTGAATACTGAAAACTGTCGTTGGAACAGTCTCCACAATCAGAACATTGGTGTTGTGCAAAAATACAGTTTTTCTGTGTTGTTTTAGAAAATCCTGTGCAGGAATTTCCTGTTCCCGCACAGTCTTTATAAAACCGTGTCAGTTTAAAAATCCATTCCGATTTTGAGAAAGTTTTCTTCACAAAATTTTTAGATCTCGAAATTTCCTAAAACTTTCATGTTTTGAGAAAAACCCAGTTCTGCCTTTAACTTGTTCATTTTCTAAGTTGAATCTGGCTGGCCGTGCAAACTGGGACTGACCACCCAGGCTCGGGTTTTTGTAAAAACGAAGGCCTTTGGGACCTTATTTTTGAAAACTGTGCACGCTTCCCCCTAGGAAAAACCGTTCTAAACAACTTTCATGTTTTAAGTTTTTTCAAATTCGGCCTCTAAGGGTCTCAAATTTAACTTTTCCAGAAACTGGCCAGTATGTACCCGAACTGGCTATTTTCAGTTTTAAGTTCGTTTTACGTCCTATTACGCGCACTCTACCTCAACGGCTTGCAGCGGGAGCTTAATATCAGTCATGCAGCACTTTCTAACATAAAACATACATCCATGCAAATCAAAATTAACATCATACATCAAGCACATAAACCCTAATCAACATAACAAACACTTAACATGCAATATTGAAACCACCAAACCAAGAACCCTAACTAATCAAGCACATACCCTAAAATCCTAACTAGGGCAGAAAATTAAAGTGAGCTTATGCTCATACAAATCAAGCTTGAAATATATTTAAATTTCCCAAATGAAATTTAAATGAAATACTTAGGGTTTAAGGATTTATACCTCACTTAAATCCAAGATTTGGGCTTGGCTTTTGCTGTCCCTTTTCCATTCACCAACAGCCGGCCTTTCCCTCCAATTGGGGTTCCAACTTTTTGGCCATAATCACATGAAAACATACACATAAACATCTTGTTCCAAACTCAATAAGAGACCTAAGGTTAAAGGGTTTACCTCCAGGGTTTGGAATTTGGTTCTCAAGCTTGGATCCCAAAATTTTTCCCTTTTTCTTGGCTGCCACTCAACCGGCCTTGCTCCCCTAATGGGTACCAAATTTTTTTTTTTTTAAACTTTTGTTGGTGTTCTATCTAAAAACCGACCATTCCCCTAAAATTTCTCTTTGAAATTTTTGATTTTCTCTTTTCTTTCTTGCTTCCTTGGGTTCGGTTTTTGGAGAGAAATTTTGGCAGAGTTTCAGGTTCAATTCAATGCTCAAAATTTGTGAACCAACTACCCCTATTTATAGGTGAAACTTAAAGTTTCCTTAATTGCACATAAGGGTTTAATGAGCAAAATATTTGCTCATCTACCCTCCCTAGGTGGCCGGCCATTCAAGGTGAGAATGAGCCAAAAATTTTGCTTGCTCAACAAGGTTTTTCTCTTGCTTACCTCATCAAGCCTATGTCACCTTGCTTGCATCACATGGCCTACATCATCATCAAAAATTACTTGCTCTCCAAGGCTTTCAATGACCGGCCCTACAAGGTGCATGAACCAAAATTTTTACTTGTTCACCAAGCTTCTAACAACCGGCCATTCAATGAGTGTGAGCCAAAAATGGCTTGCTCACCAAGCTACTTGCTTTGCTTACCTCATCATGATGACATAACCAAGCTTATCTAAGCATGCTTACATAAGCAAATTTCCTTGTTCCCCAAGCATGAAGAACCGACCATGAGGTGCCATGTGGACCAAAAATTGGCTTGTTCAACAAGCTTTGTTTGCCTTGTTCACCAAGCTACCCAATGTAACCGATCAATGTAACCGGCCATTGGCTTAGTTCAACTCTAGTTGGAGGCTTGGTTAGGAATATCCATAAATTTCATAATTCAAAAATTACATACTTACTTACTTTTCTTACAATTGCACTTTAGTCCTTAATGACAAAATATTTGCACTTTAGTCCCTGTGAGGTGGACGGTTTTGGTGGAGCCACTTGGCTTCAATTCCATACATAATGGTTCACTTAATTCCCAAAAATCCTTAAATATAGAGATGCAGTCAATTTCCCTACTAACTTAATCAATACTAATACTGTTTTTCACCAGAACAGTACTATAACTATTATACTGGATTACAGTCCATAATTCCTTTGCATAAAATTGGACTGCGTATAGAATTTTCTCAGGACTTGAAACCATTTAGTCTTTCATGTCCTAAAAATCGTGCTTGATTTTCCTCTAGCGTCGTTTCAAACCTTGTTCTCGCTTAATCGTCCGTAACGACAGTTTTCTGCAGTATAGTTTCTATACTGATAAATTATACTGTAGTATCCTCTCAGTCAAACCAAGAGTCAACTTGGTTAACCTAAAGTCAACCTTGGTCAAACCTTGACCGGAATAAAAAAATCAAAATTCCTATTCTGTCTCTTTTCTCCAAAAGGTCTCATATTTGCCTAAGCAACTATTGTTGAATCTCGTAGCTAATTAAACGAGAACTCAAACATATTCTGTTATTCAACTCGGATCATGATTCAGACTTAGGTTTCCATTGTTCCAACGGAACTCTTAAGTCATCAAAATTCGGGTATTACAAGAAGCTGGTTTGAAGCTGCTTTGAAATTTTTTTATTTAAGGCATTCGAGGGAGAGTAACTTTTAGGCGGGTTAGAGATGAGAGTAAATCAGGGATTTGGCATTAATTGAAGGTGGGCCGCAAATCAATGACTGTTAGTATTCTTACAAATACGGTCATTTTCATAATGACCACCTGGTCAATATCGTTGTGACCAAGGTTAAATGCAAAAATTCACCATTTATAGGGTTCACAACGAGAATGACCAGGTGGTCATTATGAAAATGACCGATCTGGTTGAAAGACCAAATTTTAGGAAAATTCATTAATTATTTAATTTTCTTTTTTTGCCCTTTACACACAAAGTGTGTTGACTCCTCTGTGTATTTTAGAACACATGTTGTTTCATCAATCACTTTGTTGTTCAATTTTGTTTTTCTCAAAACGTTGGAAGGGGTCACAATGAAAATGACCCGGTGGTCATTATGAAAATGACCGATCCTGTAGAAGTATAAAAAGTTAGGCAAATTAATTACTTATTTTTTTTTATCCCTTTACACACAAAGTGTGTTAACTCCTCTGTGTATTTTAGAACACATGTTGTTCCATCCGTCACTTTGTTGTTCAATTTTTTTTTCCTCAAAATGTGGGCAGGGGTCACAACGAAAATGACCAGTTGATCATTATGAAACTGACCGAACCTGTAAAAAGACCAAATGTTGAACAAATTCATTACTTATTTAAATTTTTTTTCCCTTTATACACAAAGTGTGTTAAATCCTCTGTGTATTTTAGAACACATGTTATTCCATCCAT
Source organism: Ficus carica (assembly GCA_009761775.1). Classification (NCBI taxonomy): domain Eukaryota; kingdom Viridiplantae; phylum Streptophyta; class Magnoliopsida; order Rosales; family Moraceae; genus Ficus; species Ficus carica. Next base: position 20,142,063 of record CM019745.1, read on the forward strand.
CACTTTGTTGTTCAATTTTGTTTTCTCAAAATGTGGGCAGGGGTCACAACGAAAATGACTAGGTGGTCATTATGAAAATGGCCGATCCTATAGAAGTATCAAGTGTTAGGCAAATTCATTACTTATTTTATTTTATTTTATCCCTTTGCAAACAAAGTGTTAAATGCAAACTTTTTAAACATAAATACGAAAAAAAGCAATATTTTTAACTTTCGACTTCTTTGATTCCTTAACTTCGATTTCCCCTTAACCCTTCGTCGGCTACCATTCTCTCGATCTTTGGTGCCTGTTTTTTTTTACTTTTCTCGGTAGGTAGCCTTCTATATCCCGAAGCGGTTTATAGAGGGCTTTCGTGGTGGTATTGGACAGTTTCCGAGTGGTTCTGGCCGGTTGCAACTCTTTCTCTCTCTAGATTTCGGTTTCTCTCTCTAAAACACTGTAGATACTGGTTGAAAATTTTTTAAGCCGTGCCAGGGAGGAGGATATTTGGGTCGGTGTGAGATGAGGGTAAAGCTGGAACTTGCCATACATTTAATGCTGTTGGGCCCCACATATCAGAGACAGTGCTGACGTGACGGTGCTAGAAATGAATGGAAAAAAAAAATAGTGTTGTTTTTAATATAATTTATTCCACGAGTGCTAAAAATGAAATTAATCCTAGATAGTACTAGTTTAGCTAATACTTATTATTAATAAACTTGTCGAGTACTAGTGTTCAACAGCTAGTTTATGAAGTCTAATAAGTCAAAAATATAGTAATAAACTAGTGGATTACCTTTATTCAACTTCCCGATTATTAGATAAAATGCACGTAAATACTATTAGAATCGATCGAAAATGGATGACCATGTTGGATTAACATTCTCATACATAGGTATAATTTGCAAAGAATTTTGTATATATGATTAGAACAAAAGGCCAATCTCGATTTCTAGTAATAAATAGTAGCAGGCGGAGTTATTGACTAAATTTTAATAAATAGTATTGGTTTAGCTAATACTTATTACAAATAAACTTTCTGACTAATGGTGTTCAACAGCTCAGTACAAAGCATAGTAAGACAAAAATAGAGTAATAAAGTAGTGGATTACTTTGGTTTATGTTTGGTTATTACAAAGATGCACTCCAAAACTATTAAAATCGACCAAACATGAATGAGAATGACCATGTTGGATTCACGTTCCCATGTATCAGTTTAACCATGTACCATATATATGAGGTGTAAAATTTGAATCCACCACCCCAAATACAATAGGTGACTATAAAAAGTATAAGATTAACATATGAAACATTCTCAGATAGACCATCACACAATATTAAACATATATCCTTTGTTATTCTTTGACTATCAGTAGGTAAAGTGAAAAAAAGTGATGAAACATATGTACATATCTCCAAAAGAAACACATAAATCTGAAAAAACAAAAGGAAAAAGAAAACCAACATTAAGAAGTTCTTATCTTAGATTTGGAAAAGAAACTACTGGACAATGAGCTGATCTGCAAGCTGTTTCAAAAGTTTTATGGTTGAAGGAGTGCAAGAGGTGAGAGGAGTGAAGAGGGAGGGACATACAGAGTAGCAAAAAGGGAGAGAGATTCAAACTATTTATATAGAGAATGGGCGGAAGAATGAGAGAGGAAATTTGGTTTTTTTATTTTTATTTTTATTTTTATTTTAAATGAGTTGATTAATGAGGGCATTTTTGACAATAAAACATCACCTTAAAAGTTAGATATGACGAAAGTCACAAAAAGTTGTGTTAGATTTAAAAACATTTTCTTTAGAGGTGCTATTTTTAAAATTAACTCTAGCTTTGTATTTAAAAATAGACAGTTTTTATAAACGGGTAAAATGACAATTGTGAAGCTTTTTTGGAGAACCATTTGCCTCAATTTGATGGAATCATTTAAAAACACATTTAGAATGAACTTTTCAAATGTTAAAAACGAACATTTAAACAAAAATGAGAAAAGAAGCCTGTTAAAATTTTGACAAATCCCGTTCATATTTCCCATCAAAATCGGCTATAAACATTAAGATTTTGTAAGATTTGTTAGATTTGTTTTTGACATTTATTCAAACATGTAATCAAATATTCAAATGTCCATTTGAATGATAATTAAAATGATTCCATCGAAAATTCTTGTTTAACACATAATTTTAAGATGCTCATCTTAAAAAGATCCTATTTCAAAATGTGAATTTTATGGATTGATGTTTTTGAGGAAAAAAATAAATACAATCCAGATATATCAAAAACATTAAACAATTCAAATTAAATTATAAATTCTCTAAAATCTTTTTAAAAAGTTTATTAAAAAGTATGCGCCAAACAACAACAAAATGTTACCACTGAATATTTTTCCCAATGGAGCACAAGCTAGATTTTTTCTCAATATCCATTCCTGAAAAAATCTATATCTAATAACTATATTAGAAATGAAAATTTTTTAACTATTCATCTTCTCATAGTTTACTATTCAAACTTTTGATCAAGTTATTTTGTCTTGTAATGAGTTTTTTTAAGAGTCAATATATCTTTTATTATAAGAAAATGTACCTACAATATTTCTCAAAATTTGTTACAAACCCATATATTAACAAAGCTGCAACCAAGCCTCACTCTTTATTATTATTTGTTAAGATTCACAATATCATTTAGTTAAAAGTATGTGCATCGTATATCTAAATATATTTGTTTTTGCTAGAATTATATATCTAAATAATAATTATAAATTTAGAATACTAAAAAGGTTAAACTAAAACTCTTACACGTGCAAAGCACGTGTTTTAAACTAGTAAACCAAAAATATCACAATTGAGTTTAGGGAGAGTAGAAAAAAGGTTAGGTTGGTTGGCATGACACGGCTTAGAGTTTGCCACGCATGCATTTTTTCTTTTTTGTTTTTGAGGAATTCCTTCTTTAATTTCTGACTAGCGCGTAACTAATATATTATTTAAAATGTAAAATAATTTAAAAAGAAAATACAAAAAAAGAAAAGAAAAAGTATAGAACGACAAAATAAGAAAAAGAAAGAAAAAAACCGAAACTCCATACGAAATTTAAAATATATAAATTAAAAACTTCTTAACGAAATTTCAAAAAAAAATTTAGACAAAATCCTTTTTAACCAAGTTAATTAAAAAATATAAGAATTTAGTAAGAAAATTAAGAAAAAAGGAAAAAAAAAAGCATAAAATGACAAAACAATAAAAAGAAATAAAAAACCAAAACTCCATATGAAACTTAAAAAAAAAAACCGAATCTTTGTACCGAAACTTCAAAAAAATTTAGTCGAAACCTTTTTTTAATCAAATTAAAAAAATCATAAAGAAACTCAAAAAAAATAAAAAAAATAAAAAAATAAAACCTCCATAAATTAAACTTGCGTTTGGTTCGCCAGTTGGAGGTGAAAATTTTAAGTTATTGCTGGTTGACTTTTTCAAAAACTAGTTATAAATTTTATTGACTATTCAGAAAAAGATAAAAATTGAGATGAGAAAGTACAGTTTAGTTGGAGTTGAACTGGAACCCCAAACAAAGCCTACGAAAGAAATAATAAAAAACAGCACATAACGACATAAGAAGAAAATGAAAGATGAAAGTATTTTAAACCAGATTAAAAAATCACATCGAAATGTCCTTACGAAACTTTAAAGAAAAAACCCTAAAAAAAATAATCTGAATATTATTATTGATGATAGACATAAATTTATTATAAAATAGATATATAGATAATTATTTACATGTGTATATATATGTAATGAGAAACAAATAAGATAAAAAGTATATATATATAGTGAGAAACGAAAAAGATAAAGGAAATAAAAAAAAGAGATAAAATAAGAAAAAATGGATAAAAACATAAAAGAGAAGTGAAAAGAAAAACAATGGGTTGATACATTTATCTTTTATATATGTTAAAATATGTAAGGAGAGATGGAAAAAGATAAAAGAGATAAATAAAAGATAAAAGCATAAAAGAGAAATAAAAAAACAATGTGTTGACACATGGCTAAAGAAGGAGAGAGCATTTTGGCTCTTTAATATATGTTAATATAAGATAAAATATGATTAAGATGAAGTATTTTAGGTCACTAACAACAATAATTATAAAAATAATTCAAATAATCATATTAAATATTATTATTATTTGATTTAAAACTTTGGAGGGAGATTCGTATGTGGAGTTATCGTTAATTTATGTTTGTTAGCCTATTTTATTTACTATAATAATAATAACCGTAACAATAAAAAAAAAATTGGGGAATTCTACAATGAAGTTCAATTATTTTACCTCATTGATAGGGTAAATTTTTTTAGCCCTTTCAATGACTTTTGAACAGCTAAGATTATAAGGGTGCATGAGAACATGTGTGGGTTTTCCAAATTAAATTACATGTGAAAAAAAGAAAAGAAAAGAAAAGAAAAAACCGAAAAAAAAAAAAAAAAACAAGAACAAAGAGCCCTCAAAAGACACTGGCGTCGCGAGCTCTGCTGTTGCCTAGAGGTGGTTCGCTAGTGACCTCGAGATCTTGTGGATGGTGGTGTTGGAAAAATGGATTCGATATCAGAGTTACAGCACATCGGAAGTTTTAAAATTTTTATGCCGATTCAAAAAAGAAGCTCATGATGTATATAACAATAAATTAAATACATGATCAAACGTACATTGTTTCTTGGATTCCGGAATTGCTAGAGCGTTGATCAACGTGTCTTCTCTACTATTTTCGAGTCCCCACGTCTTAGAGTGTGTGTGGGCACACGTGCTATGAATCCAAGCGATCGGTAATTCTTCCGAAGTCTAGATCTCACATTATCAATCCCGATGTACCTCGTTGAGAATTCGATCCAGGTTCGTTCTTCAAAACTACAAAACAAGAACCGATTAACCTTTTATGAAAAATATCACTCGGCTTAACCTTCCTCACAGTTTTTGTAATAACCAACCTTTTTACAAATTTACGATTTCTTTTTTTTAGGAATCAAAAGTTTGTATTATGTATGTTTATATGAAATGCCTGATATGATTTATAAGAATTAAGGTTTATGTATGATTTTATTCCGGTCAAAGTTTGATCAGAATAATCTAAGGTATGTTTGAGACGATATTACAGTTTTAAACAGTATAAAATTATACTGTGAAAAATTGTTATTACGGATAGCGAAGGGAAAATTAGGTTTGGGATTATTGTAGAAAATCAAGCACAACATTTAGAGTAATAAGAACTAAGTGGTTTTTAGTTTTAAGAGAAATTTTTACGCAATTCGGTTAAGTGCAAATAAATTATGGACTGCAGTTCAGTATAACAGTACTGTTATTAATAAAAACAGTATTTGTAAAATCTGTATTAGTATGAAATGGACTGCATTTGTGGAAGAAAGCCAAATGAAACTTTAATTAAGGACACCTCACTTAGTAATGATTAATTGAATTAATTGTATTTTTAGAAAATTATGGAAAGTAAGTTTTAAGTATGAACATGGTTAAAAATTGGCCAACAAGCCACTCCAAGTGGCCGGCCACTCTAGGGACCTAAGGGGGGGCAAATATTTTTGCTTTGAGGACTTAAATACAATTTAAGCAATAAAAATAATTCTAGGAATTTAAATTAAAATTTGCCTATAAATAGGTGAGGTGGGGTTTTGCCTTGGTCCACCTTTTGACACCTCACTTTCTTTAGTTCACAATCTAGCCTCTCCCTCCCCCCCTAAAATCCGAAACTAAGAGAGTCAAGAAAGGGAAGAGTGAGGTCGGTTTTTGAGGTAGAAATCAAGGAGGAAGTTTGTGATTCAAGCATAGATCTACTTCTAAGTGATAAGGTAAATCTAAATCCCCTAAGCTTTTCATTTGGGTTTTGATTCATTTATTTAGGTGTATTTTAAGTTGGTTATGTAAGAGCATAAGCTCACTTATTTTTCATGCAATGATTTAGTTTGATTAGTATGTGCTTGATTAGGGTTTTAGTAAGCTAGATCTATGCTATGGTAAGTTAGATCTATGTTTTGGTTTATGTTTTTTAAGTTATGCTTTAAAATTTTATGCTTTGTGTGTATGTCTATTAGGTGATTGTTATATATCCCCATATGCTTAGGAAGTTGTATGGTATGCTTGTATGGTATGCTTGTATGATGGTTAGATGCTTGTATAATAGATTAACATGAAAAACCTACTTAAATCCCTAACTTGGTAAAAGTTTACCATATGGGTTAATTGGTTAAGAAACAAGTGTATGTGATGGAAAACCTACGTAATACGCTGCATGTATGATGTAAGCTCACGGTTGTGACCATTTGAGGTAGAGTGTACGTTATTTTGCGTAACAAACAATTAAAAGTAAATATCCAGTTTTCGGATAAAACTGGGCAGCAATCTGAAAACGAAATTTTGAAGCCCTTAGAGGCAGAATTTGGAAAAAGTTAAAACTACAAAGTTGTAGAAAATTGAAAATCCTAGGGGTTAGCATGAATAGAATTTGAAAAATAAGCTCCAAAGGCTTCTATTTTTGTAAAAACCCGAGACTGGCCAGCCCAGACCCTATGTACGGCTAGGACTCTTCAACGAGGAAAATGAATAGGTTAAGGGCAGAATTAGATTTTGTGTAAAAAATGAAAGTTGCAGGACTTTATGAGGTCTACAACGTTCATGAAGAAAACTTTTTCAAATTCAAATTAGATTTTAAAATAAAACTGAATCTTAAAACTGAACAGGAAATAGACAATTCCTGCACAAGATTTTCAAAACAGTGCATGAGAAACAAATTCCTGCACATGCACTGCTAACTGAAATTATTGGACTGATATCTATGAACGATTTTCAAAATGTCACAGTTTTACTATCTTTATAAAATAAATCAGTTTCAGTTTTATAACAATGGTTTAAAAAGAATTAAATAAGATTTTAAAGTATGCTAAGTAATAGGTTAACTATAGTAAAACACATAATAATCGGATATGTTACTAAAAATTATTATTGAACCAAGTATATTGAAAGTATACTTATAGTAACCAAATAGGTTACTAATTTTATATGCTAGGTTTTGAAACCAAGGTTACTTAGGATAGCCAAATGGGATACCACTATTGGGTCTTGGTAACCCAATAGGACATTAACCTAATTATGTTTGGGCTTATACCCAGAGTTACTAATAGTAACCTAAAAGGATACTATTTAAGTATAACTAACCAAGATTTGTATTAAGTAATCAAACATGATACTGTTTGATTGTTTTTTGGGTCAGGTGCCCTAAGGTTACATTTAGTAACCGAATAGGATACCATGTTAGTAGGGGACATATAACTAGGGTAAATGTTGAATGTTGGTTAGGATACCAACATTTAATAAAATAATTTATGGTAAGATAGGATGATTCTTATCTTACGTCCTTTTTGGAAACAAGAAAGTAACTTGTTGTTGCAATTCGTTGGAGCAACAAACCCCAGCTCTAATATAACCAGTAAGTACAACTCCGCTACAGCATAGGCTAATTGTTTTATTGGTTGCATATTTTTAAAATTCATGCACTTATGTATGTGATGCATATGATTATGTTTTAATTATTGTGACATCATGATGTATGTTCACTAATGATAATGTACATGATAAAAGTAAGATTAAGTTCAAGTAAGAAACTGTTTTCAAGAAAATGTTTCCAAGTAAGATGTTAAGCAGTTTTAAATCGTGTTGTATCGACCTGCACTAGGTCAGGGTTGGTACATGGTTTGAGTTGGATTGGGCTGGCCGTCCCAACCATTCCATGGCTGCGCGCCACGATACGTACACTTATATTAAGTAAGGGCCCTAAAATATGCTAATTTAAGAAAGCATAATGAAGCATAATTGGTTCATGCATTGATTAAGTTTAAATTGTTTTTGCGGGTTAATAGTTGTACTTGCTGAGCGAAAGCTCACGACTTACGTTTATGCTGTAGGTAAGCTCCCTAGTAGCAATATTTGATACAAGATGGTGGGGCATGGCAGGGCTAACTGTGAAACTACGAGATGGAGACCGCTACGCGTTTTGTGTCAAATATATGTCCTTATTATTGAGTTAATTAGTTGTATTTCAAATTAAGTTTAATATTTAAATACTCAAATAAATATGTATATATGGTTATAAGATATTATATGGTCGAGTTACCTTTATAATTGCAACAAAAAGAAAAAAAAATATTTCATATTTACCGCTAGTTAAGTAAGTGTCAGATTTTATGTAAGATAAGTACGGTAACGGCCTACGTAAGACGGGTCGTTACAGTTTTGATTCAATGAAAATTTCTCTCTTTTTCTCACACCTAAGAAGGACGAATTTTCTCAAGCACAAAAACCTAGTTTTTGTCGTTTTTTCTCTCTCCCAAAAACTGTCCCCCTTTTTGAGTGTATGATGATGGTTGGCTTTTTTCAAGAACCCAAGACTTTATATAATACTCCAATCCTTTTTCAAAAATATTTCATACTTGAAAAATAATTAATAATTATTTTTCTGGATAATCTTTTGAACCAAATGATCATACAAATTTCGGGCTATGTTCTTTAAACCTTATGGACGTTTTTTTTTTTTTTTTTTTTTTTTTTTTCTAATGGAGAGACTCAAAAAATTCGTCCTTCACATAATGTGGAGGTTGAGTGGTGGTTCAAATTTAAATCAAGAATCTAGACTAGTCAAAAAGCCCTAATCCTATCTAGATTCAAACTCCTTTTAAACCTTTGAATTTAAATAAGATTCTCTTATTTGAATTTAAATAAATAAATTCCACAAACATTATCCATATTTAATTAATTTAAATAAATGAAATATTTTAGATTTCCTTTCCACCCAAAAACGTGCACCATTCTTCAAAAAAAGAAAATCTATCAAATAAGCTAAATTATTTAAATCAATTAATAATTTAATGTTTGGAATATATTTAAACAATTTTGAAACAAAATCTTCTTCCCTCCATCCATTAAAAAAAAAACCGTGCACTATTAATTAGGAGAGAAAAACTTTGTTTTCAAAAATTAAACAACTCAAACACAATCTTATTTCCAAAATTTAATTAACCAAAATAATTAACAAATAATTATTTTATTTACAACCAATCATATGTTGATAAATCACATTATTTGTTTACATTAATTTCACATGTCCAATCATTTTTCGGGACTGCATGTAAGAGAGTACCATGTCTCAATAGACAATTTTAAATTCCCATTTATTTACTGATCTCATTAGGAACAAATCCCGAGATGCTTCGTGGAACTTTATGAGCTAGTAGAGGGACTCGATGGAAATATGTAAAGAGGCTCCTATAATTGTGAAAAATTAATCCCGGATTAATTATTCATCAATTATCAATTTCAATACTATTCCACTAAAAGTCTGAAGCTAAACTCCCGTTTAGATATCGTATTATGAAAGCTCTCTAGCGCAGTGTTTCTTCCATGATTTATTCATCGCTTGCTTAATCCCCATATGTTATCCAAGATTGAATTAAGAACTTTTCCGTTTTACCTTTTCAATCATTTTAACTTAAAGTTCCATTATTCTTTATTGAAAGAACCACCAATTGTAAAGCCATACAATCGGTAAACCATCAGAGAACACAAAGTAAACCAATGGCCAAGATCTTTTTATATAATCTTTCAATTCCCAAATAATACCTTTAAGTAGATAACATATACTATCGTTAAGATAGCTATAGATTCTGTATCTATGAATCTTGATTTCTTCATCCATAAATCATACACCCAAAACACAAGTATATAGACCATCAATTATCAGTGTCTCACCTATAGTAGATCAAAGTGCATAAGTTATGGATGTGAACTCAAGTATTCATTTCAGGATTAAGATTAATACATGATGATAATCAAAGCGTCATTGATTCTTATAAACAGAATTATTAAACCGAATCAATGAACACCTCAGGTCCAGTTCAATGTCATACCTCAATACTGGTATACATTAAAGTTTCTACTAAGAACCTATTTGATGGTCAAGACAAACCATCCCTCCAAGGAAGCATACAACTTTTACAATCTTATCATGAATAAGATCCCCAAATCTTATTCCATCGATTGCGAACCATTTATTTAGACGGTTATCAAATTACAACGTCTTCAATTTATACCCCCGTATACATATGGTAATTCGATATATTACCAACAGCCTAAGAGTATTTTATGTTTACTCAAAATAATCATACAATCAATAAATGAAAGTAAATAGGACACAACTTATTAAATATGAATAATTTCTTTTTATTAATATCAAAATGTCATATTTACAGAAAATTCCTATAATTGATTTTCTATCCTTAGGGCACATATAGATCCCAATAGGTGGTGTGCTAGATCTTTGAATCGAATGCCGGCCAAAGCACAACGAGGATGTCGTCGCTCTCCGAATCGCCGAATCTCATGGAACTTCGAATCGCCTTCTACTGTGGGTTGTGATGAAGCCCACGGATGGGGTGAAAATGGCCAACTGGTAGCCGTGGATCGAGACGGAGATGGCCTCAAAACTCTTCTTCATCGAGCCAATAATTGCGATCACGTGCCGATGGGTTGTCGGAAGTTGTGAGGTTGCGATTGGGGTCAAATAGATCCAAAGGAGGGGAAAAGGGTTTCGTTGACCAACGCCCTTACACCTTGTGAGCCTCACCGAACGGAACCCACAATTATGCAACGGTGGCCAGACCATAGCCGTTGGCGAGAGAGAGAAATCTTCCGCAGCAACATCGTCCCTCATCGCGCCACCACAACCGCTGGCGGGCAAGATCTATTGTAGTGCGGGCGACGCAAATCTAGCTTCTGCTCCCCACGACGGTGCGAGTTCCTTTAGCCTCGACGAATCTCACGAATGGCAGCGGCGAAAAAGCTGTCTCTTTTTTTTCTTTCTTTCTTTTTTAATTAAAAAAATTAGGTTTTTTGCTGAGAAATTCTGATTTTTTTAGAGTGAATAATATGTGGGATGCCTTATTTTAGTTTGGTATTCCTTCACTATTTTTTACCGTTCGATTTAAATTTGTAGGTGAGAAATTTTACTCCATCGGTGGGGAAAAAGTAGTTCCCCCACCTTAGAGTTGCCCAAAAAAAAAAAAAAAAAAGAAGAAAATTAATCAAATAATTACATTTTTTCATTTATCGACCAACGTAATATAAATTTTCATATTTTTATTAATATGACACAAACTTTAATTTATTTTTGTGATATTGATTTAATATTATTATTTTTTTATCATGTGATGATATGTGTCATTCACATATTTTTCCATAATAACTATGATTTTTTGAAAATATAATTTTTATTATTATTTGATAATTGATAGAAAGCAAGGCCTTACAAAAAAAAAAAAAAAAAAAAAAAAAAAAAAAAAAATAGAAAGCGTTTTTCGGTTGTTGTTCTGGCTCCTCCCCTCGGAATTGGGAGGGAGAGAGAAACAGAGCGACAGTGAAGAGCGCTTCCGGCAGCCATGGCAGCGGCAACGAGCTTCTGCTGCAGCTGCAAGCCTTCTCCATTTCTCGGCAAATTCCACTCCTCTTTTAATTTTGTACGCCTTCTTCTTCTTCTTCCTCCTCTTCTTCTCTCTCTCGTTGTGTTTGTACGTTATTGAATTTCATGGCATATTTATATCGGTCAGTTTCTATAATCAACATAATCTTATCAAATTGCGTTTCGGGGTAAAATTTTCGCTTCAATTTTAGCTGGCTCTAGGCATTTCCTTGATTTCTTGATATGAGTTATTCTCTTGCTTCTGTCAATTGGTTTTTATGACCTGGAATTGACGAAATTGGAATTGGAATTAAGGAATTGAATTTATTTAGTAAATTTTTTGAAATAGGAAATAATAATAGTAATCAATAATCATCTCGCTCTTGATTACTCTTTACATTTTTCATCATTTGGGATTTGCAATGTTCATGTTCATGTGTTGATCTTGTAGTTTTTTCAAGTAAAAATTTATAGTTGTTTCCAAAAATGTAGGGAAAATCACAGTCCAGAGAAGTGATTGGGACTTCAGTTCGGGCGGCTAGAATTACTGCACTATTTTGGGGACCTAAGAACGTTGCCGAGCCGCGAGAAATGGATTTTTCTCTAGGGGATTTTACTTTGTCAGGGTCAAGACCTGAGGTATTGTTTAGGTCCCTCTCAATGGTTCTCTAACTATGATTTTGTTTTTTTTGTTTTTGGTTTCATTCATTGGGTTAGTAAATCGGGTTGGTAGTTTCTATAAGTTGTGATTAATTGTGTTGGTTATGATTTCAGGGAGTATCAGGAAATGATGTTAAACCTAAAGTGGTATCGCTCTCGGTTCTTTCTTCAATCTCAGATGTCTCATCTGAAGACTGGGACGCGTGCACTCTGGATGCGGCAGGCCTGGAAAAATTTAATCCCTTTCTTACGCATGGTTTTCTTTCTAGCTTGGAGGAGTCGGGTTCTGCAGTGGAGGTTAGGAACTAACCTGGTGAAAACTTAATGTTATACTTGTGTCTTTTAGCTTTCTGGTTTGAACTCCTGTTCTTTCTCATCAGTTTCCCCCATTTTCTTATTTATTAATTTATTTATTTATCGTATCGTCTGTTTTTCCCCTTTAAGTAATCAAGTAAGAAAATGGAAATTTTGTCAAAGTCTTAACAATAGAAGTGAAAGAAATTGAAAAGATAAAAGAGATGAAAACGATTAGAGAAAGAAGCAAATGGGCAGAAGCTAGTATGGTATTTATTTCATTGTAGCTACCATGTAAAAATAAAAAGCTCTTTGAAATTCATCCTGTATCAGTGTTGGATACTTTCTTTTTAGTTAGGACCATAATCTGCTTAAACATGTGAAGGATTTACTTCTTCTTCTTCTTCTTCTTCTTCTTCTTCTTCTTCTTTTTGATTACTTAATTGAAACCAGAATGTGCCATTTTGCATGATTCTGCTGGTAAGATAATACCGGTGATCCAACATATCAACATGAGCATGAGAGAATGAGCTAATTTTGACACTTTTTTTTTTTTTTCTTTTTTTTAAAGGTGTATACACATCTGTACATCCCTTTATTCTTATTAACGCTATATTTGTCTCAAGTGGTGGGATTGGTTCTTACTTTGTGCTGTCTTCTTTGTTTGGAAACAAATATCTACTCTGTTGTATCTGTTCGTTTGTTTCTTTTGGCTAAAAAATCTGTTGTTACAATTTGTAAGTACTTAATCAACTATTACCATACGTCATCAATCGTTTTTACTTAATAGGTTGTTACAAGGCATTGTCTTTAAGTTATGCATTTCACTGATATTCGAGTTGTTGTGTTTTCTTTAAGTGGTCAAACTTGCCTGAAATAGAACGGGCAAGATGCAATTAAGTTTTGCATTTCACTGGTATTCAGAGAGTTATCTCTCTATAAGTAATTACACTGCCAAAATAGTTTTTGTGGAAAGTTGCTTCAACGAAAACTGTGTTGACGTTTTTATAGGTTATTTTGGTTTAAACAGAGTTCAATTTAGTGCATTTTAACTGTTATGATTATTAGTGTTCATTTTTTATCACATGAGACTGAGGTAGAGCCTAAAAGATAATTGTTTTAATCATGAATTTCATTATCAGGAAACTGGATGGATGCCACGTCACATCATTGCTAAGGATGAAAGTGACACCATTCTAGGTGTTGTTCCAGTCTACCTTAAAAGGTTTATCATCTACCATTGTATACAATCAGTAAATTCTCATATACTCCTAAACAAGTCAAAAGCTGCTTCTAAATTTCTTTGCCCTTTTGCTTTGTCTTATTCCATTTACTTGCAGCCATTCCTACGGTGAATTTGTGTTTGATCATTCTTGGGCTGATGCTTACTATAGTTTTGGGTCAAGGTACTACCCAAAGCTACAATGTTGTGTTCCGTTTACTCCAGTTACAGGTCCAAGGATTTTAGTCCGCAATACCTCATTTAGAGATCAACTATTTGATATCATGGTCTCTGCTTTGAAGGATATGACAGCCAAGGTATCAATCCAAATAGTTCTGCTTTTAGTCGTCTGTTTCATTTTCTCATGATTTCCTTTAGAAACTTTAGGATATAAGTAAACCTTGTAAATTATTTCTAGACTTCTGTTTAGTCATCTGGTTATTCTTGAATCAAGTTGCAAACATTTAGACAACGGGGGGTGTCTTCTGGAGCATTTCTCTGTGTTTTTGTTAGTTTACAAATTCTCCCAAAAGCCTAAGCTATTAGGAGTTGGGCCAATAATAGTTTTATATTTCAACACTCCTCTTCACGTGCAGGCCATACAATGGGCAAACGTGCGGACAAATATTAATATGAAAGTCCAACACAAATTATAAGAAGCCCGAAACATATTAAAGGCCTAACACGCAATGATAATAAAAGGGTTATAAAGAGTGCAATTACCGGGGTTCGAACTCAGGACCTCCAGCGCTAATACCATATTAGTTTACCAATTCTTCCAAAAGCTTAAGCTATTAGGAGTTGGGCCAACAATAGTTTTCTATTTCAACAGTTTTTTGTTTGGATTACACAATGTGACTTTCTATTTTGTGTTTCTGATGCCAAGCAAGACTCTGTTCATAACATCCAATTACAATTTGGCTATTTAGTTGATGACATGTTCAGATTTCTGTAGCTGTTTAGAATGTATAACTTATTATTGCCCATGTGTCTATACGTGTTTGTGTCCTTGTATGTAAAATATACAGAATATGGAAGGGATTTTTTGTTTGACTTGCTAAGTGGCTCCCCTTTTATGTGTAATAATTAAAAAAACTAGCTACCATATTTTTAATTTAATATCTCATAATGTGTCAGTTTGGGTATGTTTCCATGATACTGAAGAATGTAAGTTGCATTGGTTCCTTGAAACTTAAGCATCTTGTCTTATTACAATTGTCATCACAGTTCCAGTTGTCATCATTGCACATTACCTTTTCATCTGAAAATGAGTGGCTGAAATTGAGTGAAAGAGGATTTCTGCAGAGGATTGGAATGCAATACCATTGGAAAAACCGTAACTATAAAAGGTGAGTAATGTCTAACAATTCCTTTAATCATGGTAACATGTTCAATTTTGTCCCATCTCAAGTTGCTTATCCCTCAAAAAAATGATTATGTGCTTTCCTTTTTCAACAAACATGTAATGGCAAACAAGCATCATTTTTGGAGAAAATTGTTATGAACTATCTAATGACAGCAAAGAAACAAGAGCTTAGAGATAGCAAAAATGGAAGAATTAAGGGAATTTTATTGAACCAAAAATCTGGAAAGATAATAAGAACAAGATAGAATTTACAGACTATTTGAGAGGTATGTTAGCTCTCCACTCAAACAATACTCACTTATTGCCTAACCTTCAAAATTCCCTTAATCACTACTTATAACAAGCTAACTTTCCCTCCCAACTGACTTACAAATTCCTGCCCAAATTTCTTTAGTAACCAACTTCTAACCAATTTTTCGAAATCCCTCCCCAACCTGATACAAATGACACTAATACCCTTGCTTCTTTTTGCGCCTAGCGTAGATGAAGTGCACCGGAGTCGTAACATTACCTGCCGCCCACAGTTTCACCTTTTCCTCAAGGGGAAAAGACTTGAACTCCTGTTGAATCAACGCAACCAATTCCCAAGTAGCATTAAAAGCAGGCAAACCCTTCCACTGAATTAACACCTCATTAGCACCAAGCAGTCCATTAAGGCAAGGGCGAACCCCCAACACCTCAGCAGGCTCCACAGCTAGTTCCATGTCCTCATTTAGTTTAGGAGGAATGTGGAGAGAAGGTTCAGTCACACCACAAGCTCGGCGTAGCTGTGCAACATGGAAAACTGGGTGCACTGTAGCCGAATTAGGGAGCTGCAACTTATAAGCCACGGGGCCAATCCGAGCCGTTATTGCATAAGGTACATAGTAACGTGGGGCCAACTTTTCGTTCCTGTGAATTGCCAAGGACTTCTATCGATAAGGCTGTAGCTTGGGGTAAACCATATTGCCTACAACAAACTGAACATTGCGGCATTTGCCATCGACTTAGCCTTCATCTTTTCCTGTGCCCGAGTTAGATGATGTTTCA
Organism: Ficus carica; assembly: GCA_009761775.1. Lineage (NCBI taxonomy): Eukaryota > Viridiplantae > Streptophyta > Magnoliopsida > Rosales > Moraceae > Ficus > Ficus carica. Next base: position 20,158,112 of record CM019745.1, read on the forward strand.
ACTCTGCCAATATAGCATCGCGAGAATGGAGGTCCTCTTCGACCGAAGCCACCTTAGTCACTCCGGTCCCAAAATGGATCAAAGGAGGAGGATCATGGCCGTATAAGATGCGGATAGGAGTCGTTTGGGCTGAGGTATGAAAGGACGTGTTATACCAATATTCCACCCAAGGCAGCCAACGCAACCACTGTCGTGGTTTGTCCAAAGTGAAGCAGCGCAGATAAGGCTCGATGCAACGGTTCACCACCTCCATTTGACCGTCGGTTTGCGAGTGATAAGCGGTATTGTGCTTGAGTAAGGTATCCTGTAAACGGAAGAGTTCAATCCAAAACAAACTCAAGAACACCTTGTCTGGATCGGAGACGATCGAGCAGGGAATCCCATGGAGGCGAACCACTTAGTAAAAAACAGTGGCCATGGATTGGGCAGTGAAAGGGTGGCGAAGGGCAATGAAATGAGCATACTTGCTCAAACGATCAACCACCACAAAGATCGAGTCACACCCATCGGACTTTGGCAACCTCTTAATAAAAGTCCATAGTTAGATCTTCCTACACCTGATTCGGCAAGGGCAAAGGTTGGAGTAACTCGCTCGGTGAAAGCACTCAACTCTTATTGCACTGACAGATTGGACAATCGGCGATAGAATCCTGCACATCCCGCTTCATCCTGATCCAATACCAATCAGCCGCCAAGCCCTTATAGGTCCGTAATACACCCGAATGGCCGCCAATTGGACTATCATGAAATTCCCGGAGCAAAGTGGAGATGAAAGGAGTCTTTGGGTAGCACCAACTGGCCCTTGAACAAAAGACGATCCTACTTGAAGGTAAAACCTGGAAAAGAACTTGTACCTTGCTGAATAGTAGAGATGATGTGGGTCAAACGACTATCCTGTAAGACCCTGTTGATGTAACTCAGTGAGGTCCAAAGGCTGGTGGATGGTTAGCATGGCAAGTGAGGGTTCTGTCGAAACTCGAGAAAGAGCATCCACGGCTTTGTTGGCTGCCCTTGGCTGAAACTTAATCTCAAACTCATAGCCAAGCAATTTGGTGAGCCATTTTTGGTGCTCGATACTCACCAAATGATGTTCAAGCAAGTACTTCAAGCTGCGTTGGTCTTAAGGCACGATGAAACGACAACCCAACATATACGGCCGCCATTTTTGGACTCCAACACAATCGCCATGAGCTCGCGCTCGTAGACGGTCTTTAGCTGCGCTTGTGGTGACAGAACATGACTGAAAAAGGCAACAGGTCGTGATTCTGCATAAGCACTGCGCTGAGACCATAACCAGAAGCGTCTGTTTCCAGCATAAATAGTTGAGAGAAATCGGGCAAAGCCAACACCGGCACCGTCGTCATTGCTTGCTTGAGGCGAAGAGAAGCCTCCTCTGCTGCTTCGGTCCAACTGAAATTGTCCTTGAGTTGTTCCGTTAAGAGTGAAGCAATGGCTCCATAGTTGGCTACAAACTTGCGATAGTATCCCGTAAGGTTGAGAAACCACGCAGTTTGCGAATATTATGAGGAGAAGGCCAATCAAGCATGGCTGCAATCTTACTTTTATCGGCTACCACACCCTCCCTAGAAATTACATGTCCCAAATACTAGAGCTCATATTGGCCAAAGCAATATTTCTTACGATTAGCATAAAGCTGGTTGGTCTGTAAGATGGCAAAGACAATTTGCAAATGCTGGACATGTTCTTCCATAGAAGAGGAATAAACCAATATATCATAAAAAAAAAAAACTAACACAGATCGCCTCAAATGGGGCTTGAAAATCTCATTCATCAGGGCCTGAAAAGTGGCGGGTGCGTTGGTCAGCCCGAAAGGCATTACGAGGAACTCATAATGACCTTCATGAGTACAATAAATTTAGAGGAAAGAGAAATAATCTATTCATTGAAAAAAATGAATCAAGGGTACAACATTAAATATGAAAAACTTGGCATCAGAATCCCTAGGAATTAGTGACTGATTTCTGACTTTCCTAATCTCACTTTCCTGATTCTGTTTTTTTTTTTTATATAAAAAATCTAACCTAAACACTCCTAATTTACCAACACTCCCCCTCAAGTTAGTGCATAGATATCTATCATGCTCAACTTGCTAACTTAGAACTCAAATACTCATCTTAACAGTCCCTTGGTGAGAATATCTACTAATTGCTGAGTGGTAGGAACAAACGGTGTGCAGATAACACCTTCTTTGAGCTTTTCCCTTATAAAGTGCCTATCGATCTCGATGTGCTTTGTCCTGTCATGTTGGAACTGGATTGTATGCTATGCAAATTGCTGCCTTATTACCACAATACAGTTTTATAGGAAAATTGACGGGCATCTTAAGCTCCTCTAAAATCCTCTTTAACCACAGCATCTCACAAACTCCTTGTGTCATTGATCGGTACTCAGCTTCTGCACTACTACTGGCTACCACACTGCTTCTTGCTCCGCCAAGTAACTAAATTGCCCTATAGGAATGTGCAATATCCCGATATTGATCTCCTGTCAGTGATTGAACTTGCCCAGTCTGCATCGGTATAAACCTCGATTCCTCTTTTTTCGTTTTTCTTGAAAAATAGCCCTTTTCATGAAGTACTCTTTAGATACCGTAGGATCTGATACACCACTTAAAGGTGCTCCTCACAAGGTGAGTGCATGAGCTGGCTAACCACGTTTATTGCAAAGGCAATATCTGGTCGAGTGTGTGATAAGTAAATCAACTTGCCTACCAGTTTCTGGTATCTACCTGTGTCCACTGGAACGCCTTCTTTCACCTCTGCAAGTTTGGTGTTAAACTCCATTGGTGTGTCCGATGGCCTACATCCACACATTCTCGTTTCTTCTAAAAGATCCAGTACGTATTTGCGTTGTGACACCACAATACCTTTCTTCGATCTTGCAACCTCCATCCCAAGAAAGTATTGCAGTGGTCGCAGATCTTTAATCTCAAACTCAGTGGCTAGGCATTGCTTCAATATGCTAATTTCTTCCAAATCGTCTCCTGTCAGGATTATGTTGTCTACATAAACTATTAAAATTGAAATCTTGCTTTTAGTGGAGCTTTTCACGAATAGAGTATGATCAGACTGTCCGTGGTTGTACCCTTGGCCTTTAACAAACTTTGTGAATCTCTCAAACCAGGCTCTAGGTGATTGTTTGAGGCCATATAATGATTTTTTTAGCCTGCACACTTTAGATCCAAACTTCTTCGTGAAACTAGGTGGAGCTTCCATATATACTTCCTCAGCTAAATCTCCGTTGAGGAAAGCATTCTTCACATCTAGTTGATGGAAGGGCCAATCAAGATTTACCGAAACTGATAGGAGTACCCGCACAGTATTCAACTTAGCCACTGGGGAAAACGTTTCTGAATAGTCTATCCCATAGGTCTGAGTGAGGCCTTTCGCTACAAGCCGATCCTTGTATCTTTCCAAAGAACCATCTGAGTTGTACTTCACTATAAACACCCACTTACAGCCAACAATTGTCTTCCCTTGAGGCAGGTCTACCTTCTCCCAAGTAGCATTCTTTTCCAGAGTTCTCATCTCCTCATATATGGCCTCTTTCCATTCAGGAACAATTAGAGCTTCTTGTACGTTGTTTGGAATGACAACACTAGACACTTGTGAAATAAAATATGAAACGAGGTTGACACATTTTTGTAAGATAGGAAGTTAGATTGAGGATGTTTAGTACAAGACCTAACACCTTTCCTAAGAGCAATTGGGAGATCTAGACTCTCAAAATGACTCAAAAGTGTTTGGCTTAGAAATACCTGGAGGATTATTGATCACATGATCTAACTCTTGGTTGGATTCTTGGCAGTGCTGCAAGGTGGTGATCTCCTTTCCCCGTCTACGATGATTTTTCTTTGAATAGACAAGACCTTTGTATCGTTTCGCACACATCTCGGTTGTTTCACGACTTTGATCGTGTAATGGCATTATAGAAGGCAGTCCATTAACCTTAGTATCTAATGCATTTTGTTCCCCTGACTTAGGAATCTCAACTTCACTCACCTTAAATACCTCCTCACGATTTTGGGAAGAATGTTTTTGGGAAGAATTTTCAGATAAAACATTTAAAAACGAATCTTCACTATTGCTCTCCCCCTGAAGATGAGAATCGGTGTAGTAAGATTGGCCTTCAAAAAAAGTGACATCCATGGTGACAAACATTTTTCGCAATAGTGGATCAAAACATTTGTATCCTCTTTGATTTGCGGGATAGCCGACAAAAATACACTTTCGTGCTATTGGATCAAGTTTTCCACATCTAGGGTAATGGTTGTGAACAAAGGCAATACTACCAAAAATTTTCAAGTAGGAAAACATTCGTTGAAGAGATTTATGGGAGTTTTAAAGTTCATAATCCTTGTGGGCGGCCGATTGATCAGGTAAGTGGCTGTTAGGATTGCTTCACCTCAAAGATATTTTGGAACCTTAGTTGAAAAACTTAAGGCTCTTGCAACTTCTAAGAGGTATTTATTCTTTTTTTCAGCTATACCATTTTGTTGAGGTGTATTATTACAAGAACTTTGATGTACAATCGCTTTTTCAGCAAAAAATTTCCCAAAACATTATTAAAATACTCTTTGCCATCATCACTCCAAAAGATCTTAATCTGTGTGTGAAATTGTGTGAAAATCATTGCGTAAAAATTTTTGAACACAATTTCAGCATCAGGCTTGTCTTTCAACAAAAAAACCCATGTGACCCTAGTGTGATCATCAATAAATGTGATAAACCAACGTTTGCCAGAAAAAGTTACCAGTCTTGAAAGATCCCACACATCACTATGAATAATAGTAAAAGGTTTTGAGCTTTGGTATGGTTGTGGGGGGAGAAAAGCACGGCGATGTTTGGCCAACTCACAAAATTCAGATTGAAAATCAAAAGGATTTTTATTCATAAATAACTTAGGAAATTAATGCTTTAAATATTGAAAATTCGTATGTCCCAAATGATAATGCCATAACATAATTTTATTGTCACTATGTACTGAAATAGAATTGAAACAAGTCCGCTGATCTTGCCTTCCAAAGGTTGATTCGTCTTCAAAGAAATAAAGGCCCCCATCTTGTCTAGCACTGCCAATCATCTTTCCCGAGGTTAAATACTGAAAAACACACTGAAGAGAGAGAATTAACTTGACAAATGTGATCATGTGTCAATTTGCTGACAGGCAAAAGATTGTAAGACAATTGAGGAACATGGAGGACATCTCTAAGAGTAAGACAAGGAGAAATAGCAATTGTCCCTTTGCTAGCAATAGCTGTGAGAAAGCCATATGCTATTTTTACTTTGTGATTGCCTACACATGGTGTATAAGAAGAAAACAATTGAGAGGACCCGGTCATATGATTGGTTGCACCCGAATCTAATATCCAGGAGCAACTAACGTTGATATGAGCAAGAACGGCGGTAAGGTAATTATCTGATTGTTCTAAAGAACAAGAAAGGTTAGAGTTTACTGTTGGTGGAGACTGAAACATTTTGTACAGGTGTTCCATTAGTTCCCTAGTGAAGGGAAGAAAATTTGAGGAAGACTGCTGCCTTGAATCAGTGTTGATAGTTTGGAAAGCCCGAGCCTCACCACTTGGTTTCTTCTTCCAGTTTGCTGGCTTACCATGGAGCTTCCAATAGGTGTCACGAGTGTGCCAAGGCTTCCGACAATGATCACACCACGGTCTCTGTTTGCCTCCTTGATTGTCACCATCTGGATCGGTTCCACAAACCACAAGGGCAGACGAATTAATGTCAGGTTTTGGGTCCTCACTTTTCTTCAACATGACCTGTCTTCGAGCCTTCTCCCTCCTTACTTCGGAAAACACCTCCCTAATGGAAGGTAAAGGTTTGCGTCCCAAGATTCGACCCCGAACCTCATCAAGATCTTTATTCAAACACAAACACCCGATCCCACTGAATCTTCTTCTTGTTCCGAACACTATCATTCGGACTTTCCCAGTCTTCTTGTTCAAATAAATCAAGCTTCTGCCAAAGCATCATCATCTCGTTGTAATAAGCCGTGACTTCTAGATCACCCTGCTGCAAACGCAACATCCTAGCATGCACTTCGAAAAGCTGTGAATGATTTTCCATGTCTAAGTATGTATCGCGAACGGCCTTCCATACATCACGGGCTGTTGGAAGGAACATGAAGGGCTTCCCAATAATCGGTTCCATGGAGTTGATTAACCAGGCAGTGACCATAGAATTCTCTGAACTCCATTGCTTCCGATTTAGGTTATCAGTAGCCGTCGGCTTCACTTCACCAGTCAAGTAGCCAAGTTTCCCTTTCCGTCATTGACAAGACGGACTAATTGAGACCATTCAAGGTAGTTTTTTCCATTCAATTTATGAATGGTAATTTGAAGAGAACATTCGGTAAGAGAATCAGTCGAAATCGGCTGTGAAACAGATTGAATTTCCTCTGAGGAAGGCACGCCACTGGTGGCCTCCGATGAAGTGGTTTCGGAACCAATCATGGCGGCTTTGTAATTCATGATCGAGCCCTAGGGTTTTTTGCTGGCTTTGATACCATGTAAATTTAGAGGAAAGTAAAATAATATCTTTATTGAAAAAAAATGAATCAAGGGTACAACGTTAAACAGGAAAAACTTAGCATCAGAATCCCTAGGAATTAGTGACTAATTTCTAACTTTCCTAATTTCTAACTTTTCTGATTTTGTTTTAATTTAAATTTAATAAAGTCAAACCTAACCACTCCTAATTTATCGACAAGTACGAAAAACCATCTTCGGGACATCCTCCAGATGCACACGGATCCGATGATAACCAGATTTCAGATCCAATTTAGAGAACACACAAGCACCATGTAACTCATCTAATAACTCATTGATGAACAGGATCGGAAATTAATTCGGAACAGTCGCTTGGTTTAATGCACGGTAGTCAACACAAAATCTCCAACTCCCTTCTTTTTTCTTAACCAACAAACCAGGACTTGAAAATGGATTGGTACTAGGTTGGATTAAACCTGTTTGGAGCATCTCTCATACCAACCGCTCAATATCATCTTTCTGAACTTGGGGATACCGATAGGGCCAGACGCTATTCGGTGACGTACCATCCTTGAGCACAATAGCATGATTTCGAGCACGCTGCGGAGGCAATCCACTAGGCATCCAAACTGGTGCAACAACGACTGTAATTCCACCGGCACAACATCGGACCTGGTGCTACCCTCCACGATAAGGGTGCCCAACTCCAAAATCATACTCTCTTCATCACTCCGGACCACCTTCAACATGGATTTCAGTGACACTAGAGACTTGCAGAGGTTGGGATCACCTTGCAAGGTGACTTGAGTCTCACCCAACTTGAACTTCATGGTGAGTGTATGCCAATTAACATGCATCCCACCCAAGGAATCAAGCCACTACATCCCTAGTATGACATCGGAACTCCCCAGCTCAAGAGGAAGAAAGTCCTCGATGATCTCCACCTCCTGCAATGACAGCACACCTTTGCACACACCATCTCCATGCATCGACAAACCAGTTCCCATCAAAACCCCATAACCCTTTGTAGAGACCCTTGGGATGGCCAATTTCTTGACCAAATCCATAGAAATAAAATTATGAGTTGCCTCCGAATCGATGAGAACAACTGAGACCTGATCATACCCTTAAGCTTCATTGTTTTCAAAGCAATCAACCCAACCCCAGAATTAAGGGAAACTTCAACCAGATCACTTACCCCAATCTCCTCGCCCTCAGTCTTCTCAGCTCCTTCTCTCGTTTCGCTTGTAATTCGGAGTCAGTGAGACGGCGGAAAGGAAAATCACCCTTGAAGGCGAAGGTTTATCCATCGCAGCTGTCGGATGAGTCCAAGTAGTGAGAGGCGCCTTAGTAGAACCACTAGGGTTAGCAATTGGGACTCGGTCCATACCCGAAGCAGCTGGGCCTTTGGGCTGTCGTAGAGATTTGTTCTTGTCTTCAATCCGCTGGGCAAGATCCATAATCCGATCCAACCCGTTGGGTTGCATGTGTTGCAACATCCGGACCTCAGCCCAGATCTCGAGTTTCAACCCGTTAATGAAGTTCCCCCTAGGACTGAATCTGGAATATTCTCCAACGGAGTTGCATAGAGTTCGAACTGGCGTCGATAATCCCTCACCGTGCCGTCCTGTTTCAACACCAAGAACTATTCACAGATTGTTCCCTCCTGAGTTGGTTGAAAACGCTCCATAACCATGGATTTGAGCTCCGCCCAATTCTGAATCGCGCGCCGACTGTCCTGCCACTGGAACCACTCTAGGGCCTTGCCGTCGAGGCTGATAACTGCTGCCTCGAGTTTCTCTGACTCAGACATCTGATTGAGAGAGAAAAATCGCTTAGAACGGTAGATCCAGCTATCAGGATTCTCCCCCTCGGTGGATCAACGGATTTTGTTGTGGGCTTCCCCAAATAAATCCTTAAAAATTTCCCGTTCTCCTTGATTGTGCTGAATTTGAGGATGTCTTGGGGAATTAATGCCTTTTTGGTTGCAGTTTTTCTTTCTTTTAGTGCTGTTTTGTTTTCTCTGTTTCTGTTTCATTCTCGTCCTCTTTCCTTTGTATTTGATTTTTTCAATATTGAAAGGAAGTTTTATTGTATAAAAAAACATATAGCACCAAAAAAACAAAATTACATGTAAAGCAACAGAAAATGATTAGTGGAAGAAAATCTGGCATCTAATGTGTTTCCCCCTACTTTTGCAGTAAGCTGTCATTTTGTTTTCATCCTTTCATTTCAGATAAAGTTTATTGCCTATGAATACTTTCATGGTTTGTTACGTTTGTATTTATTTATTTTATTTATTTTTTATTTTTTTAATGGAAACTTGTGTAATGTGGTAATACACTTCACAAAACCCGCTCAATAGTTTTGCTCAGAAATCCATGAAGTTGACAGGATTAAAAAGTTCATGCTAGGTGTTTGTTGCACTACTGATTTCCTATATTTGGAGCAACCACTACCAATTCTTGCTTGCTTTAAGTTGGTGTTTCAGTTGCTCGCAAGAATCAAATCAGGTTAAGAAAACCAGAAATACAAAGTGATGACTATTTAATTTTAGCTCAAAGCGTCGGTATTTGGTGCAGCAAATAGGTGTTTGGTTGCTGATGACAGTGCACAGATTGATTCTTTCAATGTTAATTCTTCATGCAAAAAGTTTGAAACGTTTAATAATATCCTCCTCCCAAGAAATTATCTATTGCCAGTAGTTGGAAAAAAAAAATGAAAAAAATGTTATTTATGTTGTTACAAATGTTTGACCATTCTCCTTTTCACCACGTCGCTACCAAGAACCTGGATCATTTTTCCTAGAGTTTGGATGGGGTATCAAGCTTACAGCAGGCAACCATTTTTTGCATTGTTCATTATGGATGGAAAACTCAATCTTCTGTTAAAAAAAAAAAAAAAAAAACACTGTTATGTGGGACATTCAGAGTTTTGTTGCAATTTTCGGAATCAGGAATAATTATTGTTGTTGTCGCCGTCGTCATCGGAGTACCATGCGTGTGTGGGTGTGTGAATGTGTGTGGAAATTATTATATTTGAGCTATAAGATTTACTGCATATTAGATATAGGAGTGGTTTCTTTTTTTAGACCTCGAATTCAATTTCTATTTTTCTATATATTTCTTGTCAACGGCCTGGTGGAGGATTTGATGGGCATGGGAGACTCTGTGTTTCTGAGCGCCTGCCGCAGCTTTTCCAACTACCCCCTCATGTGCTGACCTTACTGCATGCCATTGCCGAACATCCTGGGTTGTGGCCCCTTCCTTGTCTTCAGTAAGCTCTATGGCGTCTTCTCAGCCATCCTTGCCAATCTCTACCTCTTAGAGGGCAGAAGGATTAGTTTTTGGGGGTTTTTCAGCTATTGTTCTCAGCCTCCTCCTTGTCTTTGGCAACCTCGACGGCATCTTCGCCCTCTACCTCTTAGCTCTTGAGATTTTAAAGACCTGATCCCAAATAAGGAAATTTATTTGGCCAAAAGTTGATAAAATTTTAAAAAACTGAACAATGTTTTTGGCATATTTATGAATTCTTTATTTTTTATTCTTTTTAATTGGATGCTTATGCCTTGATCTGCCTTGAGGCTATCCCTCTCCTCGATTGGGCAAAGGCCCTCGGTTCCTGTTTGACTTTTTAAATCATTGGTTGTTGTTGTTCAAAAAAGTCCATTTTATTGTAGTTGGTTTAGGTTTTACTACTCAGTAAGTCTGGGTATATTCCAGAATGTCGACTGCAATTGCCCATCTGCATGACATATTTTATGATGTCCCACTTTTGAGTTAACAACATATTTTAACGCGTTATGCAATTATTATGTAGTTTTGATGAGTTCTTAATGGACATGAAGCAAAGTAAAAGGAAAAATATACGCCAAGAAAGGAAAAAGGTTAGTTCTTTGAAGCCTGTTTTAAATCTTCTTATTAGATAAATGGTTTACTAGTAATACTAGGGACATCAAATTCTTGCACAAACTTCCTTACACCTAGTGATTCATCTTAAAAATGAGTGATTCAAAAATATTGCAACAAGACTGGTATTTGAAAGTTGGTGTTCCTAGATTCATTCATTTTTGTTCAAGGAATATCAACGTGTTTACCTACTTTATAAGGGGAGTATATGAGAAATCATCAGGGCCTTGGGAAAATTTCTTTGTTGCTAGAAATGGCTGTGGTCAGAAGTTTCATGGTGATGTCGGAGAGAATACCCGTGACTGGTGTTGGAAAAGTATATATGGAAGCTTTTTATCTGGCTTTTGTCATTTGAGTAGTGTATGAAACACTCAAAGACGGTTCAAACAAGCTAAGGGAAAAAAAGTGATGATATATTGCTTAAATTCAATCATTCATTAAGCAATTGCTCTACAAGAGAAGATGTGCATCAACGAAGTGAATAGGTGAATTATAGATTCGAGTAGGTATAGCTAAGAAAGATCAGTTTGCCAGACATTCAGTATTCAATAGCTCTATCACACCTAAGAATCTGTGGACATATTTTGCAGGCAATTAGTAAACTTTTGTCATCTCGTGCACTTAAAATCATCATTCATAAACTTTCAGAAATTTCTATTTACGTTCTTCATTATTACACTTAAAAAACATTGTTCTTTCACTTTTATAGTTATTAAAGGTGCTCGTAGATGTCAGGTTTATATTTTTACTTCTCATCTTCTAATGAACAGATGGAAGTTGATTGATTTGTGATGTAATGCATTTCTTATGCAAAGAGATGTTTTTTCTATTTTATACACTAGGTACGAATAAAATGGATGAACTTTCCTTTTGCAGATTGTGCAGCAGAATTTGACTGTGAAACGGCTTCGGGGTCATGAAATAAAGGTACTTCACTTAATACTTACTCCTGATCCCTAATAGATGTTGAATTCAATATGTATCATAATTCATAAACAATTTCATCCGCTGCTTAAATGTGGTATGTATGTCCATATATTCGCTGATAATTGATCAATTACTGGGTATAGAGCATAAGGTATCCTCTCCAAAAAAAAAAAAAAAAAAAAAAAAAAACGAGGAAACAAAGCATGGACATAAATCAAACATAAAGCTAAGGAGCCAAAAACCAGAACAGTAGAACACTCAATTTCTAACTTAGCTCTCCAGTTTTGGACTAGTTTAGCAAAAAGGAAAGTCCAAGAAAGCTTTGTCCATCGAAGCCCTCAGTGGTGCTAGGGATATTTTTATCTCAAATATATCCATCGTCTCCATTTCCTTTTCTAAAAAAAAATTTTGGCGTTCCTCTCCATATAGAGCAACTAGAGTAATCCTAGCACTATTCTCCTCCATAGAACTATCACCGTTCTGTTGGAACCAAAACCCCACCATATTTTCCACCATTACCGACTTACATTCGGCTGAAAAACTCTAGAAATCCTGCTTCGTTCAGTAGCTTCTCCACAAGAGTCTAGCGACCTTGCAATGTAAAAGAATGTTATAGATTGTTTTGCCACTACTTCTACATAGAACACACTTAGAAGGAGACAGAGCCAAATGAGGATTTCTCCTTTGTACCCTATCACAAGTAATGAGATTCCCATAAAAAACCAAATAAAATTCTGTGGGCGACACTGGATTTCCAAATGAAATTGAAAGGTTCAAAGATGGGGTTTATATATTTGTCCATGGCAGTCTTGTTTAAGCTAAATATGTGTGCAAGGCAATTCCATATGTGGTTCATTTTTGTGAAAAAACTTTCAATTAGTGTTTTCATGTTGCATGCGGTTGTTCTAATGCCGCTATCTTGGAAGTCTCATATATGATTTTGTAGTGGCTTATCTAAAGTGCACATAGCAGTATGACAAATTATAGATAAATATAACACTGTAATGACGATTCTGAAGGCACATTCAAATAATTTTCCCAGTGAAATCTTACATATTTTAAGCGTGCTAAAATTCTCTGTTTAGTTTATCAGTTTATATGAAAGCAAGAGAATGAACTTTCCGAAATGCTTGGAGATTTATACTTTTTTTATTTTTATTTTTTAACCCATTCAAACTTTATCCCTTGTTCAGTCTTATTTGGCAGTGATATAGCTCATAAGTTCGTATCATTACACTTGGAAAAGAAGAAAGGATTGAGATTATAGGTTAGCTAAGATATTAAATCTCCAGAAACTAGTGTATATAGCAGGATGTAACATCATGGAATTTTCATTACACACGTATATTTATCCAAGTCAAAATACTTCAGAGTTTGGATATGCTAGATTGGGATGCAAGAAGACAATAAGGGAAAATTAATCAAATATAAGAATGAAAACCATGAACAAACTATAATAAAGCTTCAAGTAAATGTCCACCAAACGTAGTATAGAAACCTCTATGATTCTCTGATAGGAACCGGGAAATATAAATATATTGTTGACTCAAATTGGAAAAATATCAAGATAACAGGTAGTTTCGAGGACCCCCTAGCCTCCCAATGGCCTCAGCCTTAGCCAAACCCTCACAATCACAGAATACTCATTCACATATCCCTCCAATAACCACTCAACCCCTTTTTATACTAACTATCCTAATCAGCTAACACTAATACTTAGCTACTAACAAGAATATTCAGCTACTAACTCTGGGTTCCTAACATTCTCGAAGAAAAAGGGTGCACTATATGTTGGCGGTTATTAATTTTCTCGACAACAATGTCGAAGGCATGTTGTCTATCAAAAATTTCTGTTTGACTACGTTATGTGCCACTTTCCTTCCTCGTTATTTCTCATTGATTTTAATGTTTGTTGTTGAAATTCTTTGAAAAATAGTTACCCATGTATGGAATTTTTTTTCTTCAATTAAGAAATTCTTAAGTATTAGATATAACTGGCTATACTGTGGGCCTTATCTCCTGTAAAAACTGTCTCATTTACTTTGCTTTTTATGTGTTTTCTTCTACAGGCTAGTCACTGGGATTCCTTTTATAAGTTCTACAGGAACACTACAGATAACAAGTTTAGTCCCCATCATTAAACCTCTTTTCTTGCTTTCAGTGACGTTTTGGAATTTGAGATAAGTGAGAGCAATGAACTTTTCGTGCTTTATATCTTTTTTTTGGAAAAATTCTACAATCAGAAGTTGGACCATCTTAAATAGTGTGTCAATTGTTTTTTGATAAGAAAATATTGTGTCCATTAATCCACAGGTGGGGTAGTCCTTATCTAACTAGGGATTTCTTTCACATCATGGCCTCAAAGATGGGAGATCAGGTACTTCTTGTTGTTGCCGAGGAAGGGGACGAATTTGTTGCAGGAGCTCTTAATCTTATAGGAGGCGACACTCTGTTTGGGCGCCTATGGGGATGTCACCAACGGACATACTATCCAAGCTTGCATTTTGAAGCCTGCTATTACCAGGTTAGTTAATTGGCAGTGATCAAATGTTTGTAACCTTATTCTTTAATTAGCATTGATATGATGGATATCTCTCTCTCTCTCTCCCCTTTTTTTTTTTTTTTTGGGTCAACAGAATATATGATAATTTTGAAAAAAAAAAAAAAAAAAAAAAAAAAAAAGAAAGTTCGTAGAATTGGCTATGATTTTTTTTTTTTTTTTTTTTTTTCCAATTTATTACAGGCAATAGAAGCTGCTATAGAGCTTAATCTCAAGACAGTGGAGGCAGGAGCCCAAGGCGAGCACAAGATTCAGCGTGGTTATCTGCCCGTGACAACTTATAGCTGCCATTACCTAACGAATGAACATTTCAGGATGGCCATAAAAGACTTTCTCGAGCGTGAAGCAGCTCAGGTTAGTATAATTCATGTTCTTTTTGTGGAATCACAATTTGTCTCGCTAGTTAAAGCAGCAACATAAATATAGACCCGAATTTGGTTTCTTTATAGAGTCATTTCAAGCATGGGTTCAACTATGGAGTTGAGATTACTTACTTTTGGCTTGAGAAATAATATTTCTTGCAAAGAAAAAGAAGATATGGAGTTTTAAATGCATTTAATGTCCGAGTAATACTAGGAGCACCAATCTAGGCGAGGTGAGATATTTTTGGCACACAATTGAAGAAACAAAATTCACACTTAAATAGACGCAATTCGTACTTAAGAATACTTGATGTTTCAAAAAATTAACAGATCAGGCCATAGGAGTTGGGGTATAAATTTTCAACCTCATCCGTTCTTATTTCCTTCCCTACCACTCTCACAAGTTATAATACGAAGTTTCATGGCATTGGTTTCTTCTTTTACAGGATAAAATTTACCATGTAAATTTGTTCTCTTTCGCTGTTTTCGCTCCTATACGATATCATTCTGGTTCATCTATAATACTTCAAATGGTTCTAACTTGCAGGTTAAGCTAGTTATGAAACTGTTGCATGAATCTGGCCCTCTCAAGGAAGGTATAGATTAACACCACCAACTTTGTTTTCTGTATTTGTAAATGTCTCTTGATCTTTATGCCTTTTTGTACTTAATAGTGAAAAACATTGCACCTTCAACAAAGGGGCATTCTTAAAAGGAAATTATGTATATTTCATTTGTAGCTATGTTGGAAAAATATTGAAAATTCTGTAAAATTATTACCTATTTGGCAATTGAATTTCTATAGCGTTCCAAAATCTTCACAACTTCCTTGCAATTGTCCTTTCTTGAGTCAGTTAGTGTGTGAGCACCATTGAATCGTCATGAATTCTTGAACTTTTCAAGAATATGAATCCCAAAATTAACAGTTTTCAAAATAATTGAAGTAAATAGTAGATTTTTAAAATATTTAGAGGAAATAGTAGATTTATCAGGTAAATGATTTATTTAAGTAAGATTTTCTAGGTAAATGTTTTATTTACGCCTTGTAAATATGTTATTTATCTAGTAAATTTTCTAATTTGCCTGGTATATTTGTTATTTGGTTCAAATATTGTAAAGACATTGCTATTTATTTTAATTATTTTTGTAAAATGCTGTTTACTACAATTTCCCATCAGGAAATATAATTGCATTATGTTGTCCGATCACAAGATAAATATTCCATAATTCTCATAGAGACATGTTGGCGCGTGCCCTGCTATTTTGAGAGATCCGTGTGAACGCACCTAAATATAGAGGGAGGTCCGTATGGGGCTATCCAACTCTCTCACGATAACATATTGAGTAACACCATTTTATTTGAATGCATCATAAATTTTGAGGAAGTTCGCTGACTGGGTGTTTGGCTTGTCGTGGCTTGATCTGGAAGTTGTTGGCTTGGATAAGCGGGCACCTTATTCCGGAAACTGTCTCAGTGACCACAGGAGGGATAGGCATAGCAGCATATTCACGTAGTGCTCGATTGTTCTCGGCTTCTTCTCTTGCATCAGCCATGGTGTCTTCTGACTATCCAAAAGCTTCTCTCTTTTCCTTTCTGTTCCATCGGCAAGTCCACTATATCTCATAATCAAAATGTATTAACTCGCAGCTTGTTGACTGTCTAGCGAGAACTATGCCTGCAAAGAACCAAAAAAAAAAAAAAAAAAAAAAAAATTTAATTTAAAACTAGAGCCATTTGGTGTCGATATTAGTAAATAAATAAAAAATAAAAAATCAATCCCCGGCAATGAATCCAAAAACTTGTGAATTTTCTAGATACAAGTGTAATTTATCGCAAACAAGTAATAAAAAGTTAGTAGAGTAATGTTCTCACAATAATTGTTTTTCTTACTAATTACCAAATTACTAATACCTCTTAACTTTATTTGAAGTAATTTGAAAAGAAGTCAATACGGCAGAAGATAAAAATAACAACCTAAAACTAAAAGAAAATTGAAGCAGAATCAAAAAAAGATGAAAACTCGAAGTGAATACACTATAAGGTTTCCAATTTCACCGTGACTAATATGTATTGATTATATTCTTATTAATCAAGTTTACTATCCTAGTTAGTAGTTGAGAATCTCTTATTTTTCACTAGTCTTTTCCAAAACTGAACGAAAATACCCTTAAAAGCTAATTCACTATATTCCTATGTGAATTAAAACTAGGGAAAATTCTTAGGTTGGTCCCTGATCTTTCAATCTTGTGCAACTTTGGTCATTGATCTTTTTTTTGTAACTGGAATGCCCCTAAACTCTTAAAATATTGCTACAATAATCATTTTTATTAATTTTTGGATGAAATCCATAGGTTAGCATCACTTTTTGATCAAATTTCTGATGGATAATGGAAATGACTATTGTTGCAACATTTTAATAGTTTAAGACATTACCTGTTCTTTTTTTATTTTTTTTATTTTTTTTTTAGCTGAAATGATTATAAACTATTAAAAACATTATCACAATAGTCCTTTCTATTATTTTTTTTAATGGAATCCGTTAGTTAGCACCACTTTTTGATCAAGTTACAAACAGATATTGTTCAAAAATTAAAGGAAATGACTATTGTAGTAACATTTCAAAAGTTTAAGGGCATTCCAACTACGAGAAAAAAGATTAGGGACTAAAGTTGCATAAGGTTAGAAGTTTAGGGATTAAATGAGAAATTTACCCTTAAAACTAATAACAATTCATTAAATTTTATGGTTCTCAATTAATGACCATACAAGCCATGAAAGTATATTCCTATCTCATATGAAACTTATGGCATGCAACATAATAAACTAAATACATAAATCTCCTTCCAATTTCATTATGATTTTTAGACAACTAAATAGTCATTGGTTATTTAGAAGTACTAAAAGCAGGGAAGAATATTTAAAGATAAAAAAATAAACTACTAATTAATTTGAAAAAGAAGAAATCAAAATATTATAGTTAGGCTACATCGTATCCTAAAAGAAATTGATTCATAACTAAACTAGTAAAATCGACACCATAATCACTCGGAGCAAAACTTGAAAAGAAAAAAGAGGGTGAAAAAAAAAGTAGAAGAAACTTCTCCCGCTGCTGAAAAAAAAAAAAAAAAAAAAAAAAAAAAGAAGCTCCTGCTCGCTTTCTTCCTGCCAAATTATCTGTTCAAATAATTTTATAAATAAATTCATAAAGTGACCTTTAGACCAGTTAGAGAATCGGTTAATAGCTTGCCTAATTTCGAATTGCCTGCTTGGATAATTATGGACTATAATCTTATAATTTATATGGATTTTTATTGACACGTTATTTAAATATGTCAACTAAGCGAAGCTACAAAATGTTGGGAAATATTTTTCTCCATCTTTACAACGAATTTCCGGTGTCTTGACCGCGTTATATGGGAAACTGCAGTATTTTTTTTTAGGATTTTGGGTTAAACTATGATTTTAATCTATGAAATTATGAGTTAATCGTAACATGGTAATCTTACTATTATTAATTATATTATGTTTTTTTACGATCTTTTACAAAATAGTTACGGTTTCATGACTTGAAAGGTTTTTTATTACGATATTGGGGCACGTTCAACACTCAAGAATTCGAAGAATAACAAATTAAATTCACAAAAAAGAATCAAATTACAGGGAATTAAATTTTAGAATAACATTAAATTTTAGAACCTTATGATTCTGATAATAGAAACTTTATAATAGATAGTTATGAATTTTGTACCAATTGTCATCCCTCCAGCAAAGTTGATCGTAGACTTGGGATGACATTTCATGCTCTGATTATCTCTTAAGAAAATTCTGTCTTACCATGTGCTTTAAATACTATGTTGACTACTTTTTGTGAGGCTATGTTGTGCTCTTATGACATAGATTGGTAATACAAGTTGTCGGATAGATAAAGTGGTGTTTTAAAACTGGCGGGTTGTTTTTGGAAAAAAAAAAGTAAAATATCTAAAACATTTTATTAGAATATTCCAACGATAGACGACGGTGGCTAGAGCGTCCGACCATTCATGTTGAAAATTAAAAATATTCTAGCAAAAAATCCAAAATATTATAATAGAGTATTCAAAATTCTCTATTAGAATATTCCAATCATCAACGACCGGTGCTGGAAATATCTGACCATTCATATTGAAAACTGTCATATTTTAGTAGAATATCCAAAATATTATAGTATAGTATATTGTATCCAAAAAACTCTACTAGAATATTTCAGTAAGAGACATCCAGCCGTCCATGCTCAAAATTAAAAATTATTCTAATAGAGTATCCAAAATACTCTACTAGAACATTTAGGCACTCAATGCCCGCAGCTAGAGCCAAACTTTCTACATTGCCGAATATACACTTTCTCTACGTTGTGGAAATCAATATTTCGGAAACTGCCAAATTTTCCACCTTTTTTTGAGTGAAAAGTAAATGAAATATTTTTTGCGACGAAAAAAGTCAACGTAAGATATCTTTGACACGTATAGCCAGCTGTATCCATGTTAGTAATTGCGATGACAAGTGTTGTCGCAACTAACAAGAATTGGCGTCAATTGGTACTTATCAGAATATTTATGACACCATTTCATTTAAAATAACAATCCACAATTTTCTAGCTTGTTGTGGCGACATGTCTACGCAAATATTAAGTGGGACGCGATGACTTATTATCGCAAATAGAATTGTAATGACTTTCTCTAGTCAAAGTAATGATACTTATTAACGATGACATATCGTTACAATGTAGCTCTTGTTAATGATGGCTTTTATTACGGCTAAAGAGTTATATTACAATTGTGTTTCTCCTATTTTTTAGGAGAGAGAATTTAATTTGGTTGATATTAGATGGGTGACAAATTTTATCTTATTAAGAAATTTTATTACTTATTTTAAATGCGGCCCACATCATTTAAATTTTCAAATACAATATTAAAACAGTGGAATTTAAAATTTAGAACTTAATTTCTTTTTTAAAATTGAATTATTGATCAGTAAAGGCACCGCCCCCTTTTTTTTTTTTTTTCCTCAGTTTGTACAGCTTTGTACGCCTTTCAAGCAAATCGGATTTGATGAAATCAACACTGTTAAAATGAAAAAAAAAAAAAAAAAAGTCCGTTTAGTGTATGACATTTTTCTTTTGGAAAATGTTTTCTGACTTTTTAAACATAGTATATTTAGTGTCTTTGAAAATGATATATTGTTTAATCTAAATACCAAAATTACCATATATTTAGTGTTTTTTTTTTTAATTTTTAATCTAAAAGGTTATGCTAATGATAAAATTTGGTATTTAGATTATTAAAAAAAAATACTCTTCAATAGAATGCTATATTTGATGTCAAATTTACCATATGTTAAGTAAATTTTATGGTAAATTTATCTCAACGTATTGCTAATATCAAATTCAACATTTGATTTTTGTTGGTTGTTTATTTGATTTTTATCATATAATTATTACAATGTTTTCAGTATTTTACTCTCTCTCTCTCTCTTTCCTTTAACAACTTTCTCTTATTCTTGTTTCCATAGAAATCTTTTTTTTTTTTTTTAATGGATTTACTTTCTTCACCAAATTTGTCCCTATAAAAATATATTTTTAAATATGTATTTAACTTCATTTTTTTTTTATAACCTAACATATGTGTCGAAAAATGTTTTTTGATTAAAAACTTTGATATTTGTATTTATAAAATAAATATTCAATAATTTTAGTATGTATGCGCTTCACACGTGCGAAACACGTGATTTTTACTAGTTTAAATACTAGATGTTCACCTCTACAAAGTTCTAAAACACAATAATAATGACAAAAAAGTATAAATAATATTAGAAATAACATTATGCATTGAAGTATAAAGTAGGATAATGCATTTCAAATTATTTTTGTAATAAATATAATATTGATATAGACCAATGTATTGGAGATGGTCTTACAGTTCAATTTATTGAATTGGAATAATATCCTTCCTTGGGTTTGTCTTCATTTGCTTTCTGGTCTATGCGCAATATTTAAATAGGATAAATTGCTAGGTTAGTCTCTGAACTTTTAATTATATGAAACTTTGGTTCTTGAACTTTTTTTCATAGTTGGAATGCCCCTAAACTTTTACAAAGTTACTGCAATAGTCCTCTACGTTAATTTTTGGACAGAATCCGTTAGTTAACATCACTTTTTGACCAAATTACTATCATATTCTGTTTAAAAATTAATAGAAATGACCATTATAACAATATTTTAATAGTTTAGATGCATTTCCTGTTCTTTATTTCGTAGCTGGAATAATCATAAACTATTAAAAACGTTATTTTTATTAGTCATTTTTGTTAATTTTTCGATGGAATCCGTAGTTAGATCCAAAAATTGAAGGAAATGAATATTGTAGTAACATTTTAAAAGTTTATGGATATTTCAGCTACAAAAAAAGGTTCAGAGACTAAAGTTAAACAAGGTTAAAAATTTAGAAACTAAATGAGCTATTTACTTATTTAAATATTTATACCAGATATTGTAAAATTTCAATTTTACTGTTTCATAAAACCAGCGAGTGAAAAATATTTTTTCATAAATTAAAAGATGTAATCTTTCTAAAGAGATGATAAAACTTTGATTTTTCTTACTAAGTGTGAAGTGTTGACTTTTCTTATAGTTTTGGAGAGTTATGCTTCTACCAGTTGCTTATGCATAAGAGTTATGACTTTTCTAAAAAGAGATTTATCTAAAAAGCTGAATTCGGGGGTGGAGGGCTTTCCGTTCCTCTATGAACTTGTTTTTATTCAATTTCACTTATAAAACTTTATAATTTTCTCATTTTTCTATATTAAAAATGATTTATCTTTATATCAATCATTTTAAAAATTTTATCCTTTAAAATACGTCAACATTAAAATAATAGGTTTACTTGCAATTTTATTGTTAGGTATTATCTACATGTAGAGTTGTGATTTTGAAAGGTTGTATGCTATAGAATGTTGTCGATAAATATTTTAACTATTACATCTGAATGTTTTATCATATATAGAAGATACCAACTGGTGTCTAGAAATAGAAACTAGTCATTTTTCCACTCATTATAAAGTGTACGGTTGTTCCATCCATTTTTCTAATAGAGAAATAAAGTTTCTCCATCTTAAGGTTTCGTTCAAACTTGGCGAACTCATATTCTCGTCATGGATCAAGTTAGGTGAATTATCTTTAATTAGGTTCCACTCATTATGTTTATTTATTTATTTTATTTTTTATTTTTACAAGCCGGATGGCAATCTTCCTCAACTCTGGCACCGAAGTTGTCGTCTTCTCTGACTACGACACTGGGCAATTAGGGTTAGGTTTGAGTTTTGGTTTTTTAGGACTGCTTTCTAATTAATTGGTTTTTGTTGTAGATAAGCAAAATAAAATAATTCATTGTAATTTGTTTTGTAATTTTTCATGTATTTACCATTATATAATGTAAATGCTGATTTATTTATTTTCTGTAAATACCTCGAAATTATCATATTTTATAGTATATACCTTATGTCAGGAAGTAAAAATTAATATTTACCAGTAAATAATTATCAATGTAAATTTAATAAAAATGGTTTTTTTAATAAAAAAATGGTAAATTTTTTTTTATATTCTCAATTTACATTTATTAATAAATACTACGATTTACTAATAAAAATTTGATTTTGTTGATAAGTTCATACTTTCTAAAACTAAGTAAATACCGGTAAATATTAAGATTTATTAATAAATACTAAGATTTACTTTACAAATTGATAAATTTTAAAATAAATAACAACGTAGATATTGATAACAATATATTTACTTATCTACTCGTAGATATAAATTTACTTGATAAATTGATAATTATTAAAATAATGTAAATTAATAGTAAATACTAAGGTTTTTTTAAGTAAATATTTTGATTTAATTTTAGAAACAATATAAATACTAGATTTACAAGTAAATATAATTACTTCACTCTACTTAATAAAATGATGAATAGCACATTCCCCGTAAATACACAAATTATGTAGTAAATATATTATTTAGAAATAAATTTATTTAATGATTTTTAAATAAAATTGTTTTTTTAATTAATGAATATCACATTATATAATATGTATCTTAAAAAAAAAAGTTAATTAAAGTGCCTTGTTTTCAATTAAAGTGCCTTGAATATCACATTATATTAATCCAAATTAAAGTGCCTTGTTTTCAATTTTTGAAACAATATTTTGATTTAATTTTTAAAAATTCCGTTGCGTAAATTACCCATTTTTCCTATAAGTGGTATCAGAGCCAACTCATGATTATGCCATATATATAAATTAGACGATCTAATTTTTTCCTTAAACTATGAATGGATTTAATATTTTTTTAGAGAGTGACATTCTAGGGTTTCTATTCTATTGTTATCAAGGATTATGTATAATGTATGTGGTTAGTTTAATTTTCTTACAAGCATGCTTAAATTTGCCGGTCATGGTTCCTTAGAATTTAGAAAAACTATATCTAAGATTTTTCATGTAATTAAAGGAGCGGTTTATCATCACCGTAATTTTCCCATGGATTTTTGCTTTTCTATTTCTTTGAATATTTAGAAAATTTGTAAACCGGAACGGTATAGGATTTTTTTTTTAAAATATAATTTATTCATGGAGGAGATGAAGATTGAAGACCTTAATTTATTTTTTCCCAAGAAAATTATTTATTTATTTATTTAATTTTTGATATTAGACAACTTAATGTGTGGAAGTTCTAATTCAATTAGGGTTTCATAATTAAAACCCTAATTAGAAAATTAGGACAAGGTACAAAAGGGAGGAACCAAGCTCCACATGGGGGCTTCGTGCGCAAACTAGCGCGCTCTGGCCAGACCCACAACAATTTTAAATCTCTCATTTAAATTTAAATTATGTATTAAAATATGTAATTTTAATTACATTTAAAATTACATATAATTATAAATGAGATTTAAAATTGCTTAAAATTTGAATTTTCTGGGATTTAAATTTTAAGGAATTTGTGGGATGAGAAATAAATGGTGGATACGCGTATAGATGGATACGCAAAGATGGAGTGAAATTCATGTCCCAAAGTATGCTTTTGATGTAATTTTGTAATATTTATTTTTCTTTTTTCTAGGATGGGACCATGACTAGGTTATTTATTTTTCCGTCATTTATTTATTCTATGTTTTGTCATGGATGGATGAATATGTTTGATGGATCTTTGTTGTACATATTTGATACATGTCATATAGGATAGATGAATGCCGCTCATGCTATATTAATCACACATGTCATCAAAAACTTGCATCGTTTTAAAATATTGAGTGTGGGAAAGGATTTCAAACAAAACCCATGGCCTCCATTGTTGATCCATGTGCGAAAGCATGGTAACGACTCGCCTCAGTTACGCCCTGACCACACCCCTCGGTAGGTGTTTACCGTCGTCAATATACTAGCTTGGATATCCTATGTTGGAAAACATGTTTGAGCATGTTCTATTTGGGACCATCCCTCGATGGCTCAAATAGCAGATGGATCAAATTTCGTAAACAATGGTTACACACTCAAGACTAATTTAATTATTAACCTTCCTTAGAAGCTCTGTTAATTAAATTGGTGGCCAAATAAATGGTTATTAATATATGTCTTAACCTTGGAGGATTTAAGGCAACATATATTAATTGGACGGGGTCCATGTTTTTGGCTATTTGTTTCATGATCATCCCTTTGTGGCTTGGAGCAATATATGCTAAAATTTACCGTTGCAATGCTGCATGTTTTTTTTTTTTTTTCTAAGTTTTTCATGTAGGAGCATATTTATGTTTTATTTATTAAATATTTTCTTTATATTTGCTTGTGCATTGATGTGATGATCATATATATTTATTTTCAGTTCAAAATGTTACCGACACCTCTGATTTTAATTCGTACTAAAAACAAATTAAATGGCGATGATTATAAAGACTAGAAAAGAAATTTGCAAATAGTTATTAGCTGTTAAGATTTTTATTTTTTATTTTTAATTCTACTGCATAAATTACCCCTTTTCCTACATAAGCCCCTTTGCTAGCAATTCCTCTACCTGGCGACGCAACTCTTCATGTTCACTTGGAATCATACGGTAGTGTGGTCTGTTGGGTAGGGCTGCACTCGGAACAAGATCAATTTGGTGTTGAATGTCTCGTAGTGGTGGTAACTCCTCTGGCAATTCACTAGGGAAAACACCAGCAAATTCTTCTAGTAGTGGTTTGACTGCGACGGGAATAGAACCTGTTGGATTCGCCTCCTTACTAACCAGGACATACACAGTGCCAGATTCTTCCATCTCGTCTGCAAACTTGCCAAAGACAGCAAATTGGTTATTGGTTTAGGACTGGTAGGCTATTTATTGGGTAGTAGCACAATCTTCTTCGACTGGAACAAGAAGCTGTAGGTATTATTGCACCCATCATGTTGACCTGTCTATCATATTGCCAGGGCCTCCCCAACAAAAGGTGACATGTGTTCATGACCATAGCATCACACAAAATCTGGACTTTATAGTTAGTCCCAATGGAAAAAGAAATCAAGGCCAGTTTAAAAACTGTTACCTCACTGCCTTTTGGGAGCAAGCTTATATGGCTTCGGGTGCTTCTCAGTCTTAAGACCTAGTTTCTACACGGCTTCCTCGGACACTCTGTTCTCACAGCTATCCGAATCAACCACAAATCAACACACCTTGCCATTAACTGTGCAGGTTGATAGGATAATGTTAGTGCACAACCACTCATCGTCAAAGCACTTTGAAAACAAACAGGATCGCCGAACCACCTGTAAAAGGCCAGTGTCACCTCCCACATACTCTTCATCTCCCACATTGTCGCCTTCGCCATCAGAAAATTCATCAAAAATAGCTTCACCAACGTCATCAACCCATTCGAACAGGTCATATGTTCCCACCAGTAACGATGGTCTTTTACCAACTTTCTTGCAATCATGTTGTTTGTGACTAGGTTCACCACAGTTATAACATCTCATATTTTTCGCAATTCTGGCTTGTTGATTTGGCACCGCAGGGGTAGCCTGAATCGAACTGCTATTAGCACCACTACAACTATTGTTGACTGGTCCACCACTTCCTCCAATAGGTGTCCCATAATTTGGGCGAGGCGTTTCTGAAAAGGTCCATCGACTAGACCTTCTCTCAATTTGCAGAGCTTTCTAGTACGCTTTAGAAACAGAAACAAGGTCAAACAAATTAACAAAGTCTTGAATATTTTGGTGCAAACCTCGAATATAATGGGTAACTGTCTGATCCTTGGAGTCGGAAATCTCATTTCTTGCCAATAGATGATAAAAGTCGGACGTGTATTCATCCACCATCCATGATCCCTGGCGCACATCTTGCATTCTTTGGTACATGTGGCGGACATAATTGTGGGATAGGAACGCCGCACCCATAGTTTATGTAGTTTGCCCTAACTGTTAATCTTTGACTTGCCTATCCTAGAATGTTGAAGTTTGTTTTGCTGCCACCTTGCGCTTGCTCGGCCTCTAAATCTAGTTGCCACCAATGGTACCATGTAGTCCTCTAGGACTTCCTTGAAATTTAGAATGTCGTTAACGTTGGCTATCTAGTCCAGGAACTCCTCCGGTTGAAGGCTGCCATGGAATTCTGGAATATCAATACGAATTTGAGTCTCCCATTGCCTTTGGTCATCTTGTGCTGTAGGCCTCCATGAGGGTCGTCAATAACGCCCTATATCAGGTTCCTCCTCCTCTTCCTCAAAATCCTCCTCCACATGTTGTGGATTTGGGTTTCTATTCAGATTCAAATTTCCCATTTGTGCTCATGAGAGCAAGGTGCGTTGCTCCTGAACTTGTTGTAGTTGTTCCTCCATCACCGCTAGACGATCTCGCTTGTAAAACTCCTCCAGGGCTACTCTTCTATGAGGCATGTTGTAGAAGCGTAACCTGGCTCTGATACCAAATGATGAATCGAAAGTATATATTATAATAGTAAAACAATAAAAATAAAGGGGATAGAGTAGTCAAACTGTTGATTCACTTAGAATACAAGAAAAACTCTTGAAAATCCGTTGATTCACACAGAATACCATAAATTGACATCAATATTCATTGATTCACAAAAATACCGAAAATTGGAGAGAAAAGAGTAAAACTCAAAATTTCATTCAAAAAAACTGATTGTGTTCATTATAAAAGGGCATCCCTATTTATAGGACAAAATACAATTAGGAAACTGAACAAAATGACCTAACATAATTGTAATGACCAAAATTTTTACGGACTCATGATTTCCTTGTACATAAGAAATCTAAGTTCGTACCATGTATTTATGTGACATTTTATGAAAATTATAAATATCAATACAAAATTCATAATTTTATCAGTATAGGGTTGAGTTCTCGATAAATTAACTACGAGACTCCATAATAGGCCTTTTAAGGAAAAAAGCATGACGAAATTTCATGAATTCATGTTGGTCAAAGTTTGACTGAAAAAGTCAAAGTTGACCAGAAAAGTCAAAGGTTGACCAAAGAAGTCAAATATAAGACGGTATTGTGATACGATAAGCAGTATGAGAAATATACTGCGAAAACCGTCTTTACGGACAAGATAGTATAATTAAGATTTAAAACCACCATAGAAAAATCAAGCACCTAAAATAAGGTATTAAGGGCCAAATAGCTTTAAATAAAAAGAAAATTTTTTATACAGTCCAACTATACACAAATAAATTTTGGACTGCAGTTCAGTATAACAGTACTGAATTGTACTGTGTATTAGTGAACACAGTATTGAAAATATCCGTGTTAGCTTAAAAATGGATTGCATATTAAGGAACAAGCCAAACAAGGCCTTATGATGACATCACCCAAGCTTGGAATTATGACATCATTTATGAATTAAAGAAAAGAAAACTTTGGAAAGAAATCCAATCCTAGCCACCTTGCACCCTAAATGGCCGGCCACTTGGAGGGCAATTTAGCAAAGTTTTGTGCAATTATTTTTGCTTCAAGGGTTTTTAAGCAAATTTTGGATAAAAAATAAATCCAAAATTAAATTAATTTCTACCTATAAATACCCCAAGGGGGAGGGGGGGGGGGGGGCGGATTTTTGATCAAAAATTGGGAAATTTTAGCCAAACTCTTGCAAAATTTTCTCTCACACTCTCCCTCTCCAAAATCGAACCTAAGCTAAGAGAGAAAAAAAAAAAAAATAAAACCCTAGAGCAAGCTAATAGGGTGGTTGGATTTTGTTGAACCACAAGCCAAAGGTTGAAATTTTTTTTTAGTACCCCATTAGGGCTAGGAGGCTGGTTGTGGGGGAGGAGAAAAGGGAAAGAAAAAGTGAGGAAAAGGACTTGATAAGGTGACCGGAATTGTGGTAGAGCACAAGCCAAGGGTGGCTGAATTTTAGTGCCCATTGGAGGGGAAAACCGGTTGTGGTGGCAGCCAAGGAAAAAGGGAAAAAGTTTTGGGATCCAAGCTTGAGAACCCAATTCCAAATCCTAGAGGTAAACCTTCAAACCCTAAGCTTTTAAATTGAGCTTCAATTTGGGAAATTTAAATGTATTTCAAGCATTGGATGTAAGAGCATAAGCTTAATTTAATTTTTATGCCCTAGTTTAGAATTTTTAGGTTGGTGCTTGAATTTATGGTTTAAATGGTTTTATTTACTAAGTCATGCATGATTTTATGCTTTGGTTGCATGAAATTAAGGTTTATATGTTTGATGCATGCTAAGGTTATATGTCCCCAAGTATGTTTAAGTTTGTGCTTGATTATGCATGCTAAGTGTTTGATGTGATGATTGTTGATGAATGTTTATGTAATGATGGTATGGAACGTTAGAAACCGCTGCATGACTGATATTAGGCTCCCGCTCTGGGCGGTTGAGGTAGTGTGCGCGTATTAGGACGTAAAACCAAGTTAAGAGCAAAACTGCCAGTTTTCGGGTAAAACTGGCCAGTTTTCTGGAAAGATGATTTTTGGGCCCTTAGAGGCCGAACTAGGCAAAATGTAAAACATGAAATTTGTAGAGAAAGGATTTTCCTAGGGGCAAATCAAATAGTTTTAAAAAATAAGGCTCCGAAGGCCTTCATTTTTATAAAAACCCGAGCCTGACTGTGCCCAGGACTTATGCACGGCCAGGTGAGTTCAACAGGGAATAAGAGAATGTTAGAGTCCGAACTGGGTTTTCTGTAAAACACAAAAGTTGTAGGGTTTTTCGAAAGCTAAAACTTTTGTGAAGACAACTTGTTCTAATTCAAACCAAATTTTTAAATAGAAATGGATTTCTAAAAACTGTACAGGAAATAGGAAATTCCTGCACAGGATTTTCTAAAACAATGCAGGAAAACTGTATTTTTGCACCAACACCAATGTTTTGACTGTGAAAACTGTTCCAATGGCAGTTTTCAGCCCTTAATAATTTTTATAAAATCCCACTTTGAAAACCATGAATTTTTAAGTTAAACAAAAGATTTTTGGCCAAATTTTCCAAATTGGATTTTAAAAGCCAAAGTTTAGTAACAAGACAATGACGGATAGTAACCGGGAAGGATACCCGAGTTACTAGGCTTGGCCCAAAAGCCCAAGTCTGACCCATAGAATGTTGACTTTGGTTGACTAAGTTTGACCACCTCAAGGGTTACCCTATGTAACCCAATAAGTTATCATGTGTATAATTGGGGGACATATAACTAAGATTGTGCATGAATGTTGGATAGGTCACCAATATTTTATAGGATCCTTATCCTATGTGCTTTTTAATAGCAGGAAGTAATCTGTAGTTGCAACCTGAGTCGGAGCAACGAAACCCAAGATATAGCATAACAGGCAAGTACAGACCTCACCTACAGTATGAAAAATAGTAAATATTATTTTCAAGTATACATGCTATGTTATGTTATGCTATGATATGTGATGCCATGCTGTAATGTGCTAAGTTATGCTATGACATGTTATGCCATGAGAAGTTATTCCAAGTTACAAGAAATGCCATGTTTACAAGAATGCCATGTTTTCAAGAATGCCATGTTTTCAAGGATGCCATGTTTTCAAAAATGCCATGTTATGGCAAATGTTAAGTATGATATGATATAGTGACATCACGAGGCATGTTCACTAATATTAAACCACATGGTAAGATAAGACAAGCAAGGTGTCGTACCAACCTCCCGTGATCGTGGATGATACATGTTCAAGTTAAGTTATGATTATTAACCTCTCGTTGATGCGTGAGGGTCAAGTTTATGATTCCCAGAACTGTTAGGGCCTTGCAAACCCTAGCTTTGTCTGGAGGTTGCGCGCTTTTGGTACGTACACTATGGGCCCACATGTTAAGACAAGATAATAAGTTCAAGATTGAGTCTATAATAAAGCATAAGACATTCAAATCAATCATAAATGGTTCATGCATAAGTTACATGATGATTGGCATGTTTTCAAGATGTTTGAAATGTCTTTGTGAGATATATTTGTACTTGCTGGGCGAAAGCTCATTGTATATTTCATACTGTAGGTAAGAAGCCTGCAGCTTAAGTGGTGGGCCATGCCGACGATGCGACGGGTGAAGGGCGGTGTGGGATACCACTACGCAAAAAAATTTCCGCAACCACTTTTGAGTTAATATGTATATATCTCAAAAGTAAATTATGTTATACAGTATGTTTGAAGTTTGAAGACTTGAGAATGTAATTTTCAGTATAGTATGCATGCATGACAAGTTTTTCTTTACAAGATAATCTATGTATTTATGTTTTTTTTTTTTAAAAAAAAATTTAGTCTCAAATTTTCAAGTAAGTTAAGTACAAGTATGTATGGTGTCGACCCGGCTTGGGAAGTCGGGGCGTCACAATAATTAAACATAACGATAATAAAAAATGAAAATTTCCAAAACATAGAATGTTCATAACAAGAAATGGAAACCTACTTTACTCAAAGAATAAGGAAACACAATCGGAATTGGAATCGAACAGTGCAATTACCATCCTCTCCTCCGACCCAATAAAATATGCTTATCTCCCTGACAACTTTTCATGTAATATTATTTTCAAATACTGTAAATTCTATCAGTCTTCTTCATTTTAACCACCTTCCCACGATATCATCAATCTCTGACAATCCCTATGCTCCACATCACTGCTGTTTCAAATCCGGTACTGAATTTGAAACATGTCATATATATATATAATATATATATCATTTGATACAATCTTTTTATGCAATCTAGATATATAGATTATGAAAACTTCTACTTTTTTTTTATAGGCGTGATAATATCTAGTAGGTGCTTATGTAGAGATATTGACTCTTCTGAATAGTTGATTATTTTGTGGTGTCCTAACTTTTCTGTTAGGTATTGTCGATCTGTAAAGTTGTGATTTGTTATTTCCTGTAGACAATTTATGAACAGTTGATCTTGTAGATAATATATGAATTAAGTGTTGACCTATATTTAAAATAAATGGTTGTATGCTATTACAATAGTATATACAGAAAAATAGTGTCTTGAAATATTGCAACCATTCCAAATGAGAGGGATTTTTTTTTTCTTTCTTAATATAAGATGCCCCTTAAGGAAACTAGCGTTTGTCAACTCATTACAGGGTTTAATTGTTGCATCAATTTTTCTAAAAAGAGAGTTTTTCCATGTTAATGTCACGTTCAAACTTTGCATGCTCATATTATCTTCATACGTCAAGTTATGTGAAAATATATTTGATCATTTGATAAGTTAAAATCGTAAAATTCAAAGATTCTAAATTATTGTTAGTGGAATATTTTAATTAACTTGCATATTTAGAATTTTCTTCCATTTTGAATAAGAGCTTAGAATTTTTTTAATGATGAATCGCCTCTTTCCTTATGTTTTTAAAACTATGACATATACATATATTGATGATTATTTTAATGATAATACACAGTTTTCACCTTCTTTCACGAATCATCATGACTTTAAAATTATAAATGTTCATGTATGTTACACATGTTATTCAAAACTTTATTACAAACTACTAATAGAAAGTACATAACAATAAAAAATAAAATAAAATAAAAAGTGCTAGCTGTGTTGGTCCACCATGTCCAACAGATTGTCATGCTGGTCATCATGTCTAATGGGTTGTGTTTGTACTTGACATCTACTTGTGCTTGTCATCATGCCGTGCCATCACAATCTAGCATGTTTAAAGCTATCTGTCCAACTTTGACTCATCTGACATGTCATCCTTGCTCTTGCCAAATTTAACATTGTGTCTTGCCGTATTCAAAACGTTATGTCACATTCCGTGCCATTGGGCTTCATGCATTTGGCCCGCGTAACCCAATAGAATTGGAACTTCTAATAGGATATAAATTTTTCAACTCTAAAAAAATCAAAAAATGACAAATGCTCCCATAATAATTCGTATAGCATATATGTACGTCAAGAAACAATTCGATTAACGACGCCATATAAATTTTTTATTAAAAAATATTGTTCTACCTTTTCATTTCAAAACATAAATTTTTTTGCACAAAATCTGAAGCCCACTCCATTAAAATAAAAGTTTTCAAAACCAATTATTCTTTTTATTTTCTTTGTAGCAAAAAAATAAAAAAATAAAAAAAAAAAAAAAAAAAAATTCATGTAAACAAAAAGAATGGCTAGAAAATTTAGAGAAAACTATAACACAAAAAATTAGATTTTAATTAGATGGTTGCACCCAACACGCCTTCCATGTGTGTATGCGATGAGCTACCATTTGATGATCAATTTCCACCATCATTTGTACTGTTAAACTCTCTTACAATGCATCCAAACCATCACCTAACGCCACCTTTAAAGGGGTGTTCGAGGGAGGCACTTTACGGTGAGAGAGAGTAAGTTTCAAGAAACAGAATCCTTAAAGTCTTTAAAAAGCATTGCACAAATTACTCGGATATTATAACATTGATAACTTTGTCATATAAAATTGGGTTCAAGCTCAAGAAATATCGATGCTAAGATAATTTTAAGAGAAATTAACCATACTAAGAACATTTCAAAATGCACAAATATGCAATAAATCTGGGAATCAAAGTTTCCAATTTCTGGATACTAGCTAACTTATTTTTCTCTCAAATCATTATTTGTAAAACCCGACAAGTTAACAGTAGAATAATCATCCAAAAATCTATCTTATCCAAATTTCGTAGCAAAACAATGATGTCTTGATCAAACTTAACGATGTCAAAAATATCTAAATTTGTATGAAGCAGTGCGTGAAGAATTTTAAAGCCAACCAACTAATTTAGAGCTCATAAAAACTCAATGATGTCGTGTAGAAATTGACTTAGTGTTGTTTTAATGTTGTTTTTTACATTTGATTTTTTTTTTTTTTTCGGCATCTCCAATGTAGTTCTAAACTGTTATGTCAATAATACGTTTTGAGATTAGGATGAAAAAACTACTCCCTAGTTAACTGCTATCTTTGATGTCAAGGTATAATCAATACTAAATTTAAAATTTGGATTTT
The DNA here is from genome assembly GCA_009761775.1 of Ficus carica. Lineage (NCBI taxonomy): Eukaryota > Viridiplantae > Streptophyta > Magnoliopsida > Rosales > Moraceae > Ficus > Ficus carica. The sequence continues at coordinate 20,190,916 of CM019745.1, forward strand.
GTTGGTGATTATCTTGACTTTATCACATGATTAAATTAATATGATATTTTCATTTTTAACTTTTCTAAAGGGTAAAAGTTCACTTTAATCTATTAAGGTTTATAAATACATAAATATGTATATATAAACTAGTCTTTCTCTACTCATTACAGTATTCAATTGTTCCATCATTTTTTCTGAAAGAGAAATAAGTTTCTTCATCGTAAGGTTCACGTTCAAACTTTATATGCTCATATATTCTCATCATGGACCAAATTATGTAAAAATATCTTTAATTGTTTGATTGGAAAAAATCTTAAATTCAAATATTCTAGATTATTGTTTATTCTATATTAGTAAATTCAAAAGGCTTAGAAATTTCCGCTTTTACATTTCTTCTAAATAATGCATTGACTTTTCTCTTATATTTTCAAGGTTATTACGTACATATACGTATTGATGATCATAAATAATACTTTAAATGATGTGAATGCACAGTTTTTACCTTCTCGTCATGACTTATAAATTATACTAGTTGCATACTGTTAACTTGTTGAATTTCCTATATGCTTTATTCTTACTAAAATCTTTTTAATTTGAAAAAATATATAGAAAAAATCGCTTAAGGATAATAATATTTGAGAAGGAAAAAGATGTTTAAAATTTGAGAAAATAATTTTAAAAAAGAAATTTGAAGAAAAAAAAGTGTCTATAAAATAACATCTTATAAAAACTTTATATGCTCATATATTCTCATCATGGACCAAATTATGTAAAAATATCTTTAATTGTTTGATTGGAAAAAATCTTAAATTCAAATATTCTAGATTATTGTTTATTCTATATTAGTAAATTCAAAAGGCTTAGAAATTTCCGCTTTTACATTTCTTCTAAATAATGCATTGACTTTTCTCTTATATTTTCAAGGTTATTACGTACATATACGTATTGATGATCATAAATAATACTTTAAATGATGTGAATGCACAGTTTTTACCTTCTCGTCATGACTTATAAATTATACTAGTTGCATACTGTTAACTTGTTGAATTTCCTATATGCTTTATTCTTACTAAAATCTTTTTAATTTGAAAAAATATATAGAAAAAATCGCTTAAGGATAATAATATTTGAGAAGGAAAAAGATGTTTAAAATTTGAGAAAATAATTTTAAAAAAAAAATTTGAAGAAAAAAAAAGTGTCTATAAAATAACATCTTATAAAAACTTTATATGCTCATATATTCTCATCATGGACCAAATTATGTAAAAATATCTTTAATTGTTTGATTGGAAAAAATCTTAAATTCAAATATTCTAGATTATTGTTTATTCTATATTAGTAAATTCAAAAGGCTTAGAAATTTCCGCTTTTACATTTCTTCTAAATAATGAATTGACTTTTCTCTTATATTTTCAAGGGTATTACGTACATATACGTATTGATGATCATAAATAATACTTTAAATGATGTGAATGCACAGTTTTTACCTTCTCGTCATGACTTATAAATTATACTAGTTGCATACTGTTAACTTGTTGAATTTCCTATATGCTTTATTCTTACTAAAATCTTTTTAATTTGAAAAATATATAGAAAAAATCACTTAAGGATAATATTTGAGAAGGAAAAAGATGTTTAAAATTTGAGAAAAAAATTTTAAAAAAGAAATTTGAAGAAAAAAAAGTGTCTATAAAATAACATCTTATAAAAATATACAAAAATATTTAAGCCGGGATATGTGTGAGATTTTTTTTAATAGTGTCAAATCAACAGAAATAGCATATCATATTTATGCTCAAAGAGGAAGAAGGAAATCACAAAAAAAAGAAAAAAAAAAAAAAAAAGGGTACCCCGTAACAACTTTGATGCGACAATTATGACTTACCCATAACAAATTAGGCTAAGAGAAAGGCAACAACCACTGGTGTCTCCAATTATGTTGAGAGTCATCGGATTATGGGCAGATCTGTTAGTCAAGTACTGTGACGACTTGACTTAAAACTTGCTTACTTAGTATTTTATCTTATTTAATTCATTATTAGTTCATTTCTAAGACTTCAAAATTTTAGGGAATTTTTTTTTTTGAAACATTTATTTACAGAAGAAGTGATTCATTAAGAATCATAATAAATAGAATTAATTTTAAATAAAACATACTAACATAACATTTCAGATTAAGTCATACCTTTTCCTAATTAAGTCTTTCATACCTAAGTATTAAAATGTACTAATATCAAAATAACATTTAACAAATCATCAAAAACTTGTGCGGAATATAAGAGTGTGGGTGGCATCCATAGAACCCATCATACTTGCACCTATCACGCATTCACACTACCTGTTCATCAATGCTTAATATGTAATAGGCAACTTGCCTAATTTATCTACAGTGGGAAACATAAAGGGTGAGATAAACTCAGTAAGCATAGACGTGCAATATCACAAATGCATCCAATTGAAAATGTATGACAGATTATGTAATTATCTATTTATTCATTCAACATCTTATAAGCCTTTGTGTTCGTACCGGGGTGCGCGCGACCTTAAATGGGGAAGGTGGGGGAGTGATCCAATCCGTCAGCACCCAAGTCATAACTTTAACTTCATTGATCATAATTTTCTCCCATTTGGCCGGAGGCGAATATCTTCGCATTCGGTCGGAGATTGGTACGACACATCATTAGGTTCACTTTCTTAAATATCAAGCCATATGGTGAGCATGCAAGTATGACATGTTCAATAAACCGTGTATGTAAACACATCATCATGGCATACTTTAGTAAAAGATGTAAATAAACACGTCATCATAACATACTTTCGTAAAGTGCGTAAATAAACACTTCATCATGGCATCATATCATATCATCAAAAATAAGCATTGAGTTCACATCGTGCATATCATATAAACAACCACACTGTAGGTGGGGTCTATACTAACAGAACATCGTATAACTGTGTATTCACGTAGATTGTTTCTGGCTCTACTCTCAAGTCGATGCAGTGTCCTAATTTTAAATTGACATCCGACAGTTAGAGTAAAGTTTTAGAATCGTTTTTAATTATGGACATGTGTTCTCTTAATTAATTATTAATTTGTCTCTAAGCTTTTTTATCTTTTTTTTTTTTTTTTTTTTTTTTTTATATACCTTAAAAGAATAACATCCTTAATTATTAATTAGATAAATATCATAAATTAAATAATTAATTTTAAATTTTAAATTAATTAATTATCAACCCATTAGTGAGTTAATTATTTAATACTTAATTCCTTATTCATCATTTCATTTAATTCCACTTTATTCATATTTGAGTCCATTAGGTGACCATGGATAACCATGATCTTCCAAAATCATATTGGGTCATCATTGTGGGTTGTAAGCTTATTGGGTCTATTGCGACCCATTTACTTGTAATTGGCTTACACCCTTTCTAGATAGTATTTTGGTCTTATTATTTTTTTGGACCTATTAAGGCCCATTTCTCGTCACCAAGTCCTCGGGTACTAATTTACCAATTTGCCCCTATTTTGGTGATTCAAGCATATTTAAACTTAAACTTGTTAAATCTTTTGACCATAGCTTATAGTAATCTCTCTTGCAGTTTTATAGGTCCACAAAACCTCTACCTACAGCCCAAAACGTTCTCCTCATCAAATTACCATTTTACCCCTTAGTTTGGCAAAATTACAATTTTGTCATTAGACATACCCTTTTTAATCTAAACTTGTGGGATGGCTTTCAAAAATTTATCCTAGAGCCTTAGAATAATGTTTACAGTGCCCCTAAGCTCTCAAAATGGCTTTCGTAACTTATTACATTTCTAAACACAATCAAATAAAAGTATTACATGTAAGCCTATTTTATATCTTTTAAGATCGTACATTTGACTATAATAGATACCATATTATTTCTTCTATTTATTTAGCTTAATACAATTTTTTAAGGGTGAAAAAGATGCTGTCTAATTATAGTCTAAGCATATTTTATAATTTGACCCGTTATTTATTTATTTTTGCATTTTAGTCCTTATTTTGCCCCAATTAGTTCCCAATACCCCTCGGGTTCACGTTTTTTAAACTTAATATCCTTATAAAGTGTTCTCACAAGATCAGAACTCATTTTTAACAAGTTTTTTATTTACATTTTGACCCTAAATTTTCTATATTTATGTTTTGACCCCAAAAATGGCGTTTTGGTCATTTGTTATCCATTTATTACCAAAATTTTACACAAGGTCTATTTTAGGTCTCTAATCAAGACTGAAAATTTTCGCATTCAAATAAGGTCTCTAGGCTGGTGAAATTACAATTTTACCCCTTGAGGGTAAAATCATCATTTTTGACATTTTTATTTCTGATGAAACTTGAGCTCTTCTTATTGCTTATGTCAAGAGTAATATTCTGTCCTTCTACATGAGTATGAAAATCCCACTAAAATTATCATTTTCCAACTTATTAACATTTATGCCAAATGTTATTTTTTGTACTTTAAGGTCATTAATTCTTATTCTAGCCTATTTGTGATGTCAAAATATTTTAGTCATCATTCATGTTTCCATTAACGGAGGACATAACATATCAACATGCTATAATCTTCTATTCTTATACATCAATACTCATTTCATGTCATATAACCACAAATATCACATAAACATATTTTTCATCATATTCCATACACAAATCATGTTTTCTAGCCATTTTAAATCATGGAAAGCACATTTATTGTCTCACTAGGTAGCAAAACAACATTTTAACCATTTACCATGCCAAGATTCTCATATTTGTAAGTGTGTTCAAAAGGAAAGTTATTAAAAACTTGGTAAACCACTAGTTTATAAGTAATTTACCTCTTAGAAAAGTAGTGGGTTCTTAGCTTCACTTGAAGGCTTTGAATCACTCTTAGATTCTTGAGGTAGGGGGCTAGAATGGAGATAAAACATCACTATAAAAAAAATTTTAAAACATCATTTTTCTTTCTCGGAAACAATTAAGTGGAAAAATATAGGTTTTTTTACCTTGAAAAGCACTTGGAATGACTCTTCCTCCTTGCTAAAAAATGATCTTGAGAGTGGATGGACGGAGATGAAGAATTTTTTGGCTTCCCTTAGCTACAAATTTCATCCACAATGAAGGGAGGAAGAGACGAAACTTTTCTTTGCTTGTATGGATTTAATGAAAGAGAAAAAGTGGTTTTTAGTTTACCTTAAAACCATTTTATAACCAAGTCTTATTGTGGGTTAAAAAATTGAAATTTTTGGATTTTAATCTCTCTAAAAACATACCCAGCAGAAGAGGATAAGTTGGGAGGTTATTTTGGTGGTTTTCATGTATTTCTAAGTGGTTTTAGTGAGTAGTCATTCAAGTAGTCTATCATCTTACATTATATCATTCTTTCTATCTTGTCTTTTCATTTTTGTTTTGCTTGCTTAGGGGTTGGATTTTGGATTTTTAAAAAGCCCCTCTTATTCAGCCTATTTTCTGAAGATTTTTTTTTTTGGATTGATGCCAGTTCACTGGCAGCAGGCATGCAGGCATTGAGCTGCTTGCATGGCTCAGTGGGCCTGAGCAGGGGGGGGGGGGGGGGCGGGTGCACAGGCACTCCCCTAAACTTTTATTTTATATATTTTTTTTAAAGATTGTAGTTGGATTGTTAAAATTAATTTAGTAGATAAATCTTGGCATGATATAAAATTCACTTCTTAAATCACAAAATCATGATTATTCATTCATTATATATATATATATATATATAATGAATTTTTGCACATAATATTTTCACAAAATCCAAATTAAAATAGAAAATGAGAGTAACATCATATTTATATTTCTCGTCACAAAAAAAACAATTGTTATTAATGGTGAAATGTACAATTTTATTCTCTATTTAGGAGGAGAATTAATATTATAAATTTTGAAGTTGTTACAAGTACACATATGGCTAAGAAGAGATGGAAAGAATGGAAAGTGCCTAGAATTTTTCAATTTTACATATCTTCTAGATGATGAATGGACTTGTCCCTTATGTTTTCAAAGTTAATACAGACTTATATGCATTTTGATGATTATAAAAAAAATACTTTAGATGATGTGAATGCACAGTTTTTACCTACTTTCGCAAATCATCTTGACTTGTAAATTACATTAGTTGAAAGTACGTACATATAGTTAGCTTGTGAATTTCCTATATATTTTATTCCTACTAAAATTTCTTTAATCAGGAAAATTATACAAAAAAATTACTTAAGGGTCATATTTGAGAAGTAAAAAGATGTTCAAAAAGTGCTCTCCATTTGAGTTCTATCTTTTATACCAAATTGTTCACATGCTAATATCATTTGAAAAATTTGCGACAAGGTATAATTTAATATTTGATTTTTGTTGATATTGTTATCTTAACGTTTTCATGTAATTCAATTTGATTTTTTTTTTTAAAACTTACTTAAATACTAAAAAAATCATTTTTTCGAGTTACAAAAGGTACAATAATGATGACAAAAGGTCAAAAAAATAGCACACATTAGAACATAAATTAAGATAAAATTATTTTTTAATAATTTTGTGATAAATAAATGCATAAGAGATGGTGCAAGATTCAAGAGTGACTCGATTTCTAATCAAGTTTTCTTGAATAATATTTAATCAATTTTTGTTTAACTTTTTTTCCTTCGGTAGCCAAAAAAGTAGACATCCGTAACTGTTTCTTGTAATCTTCAACAAAGTCGACACAACTTTTTTTTTCACCCACTCAGGTGTTCTTGAATAATAATTAATCAATTTTTGTCTAACTTTTTTTCTTCGGCAGCCAAAAAAGTAGACATCCGTAACTGTTACTTGTAATCTTCAACAAAGTCGACCCACTCAGGTGTTGGACGACAGCAGTAACAACTACCCATACAACCATGGAGTGCTGAAAAAGACAAAGTAATATTCAAAAGTATTTCTAGAGAAAGTATTTTTATATGTTTAATTGGATAATAAATAAATCCATATATTATTCAAAAAGAATGTTCTGATATGTTTAATTGAATAAATAAATCCATATATGCAGAATTGTCAAATATAGACAATATTGGTCAAAAAGCCGGGACTCTGCACGTAGAAATTTGAAACTAGCTAACTAATTGGCTATAGGTATCTCATATACTCAAACCCAATGATGTCATACAAAATTGATTTTTGTATGACATCAAAAAAATCACAGCAAATTGCCCAAAGAGAACTAAAGGAAGCATTACCTAGCTAGCTTCTATAAATACAAGGCAGCTGCAATGATCCTTTCACTCTGACATCAACATCTTTCTTGGCAAAACGTGTACTTCTTGTACTGATCAAGAAACAAAAAATGAAGCCCTTTTTTGCAAAAATTATCATCTTTCTATTTTTATTTCTAGTTGCAGCTTCCGCTAATGGCACTCGTCATGAGGACTTTTTCCAGTGCCTCTCCGCTCATATATCCAACCCTACCTCCACTCATGAGCCCATTATCCACACTCCAAACGACAATAACTCATCATATTCCACCATACTGACTTCATCCATCCACAACCATCGTTTTTCTACTCCTTCAACCCCGAAACCGACCGCCATCATCACGCCATCTCATGCCTCCCACATCCAGGCCACTGTTTTTTGCTCCAAGGAACACGGCGTGCAAATCAGAATCCGAAGTGGCGGGCATGATTACGAGGGCCTTTCTTATACGTCCTATAATAACAAGAAAAATGTCACAAGCTTATTTGTCGTAATTGACTTGCGACACCTAAGTTCGATTAGCGTTGACGTGGAGAGCCAATCTGCATGGGTTCAAACTGGCGCCACGCTAGGTCAACTTTATTATAGGATTGCTGAGAAAAGTGAAAATCTTGCCTTCCCTGCTGGCGATTGCCACACTGTCGGTATGGGTGGACAGATCGGTGGAGGAGGCTACGGCTATTTGACGCGAAAACATGGCCTTGCAGCTGATAATGTTCTTGACGCGGAAATTATCGATGCTCAAGGAAGAATTCTCGACAGAAAATCCATGGGGGAAGATTTGTTTTGGGCCATACGTGGTGGTGGAGCAGCAAGCTTCGGAATCGTTCTTGCATGGAAAGTTCGACTAGTTCCAGTGCCATCGAAAGTAACCGTGCTTTCTGTTTGGAGGAACATGGAGCACGAGGCGACGAAGAAGTTCCTTCATCGGTGGCAACGCAATGCTCACAAAGTCGATGAGGATCTATCAATCTACATAACGTTCGTAACTGCGAGTTATGTTGATGAACAAGGGAACAAGAAAATTGTAGTGGAAGCTAACGTCCGAGTCACGTTCCATGGAGCTATGAATAGGTTCCTCGAATTGATGCAAGAGGAGTTTCCCGAGTTGGGTTTGCAAAGACAAGAGTGCCATGAAATGAGATGGGTCGAATCCTTTCGATTTTTCAATCTTTTCAGAAATGATGAATCGTTAGACGTCCTACTTAGTAGGAAGTCTAATTACAATTTGATGTCCTTCAAAGTGAAATCCGACTACGTGAAAGAGCCTATTCCAGATGACGTATTCGAGGCAATGTTGGGAAGGTTATACGAAATAGAGGTGGGAAGAGCTTACGTCTATCTGTTTCCTTATGGAGGGAAAATGAACGAGATTTTGGAATCTGCCATCCCATTGCCATATCGAGCTGGAAACCTATATATGCTTCACTACATCGTAAGATGGGAAGAAGAAGAAGAAGAAGAAAAGCATTTAAGTTGGATAAGAGGGCTTTACAATTACATGACCCCTTATGTGTCCAAAAACCCTAGGGCTACATATCTCAACTTCAGAGACCTTGACATTGGGATGAATGACAATGATGGCAACACCACAAGTATGGAAGAAGCAGCCATTTGGGGTACAAAGTATTTCAATAACAATTTCAATAGGTTGGTTCATGTGAAGAGTATAGTTGATCCAACTAATATCTTTACACATGAGCAAAGTATCCCGCAAGGGTAGTACCCATCAATTTAAAACCATTGTCATGAGCTTTCTTATTTAGTTCGTACTTCTTAAATAATAATAGGTGTTAGTCGTATTTGTTTTTTCTTTTTTTATTTTAATTTTTAATTTAGGATGAGGGATTCAAATTCTATATATTAGTTATATCTAGTTATATCTGATATGTAATTATACAGTCAGGCTGTAATTGTAATCAATTAAATACAAATCACTTTTGTGACCATATCATAGATAGATATATGTACCAATATATAAACAAATATTAAAGCTTCATTGTTGCTATATCCTTTAGAAATTTCCTGACATTAATTTACTCAGACAAAAAGGAAAAAAAAAAAAAAAGAAAAAGAAAAAGAAAAAGAAAAAGAGAATACCTTTTGGGCATGTTTACTTTGCATCAAAGGAAAAAAGAAAAAGAAAAAAAAGAGAGTAATCATTTCATTTGCCACTTAATCATGTATTTACTTACAAAACGGAGAATGAGATTTTAGGGGACCCCACACAATATAGGGAATGGAGAAGGGGAATGTCAATCCCTACATCCCTTGGTATTGATTCATTGTTATAGGGAATACATATCAAATTTACTCATTTACCATTAATAAGAATATTATTTTTGTTATATAAAATGATATTTTAATAATTACATTAGTTAGATTAACATTACTATGGTTAGTAAACACTACAAAGAGAATGAAATTGTTTCCCTTTACACCATCTAATAGGCAAGTAAACACTAGAACGGGAATCAATGATCCCCTTTCCAATTCCATTACTTTGCATTCTAATCCTATTACCTTTTTCATTATATTTTGTTACGGTTTTGTAAACGTACCCTTTATGTTTCCGCTTTCCTTGTCCTTTCTTAATTCTTAAGAATGACTCCTCTCAAAAGAACAGAGGCAAAGCAGAGTCAGAATTATTCTTTAGAGGGAACGTAAATTAAATCAAAAAATTGTGAATTTATATAATATTGTAGTTGATTTGAATTCTTTTAAAATACTAAACTTGAAATATGCGTACTCGAAAAATAAAATATTTGGATGAAATTTAACCTTTTTTTATTTACAATAATTACTTAAATTTAGTAATTAAAAATTTCCAGGGCTAAATAGGGGGATGAAATTGTAAAACATTTTGTCATACAATATAAAAAAAAAAATCATTAAATTTAAGGGGGTTAATTTCAATAATAGCACCCCTGAAAATTTTAAATTTAAGTTTAACACCACTTTTCATTCCTTTCACTTGTAGCATTTACACATCAACTTTTATGGGTCCCACATAATTAGATTGTCAAAAAGTCCCTTAGCAGAAACCTAAATCAATTTTCTTCCATCCCTTCCCCTTTTTTCGCTACTGCACATCTTCTCCTCTCCATTTTCCCAAAATCCATTTCAAAATTTGAAACAAGAAAGAGAGAACAAGAGAGTTTTGGTGCTGGGTTTGGATTTGCTCTCGCCGCCGCCGTCGTTAGGGTTTGGGTTGTTTGGGTCTCTTTTTTTTTTTTCTTTTTTTTTTTTCCAACTCATAATTGGGAGGTGAGGGATGGCTTGATATTTTCTGGAATTCTTAATGATAGTCTTGAAGGCAACTTTGAGGCAGCGGCAGGGTGATTGCTTGGACAAAGGAATCTAGAAGGATGGTGCCTTTGGCTAGATGTTGTACCTTGAAGGGTTAAGAAACTGGCTAAGACAAAAATTGGCAGATGGTGATGATTAAAGGTGACTACAAAACCTATTGGACGCTTTAGTTGGAAATGAATTTTTTTTTTTTTGGGTAAATACTGGAAAGGAAGTTTGTGCTCACTAGAAACTTCCTTTTAGCTTTTTCATCCATTGCTAGTTTTGTTTTTTTGTTTTTTTTTTTTTTTTCAGAACATGTCGTTTATCTGTGTTATTTGCACCTTGCTTTTTTGATCGGTTTCCACTTTCTTATTAATGAAATGAACTTTATTAATTTTGGAGCCAAAAAAAAAAAAAAAAAAAAAGTGAATTGGTCCCTAAAATGAAGTTAACTGTATTTATATTTTTGTTTTAGTTTTAGTATAACAGGCTAATGTTTATTGTATTGATTCTTTTGCAATCAAATTAATACAAACACACACACAAACTCACTACTACTACTATCGTAATTATCTACTTTTATAGAGCAACAATTGACTAGTTCAGTTCTTAATTTGAGTTATACGTAATTTTTCATTTAGGGTAGCTATACAGGTGTATATTAGTTCCATGTTTTGAGATAAGTAATTGATTTTTTGAAAATAGTTTGCATTTTTAATTGAGTTTTTTTTGTTTGTTATTTTTTTTTAAGTTCGCATTTTAAATTGATTTTGTAATATAAATTGAAAGTTTATTGTTAATTTTGTATATTTCCAAACATGATGCTATGTTTTGGTTTTGGATGGTGGTTATTTGTAAATCTATACAAAAATATATATATATATATATATATATATTTCTCAAAATGTGGATGTGTTGTCATCATTGAAACTGTCCATTGAGGTTGTTTCTTTTTTTTTTTTTTTTTTTTTTTTTTTTTTTTTTTTTTTGGATTTTACCTCTGAGAAAACTGAAAATTTTTTTGGTTTTGTTGTGTGGTTATATGTATGTTTATCTGAGGTTATTTATAATTTTACCTATCGGTCATTTTAATGATGACTTGCTGGTTATAAATATAATTACTATCTCTTATGATAGCTCAGTTTATGAGGCGCGTTCCTAATACTGAGATAATTCGTGCCAAGGTAAATACATTTGTAGACATTGGGGAGATTATGAAAAATCTCAGAGAGTGGTTGTCAGCCGATCGATACAAGAAGTAATGTAAATGTTAGGAATGTATTATTGCAGTAGATGATCATTATGTTCTTTAGTAATTGTATTTCTTGTTCATCCTATATTCTGAAAATAAAGTACATGAACGGTCATTATGGAAATAACTCATGGTCATTTTCTAATTACATGTGCTCATTACTAATCCTTAAATATTTCGGTCAAATGTCAAATTTTCACAACAATAATAGTGATGTTAAAAATAAGTTAGGCCAACTCTTATTTGTGCATTTCAAAACTCCCTTTTTACATCAATAAATGGAACAAATTAATGAGCAGGTCATTATGGAAATGACCCACTGGTCATGTATATAATTACATGTCCTCATTACTAACCCTTAAATTGTATTTTGGTCGAATGTCAAACTTTTTACGACAATAATATTGACATTAAAAATAAATAAGGCTGACTCGTATTATGTGTTTTAAAACTTTTTCTTATATCGATAAATGAAACTAACTACTGAGCAGGTCATTATGCAAATGACCCATTGGTCATTATGAAAATGACCTATTGGTCATTTATAAAATTACATGTAAACATGATTATAAATAGGAACGCTGGCACTTCAATTCGACAACGCCAATTAGACATAGTCATACAAATATAGATTACCAATCACAAACAATAATAACACCTAAATACCAAATCGAGAAAACGTAGTACTTAAGTACTAATAAAAAGTTATAGCAATACAAAAGCACGAGAAATAAAATGGTAGGCTCAAAGTTTTAATGGACACAAAATAATACTAGTATAGATAAAAAACCATCATATAACAGTACTTTTGAGCTGTGGAAGATCTTTATGACCTTGTTGCTTGGAGGTTACAAATGGCTATAGCATGAGGACAAGATATTTATCCACTTTAATCCAATAACATTCCTAACCAACTCAAGAAGACCAATATAAGTTGCGGTAATGGTATCATTATTCCCTTCATTTCACCACCAATGTGTCACAATGCACGGTTCCACTAACCATTATACTTGATGAAAACGCAAGCCGCAACCATTCTTAAACGAAACAATAAGATGTTAGTCAATATAATAATTAGTCAATATATTATTGACTAAATAGGTTGTCCTAATTATGACCAGATGGTAATTATGTTGTCAACATATATGTATCACACCATTAGTATTGAGAAGGTCATAGTGAAATTAACATGTTGGTCATTATGAAAATGACCATTTGTGCTAAACTGTCAAATGTTATGCAAATATAATTATTTTTCCATTATAGACAACGTATGACAACTCTTATTTGTGTTTTAGAACCCATGTTATTACGTCAATGTTAACATAAATGTATCACACTATTACCAGTGAGAAAGTCATAATAAAATTGATCTGTTGGTCATTATGAAAATGACCATTTGTATTAAACTATCAAATGTTATGCAAATCTAATTATTTTTCCATTATAGATAACATATGAAAACTCTCATTTGTGTTTTAAAACCCCCGTTATTACGTTAATATCAAGATATATGTATCACATCATTAGCCCTGAGAATGTCATAATGAAATTGACCTGTTGGTCATTATAAAAATGACCATTTGGGTTAAATTTTCAAATATTTTGTAAATCTATATTTTTTTTTCCATTATAGTCAATATCATAATTACCATTTAGTCAAAATATTATTGACCGGTTTGGTCATCATAATTATGACCAAAAGGTCATTATGTTGTTTACCATTAGTATTGTTGAAAATTTTTCAGAATGGGAAATATTACAGTAAGAGACCAAAAAAACACAAGAAATCTGTAACGACCCGCCTAGCACAGGCCGTTACCATACTTGCATACATATGGGCCCTTTGTAATAACTTAATTACATGAAAAACAGCAGAATTTTTTTTTATACTGTGCTAACTCGCACATACTGTAACTAAAAGAATGATATACAAATATCAAATTATATACTTAGAAAGAACAAAACGCGTATCGGCATCTTTTCCTACATTTCACAGTTCGCCCTGCCATGCTCCTCCATCTTGTATCAGCAACTGCTTGCAGGTTACTTACTTACAGCATAGACGTAAGACAGTGAGCTTTCGCTCAGCAAGTACAACTAACTATACCGCGACAATTAAAAAAAACATGACCTTGCATCATGTACATAACATACCCATTCGTAACATACTTAACTATACCGTTCGTATCCATTTATTATGTAGCATGACATACTCTTTAATAACTAATCTTAATTTCTGACTCATAACATGGCATAATCACCCGTACTCAAGATAACATACTCATCATACTTGACATAGCATAATTTCCATACATAATATCACACATCGTAACATATCATGTCACACTGAAATATAAAAGCATAATGTATGCATGGTCCGGTTATGCTCATATTATGCTTTTCTTATTCATTCTATCTTACTTTCTTAGCTTATCTTACTTATGGGCCCCTTACTTGAGTGTACGTACCCGGCGCGCAACTATGGACTTACTCTTGCCATAGCTCAACCCGACCTCGGACGGGGGGCACGACACAGGCGACTTGTCGCCAGACAACTTGTTGCCTTCTTTCTTTCTTTTTTAACATGTCATTCTTGACTTGTTATTCTTATTAGAATTAGTGAACATGCATCATGATGCCAACTAATCTTACTTCATAATCATACCACATGCTTCATATCTCAATCATCATAACATGACATATCATACATCATGAATGTACCTTGGCATAGCTTGCATCATAACTTGGCTTCACATAACCATAACTTGAACATATCATAAACACATCACTTCATATAATAAATCACACATATAACAACCAATCTAACATACCACATGGCATACAGCAAAGCATCGAATCACATGACATTGCAGCAATACGGCATACATCCTAACATACATCTAACATACTTGACAGTATACATCACAAACTTAGGCAAGTATCAACACAAAGCCTATGTTGTAGGCGGAGTTGTACTTACCTCTCTCGCTATGTCCCACGTAATGCTGCTCCTCTTCCGAGTACAGCTGCAGGTTACTTTCTGTTCGATGAAGGACACAGTCTAGTTAAACTCGTGAAATGTTGGTGACCTAACCAACATGCTTACATGATCCTGGTTGTATGTCCCTTTGTGCATAAAATCTTACTTGGTTACACTTAGTAACCCTATGGTTATGAATTTGTTTCTTTAAAAGGTTACATTGGGTAACCTTATATGCTAAGCCCACAACATACCATTAGGGTTAAATCATCTTCCAACCTTAGACTTCTTCTTTAATCCACAACTAACGGGTTATGTCCATTAACCCTTTATCTTAACTCAATGGGTATCCTTTAGGGTTACATTAGATAACCCTTAAGGTTAACTAAGTCAATATTGTTAGTCAACCAAAGTCAACTACGGTCAACTATGATCAACCCTCTTTGGGTCAACCTTTGGGCCTTGGGTTTGACCCAGTAACTCGGGTATCCTTCCCGGTTACCATGCATAATCGCTTTACTTACTAAACTTTAGCTTGAAAATCTTATTTTTCCTTAGCTTGAAAAATTTGGGGAAATTAATCCCAAAACTCTTTACTTGACTTGTAAAACAAATCCATATTCTTAAAATGGGGTTTTGTAAAATCATTTGAGGTTGAAAACTGTCGTTGGAACAGTCTCCATCGTCAAAACAGTGAAAATTAGAAAAATATAGTTTTTCTGAAACAGTTTTTAGAAAATCCTGTGCAGGAATTTCATGTTCCCTGCGCCGACTTCAGAAAACCATGTCAGTTAAAAAAATCCATTTAGAATTTGAAAAAGTTGTCTTCACAAAAGTTATAGCTCTCATAAAATCCTAAAACTTTCATGGTTTGTAAAAAAATCCAGTTCCGCTTGTATCCTTGTCAGTTTTCATTTGAAACTGGCTGGTCGTGTAAACTAGGTCTGGGCAGACTAGTCTCGGATTTTTATAGAAACGGAGGCCATTGGAGCCTCATTTTGAGAAACCGTCTAAGTTGCCCTCTAGGAAAAACTCTTCCGAACAACTTTCATGTTTTACATTTCACCCAATTCGGCCTCTAAAGGCCTTAAATTTCCACTTTCCCGAAACTGGCCAGTTTTATATCTGAACTGGCAGTTTCGGTTGTTAAGTCCGGTTTACGTCCTATTCCGCAAAGTCTAACTCGACCGAACACGCGGGAGCCTAAATAGCATACAAGCAGCGTATTCTAACGTCCCACATGAACCATCATGTATCTCTAATGTCTCCACGCAAACCAAAACAGATCTGCCCTAGCTTAGGGTTTGCATGATCTAGGTTTGCATCACATTCCATTCATCCAATTCATGTCATACTTGGCTAGCACTAGAAACCTAGCATAATTGCCACTACCGGCTTGCACAAAACAGGGCACATACCAACCATCTAATCATGCAAAATCCTAGCATGCAAGCAAGCATAAACATATAGCAAGCAAAGCATAAATAAAGGCATAGCCAAACCACCCTTAAAATCCTAATCAAGCACCATACCTAGTTCTAGGGCAATTGAAATAAGAGCTTGAGCTTATGCTCTTACAAACTTTTGACTTGAAATACAAATAAATTTCCAAATGAAATCTAATGGAAAAAGGTTAGGGTTTATGGGAGATTTTACCTTGGCTAACCCTAGAAATGGGTTAGGGTTGGTGGATCCAAATTTCTCCCTCCATTGGCTCTTCCTTTCCCACGGTTTTGCCCTCCAATTGGGCACCAAAATTTTTCACCTCACTTGGTGATTGTTTCAAGCCAAAACCGAGCTCCCTACATCCTAATTCCCTCCAATTTTTCCTTTCCCTTTTCTTACTCACCCATGGCCGAATTCACCTTCACCTAGGAGCACCAAAATTTCTTTTGGTTGCTTGGTTGGTGATTTCTCCTCACTCTTGGCCACTAACCAATTTTTCCACTACAATTTTCTCTTCCTTTTCTTCTTTCCCACACTCGGCCACAACTAGAAAAAACGGGTCTCCACTTTTTTGTCAATTTCCTCTTGGTTCCTAGCTTGAAAATCCGAACACCCCCTAGCCTAATCTCCCTTGGATTTTCAAATTTCTTTTTTTTCTTCTCTCTTTCTCTCTTCCAAGGCTGCGGATTTTTCTGATGAAAAATGGCAAGAGTTTGGCTGTTTTTCCCAATTTTTCAGCCCCAAAAATCTGCCCATCTCATGGGTATTTATAGGCAAATGAAACTTTACCAAAATCCCAAAACAACCCCTTGAAAATTAAAATTCACACTTTTGGCATCCAAGGTGGCCGGCTGTCTACTTGGAGAGCAAGACAAGATGACCTCATCTTGGTGACATCATCTAGGTGACATCATATGCTTACATCACCAAATTTCTAAAATTTGCACTTTGGCCCCAAAAGTTAAAATTCTTGCATTTATACCCTCTAGGTGGCCGGTCCCTTACTTGGAGATCAAGCCAAGCTTATCTCACCTTGATGACATCATCTTGATGACATCACTTCGCTTACATCATCAATTTTCCAAAATTTGCACTTTAACCCCTAGAAATAAAATTTTGGCATTTTTTTGCCCATGAGGTGGTCGGCCATGTCATCTCTTCTAGAGCATTCCTTGTTTTCTTTCCAAACTTATTTAATCCAATTATGATGTCATAAATTGAGGATAGGATGATGACATCCATATTAAGCCCCGTTTGGCTTTTCTTCAATATTCAGTCCATTTTTTCGCTACACAGATATTTCTAATACTGTGTTTGCTTAAACACAATATTTTTTTATACTGTACTACAGTCCAAAATTCATCTGTGTAAAAACGGACAGTATAACTTTTTTATTTTTTTTAAATTTTACAAGTCCTTTTTGCCCTTGATCTATACTAGGTGTGCTTGATTTTCTAAGGTGGTTTTAAAGCCTATTTGAGCTATCTTGCCCATTATATCGAGTTTTATAGTATCTTTTCCATACTGCATCACGTAATACTGCAAAATCAACCCATTGATCGCTCTTGGTCAAATTTGACTTTTTCGGTCAAACTTTGGCTTTTCCGGAATTACGTACTTTTTCATCCTTTTCGACTTAAAAGGGCATTTGCTAACCTTAGCAACTTATTTTGAGTCTTATTAAGCCATAAGATCTCATAAAAAGTGTGAAAAACTCTTAACTGAGCTTTTCCGTAAATACCTCCATGGCATGCATATAATTCCTTTTGCAAATGAAACAGTGACATAGAAATTCTAGGTATTACAAAATCTATCTTACTACCCACAGGTGCTACATGAGATAACAGATGTTGCAAGATTTTACCCTCAAAAGTTTAACATAGTAGTTTTTTAAATTATAATTCAAAACACAAACCCATATAAAGCATTTAGAAACAAATAAAACCAAAAAATAAGCAACATTACCTCATATATGTACCTGATCTAAGCTAAAACGAGGTTGATGCAGAGTGGGAAAAGCTGCAAGTGGACCAGGAGATGAGCTGCAACCTTCTTCAACTATGATAAGGATAAAGAGGGTGAGGTGAATAAAGTGAACAAGGCTGGGGAGAGATTTGTTGGACTTAGAGTGAAATAGCTGAGCTCAGATCTTCAACAATGGTGAAGAGATAGTGCGTGAGGCTAGGGTGAGAAGAAAATGAGGGGAAAAAAACAAGAGATATAGAGAGAGGACTTATATATTGTGGGTTTTTTTTTTTGGGGGGGGGGGGGGGGAGGGGGGGGGGGGGGCGGGGTTGGCTGGGCAGGAAAGTGGGAAAAATGAAGGGTTTAGGGTTGGCTGAGGGTATTTGTTGAAAAAAAAAATAAAATTGATTTTCTGAATTATTTTGTTTCCTTTTTTAGATTATTGTGTAGCTGTGAAACATGGCATAATTAGCTGTGTAATTAGCTGTAATTAGTTGGTTGATTTCCTGATTTAGGAACTTGTATCTATATAAACCCATGTGCGTGTAAAGTATTCAATAGAAGAAAATATCTTTTCTCCATTCTTTGTCTCGGCTTTTATGGTATCAGAGTAGGACTGAAGTTCTTGGAAAACCCTAGAACTCTCCTTGTCCGGTCGTGAAAAAAAAAAAAAAAAAAAAAACCTACGTTATTTATTTTTTTTTTTCCACTCCTCTTCGCCGTCCACCATGTCTGAAATTTCAGCCACCTCTACCCAAACCTCTGGCATGCCATCTGGTTCCGCTTCTCTCCCCTCTAGAACCACCGACAACCACCCAGTTCAGATTACCACGATTCGTCTCAATGGTGACAACTTTCTGCGTTGGTCACAGTCGGTGAGGATGTACATTCGAGGAAGAGGGAAGATAGGCTACCTCACGGGAGAAATCCGAGAGCCGGCCACCACAGATCTGAGCCACGCCTCCTGGGATGCAGAAAATTCCATGGTTATGACATGGTTGGTGAATTCGATGGAAGAGGACATATGCGCCAACTACATGTGCTATTCAACAGCCAAAGAACTCTGGGAGAATGTGACCCAAATGTATTCGGATTTGGCAATCAATCTCAGGTTTATGAACTTTCCTTGAGACTTGGAGATATCCGTCAAGGTAATGACTCTGTCACAAAGTATTTTAATTCTCTGAAAAGAATATGGCAAGACCTAGACCTGTTTAATGATCAAGAGTGGAAGTGCCCTGAAGATGCTAGTAGGTATAAGGCTATTGTTGATGCAAACAGAATATTTAAATTTCTTGCTGGTCTTAATGAGGATTTTGACGAGGCTAGGGGAAGAATTATTGGAAGAAGTCCCCTGCCCTCAATCCATGAAGCTTTCTCGGAAGTCCGCCGCGAAGAAACTCGAAGAGGGGTGATGCTCAACAAAAAATCCACCCCTACCAGCAATCCTGAGAGCTCGGCTTTTACCTCTGAGGCCAATATCCGCAAGCGTCATGCTCCACCGAAAAATGAGGAGAAACCCCGGGTGTGGTGTTACCATTGCAACAGGCCACGGCACACTCGGGAGACCTGTTGGTATCTCCACGGTAAGCCTGCAGATTGGAAGCCGAGGAACAAGCGTCAGCCACCACCTACTGCAAACGCTGCCACCGACCAAACCAGTCCATTTAGCAAGGAGCAAATCAATCAACTCCTGAGTCTACTAAGCTCCAACTCGGCTACTGGTACTCCAAATTGTTCTATGGTTCATACAGGTAGAAAACTAAACCCTTGGATTATTGATTCTGGAGCTTTTGATCATATGACAAATTTACACCATTTATTTTATTCTTATAACCCATGTTCTGGCCATGAAAAAGTTCGTATCGCTGATGGTAGCTTCTCTTCTATTGCTGGAAGAGGACACATTATTCTGTCTGAAAGTATAGGTCTTAAATCTGTACTTCATGTACCAAAACTCAAATGTAACCTCTTGTCCGTCAGCAAACTCTCAAAAGACTCTAACTGCCGTGTAATTTTTTATGAATCCTCTTGTGTTTTTCAGGACCAGAAGTCGGGGATGATGATTGGGAGAGCTAAAGAGATAGGAGGACTTTACTACTTTGAGGACACTTTTTCTAGTAATAAAAAGGTTCAAGCTTACAGCAGTATGAGTTTAAACCCAAAATTAGACAAAATAATGGAATGGCATCTTAGACTAGGCCATCCAAGTTTTTCTTATTTGAGACATTTATTTCCTCAATTATTTAAGGGTGTTGATTGTGCTTTACTCCAATGTGAAACTTGTGTTTTGGCAAAAAGTCATCGTATAAATTTTGCTCCAAAACCCTATTATCCTTCAAAGCCTTTTTTTCTATTCCATAGTGATGTTTGGGGCCCTTCAAAAATCAAAACATTATCTGGAAAAAGGGGTTTTGTGACTTTTATTGATGATCACACCAGAATATGTTGGGTTTATCTTATAAATAAAAAATCAGAAATTGGAAAACTTTTTTCAGATTTTTATAACATGATTGAAACCCAATTTGAAACAAAAATATGCATCCTTAGATCGGATAATGGAACCGAATACTTTAACGAATGTTTAGGGGATTTTTTAAAAACTAAAGGCATAATTCATCAATCTACATGTCGTGAAACTCCACAACAAAATGGAATTGCTGAAAGAAAAAATAGACATTTACTTGAGGTTGCTCGGTCTATTATGTTTTCCATGCATGTTCCTAAATATTTATGGGGTGACGCAGTTTTAACAGCATCATATTTGATTAATAGAATGCCTACTCGAGTTTTACAATATTCAACTCCTCTAAACAAACTGAAAAATAGTTTTGTTCAACGAATATTTTCAGATATTACCTTAAAAATCTTTGGATGCACATGTTTTGTTCATATTCCAAACAAGTTTCGATCAAAATTAGATCCAAAATCTGATAAATGTATTTTTCTTGGCTATGCTTCAAACAAAAAGGGTTACAAATGCTTTAATCCTGTCACAAAAAAAAACCTATATTAGTATGGATGTGATTTTCATGGAAAAACTACCTTTCTTTCCCAAAAATCCACTTCAGGGGGATTATGGTACAGATGGAGAAGATGATTTTTGGCAAGTTTCTGAACCATTACCAAGAGTTGTTTTAACACCGAGTACAGTAGGACTCCCTGATAAACAAGAGCCAGAAATAGTTGTTGAAAGTAATAAAAACAAGGAGAACTCTAGTCAAAAGATACCAGAAATTGTCTTGTCTAATACAGGGGGAGAGATATTGCAGAAGACGACAACAGAACCTCTAGTTTATTCAAGGAAGAGGCTCCATCAAAGGAAGAATGTTCAAATTGAAGCTTTAGCTCCCTCCCAATCTGAAGAACCGAATGATGGTCCTCAAGAAACCCAGGTAATTTCCAACCCTGACCCTATTTTTTCATCAACAGAAGCTCAAGATTCAGAGGTTGTGGATCTGGATCTACCTATATCCATTAGGAAAGGAATACGTTCCTGTACTACCAAACATCCTATTGCAAATTATCTATCCTACAAAAAAATTTCACACAAACATCAAGCTTTTTTGTCAAAAATTTCTAATCTGTCTGAACCTAGAACAATACAGGAAGCACTTAGTAATCCGAAGTGGAGTTTAGCAGTGAAGGAAGAGATGGATGCTCTTTTGAAAAATGGAACCTGGGAGGTTGTCACTCTACCAAAGGGTTAAGTCTACTGTTGGATGCAAATGGGTTTTCACAGTTAAGGTCAAAGCTGATGGGAATGTCGAAAGATATAAAGCGCGACTGGTAGCGAAAGGATTCACTCAGACTCACGGGATTGACTATCAGGAGAAATTTGCTCTAGTAGCCAAGATCAATTCTATTCGTGTTCTACTGTCCATAGCAGCAAACCGTGATTGGCCCTTACATCAGCTAGACGTTAAAAACGCCTTTCTAAATGGTGAGTTAAAAGAGGAGGTATTCATGGACCTTCCACCAGGATTTGAGAAGAGGTTTGGAGAGGACAAGGTGTGCAGGTTGAAGAAATCCTTGTATGGACTCAAGCAACCTCCTCGAGCCTGGTTTGAGAGATTTGGAAAGGTGATTAAGAAGTATGGATACACTCAGAGTCAAGCGGATCATACTATATTCTACAAACATTCAGAGACTGGTAAACTCTCAATACTCATTGTCTATGTCGATGATATTATCCTTACAGGAGATGATGCTAGGGAAATTGAGACATTGAAAGGAAGATTGGCCACAGAATTCGAAATTTAAAAATCTGGGGGCTGTAAAGTACTTCCTCGGTATTGAATTTGCCAGATCAAAGGAGGGGATTTTTATTAATCAACGGAAGTATGTGCTCGACTTGCTCAGTGAAACCGGAATGCTCGGATGCAAAGCAGCTGAAACCCCAGTTGAACCAAATAAAAGGCTACACAAGACAAATGAGGCAGACGGCGTTAATAAAGAACAATACCAGAGACTGGTAGGTAGACTAATCTACCTATCACACACTCGTCCTGATATAGCGTTTGCTGTAAGTGTGGTAAGTCAATTTATGCACTCACCAAATGCTTATCACTTGGAGGCTGTCTATCGAATCCTCGGGTTTCTAAAAGGAACGCCTGGAAGAGGACTACTATTTAAGAAAAATGAGCACTTACAGATAGAATCTTTTACAAATGCAGATTGGGCTGGGAGTGTTACAGATAGGAGGTCAACCTCTGGGTATTGCACTTTTCTAGGAGTAAACTTGGTAACTTGGAGGAGTAAGAAGCAAAGTGTCGTGGCGAGAAGCAGTGCTGAAGCTGAATTTAGGTCTGTGGCTCATGGGATATGTGAAGTTTTATGGATGAGAAGAATTCTTAAGGAGTTGAAAATACATAGTCCATCACCAATGAAGGTGTACTGTGACAACAAGTCTGCAATCGCCATTGCCCACAATTCTGTTCTTCACGATCGAACAAAGCATGTAGAGATAGACAAGCACTTCATCAAAGAAAAGATTGATAGAGGAGATATATGTATGGTGTACGTTCCTTCCAACAACCAAGCAGCAGATATTCTAACGAAAGGTCTTCACAAGACACAGTTTGACAGTTTAGTGTGCAAGCTGGCTTTGAAAGATATTTTCATGCCAACTTGAGGGGGAGTGTTGAAAAAAAAAAAAAATTGATTTTCTGAATTATTTTGTTTCCTTTTTTAGATTATTGTGTAGCTGTGAAACATGGCATAATTAGCTGTAATTAGTTGGTTAATTTCCTGATTTAGGAACTTGTATCTATATAAACCCATGTACGTGTAAAGTATTCAATAGAAGAAAATATCTTTTCTCCATTCTTTGTCTCGGCTTTTAGTATTATTGACTTTTTTTCAGCTACTTCAATTGATGGTGATACGTGACAATGCTAACAATGAAAGGAAACAAAAATAATGTTAGTTTTAATAATATTTTTCCCACAAATGCTATTTTTGAAATTAACCAAATTTAAGGCGCCAAAAATCGATATCATTTTAATAAAAGTCACTTTTGTGGCCATATCACAGATAGATATGTACCAATATAATTTATAAAGAAAATATTAAAGCTCCATTGTTGCTATATCCTTTAGAAATTTCCTGAAATAAATTTACTCTGACAGAGAGAGAGAGAGAGAGAGAGAGAACAGCTTTAATGTTTATGCATTCCTTGTCCTTTCTTTATTCGTAATGGTCACCCTCTAATGAACAGTGGTAGAGTCAAAATTGTAAAATTTTGTCATACAAAATATATATATAAAAAAAAAATCATTAACTCTAAGGGGTCAAAAATCGAATTTCAAAAATCCATGCCCAGGCATAAAGGTAAAGTGACTCTAAATATTCTTCTGAGAATGAGAACGCTATTAAATCTGTTAGACCTAGTGTCAAAAAATAAATAAATAAATAAATAAATAAATAAAAGGAGGAGGAGGAAAATGATAACTCCTCATTGCGCATGAAAATGATAACCCACGTGATATATCTTCAAATATGTATAGTTACTCGAATATTTATCCATTTATGATTATCACTATCTTAACCATTAGATATTACTATTTATTTTTTGAAATAATTATATCTACTATTACATTTACCAACTTAAAAAATGTTTGAAAGAGAAGAAAAAATAAAATAAAATAGAGGGCAAGCAACAAATTTTTATTGCCATCTTAAAACTTTACGATGCTTTGCAAGGATATGGATCCTTGCAACTGTAATGCATAATTTATGCTTAATTCATAACTCTTCTAACCTCAAAATTTACTCTTATGTTTTATTTTTCCTCGTAAGAGCATGTCCATGCATTGTTAAATTGTTATGCCAATGGTAAATTTTAGTATTTGGATGAAAACAAGTTCTCCAATTAAGTGTCTTCTTTGATGTTAAATTTGTAATATATGATAAACTTTGTGACAAATTTATCATAAGGTATAACTAATATCAAATTTAACATTTTGATTCTTGTTAGTTGTCATCTTGACTTTTTCATTAAATTAATTTAATATTATTTTTTTCATTTTTTTTAACTTATCTAAAAGTTCACTTTTACCTATTAGGGTTTATAATTATAAACTATATGTTTCTCTACTCATCACAGTGTTCATTTGTTTCATCAATTTTTATGAAAGAGAAATGAGTTTCTCCATTTTAAGGTTCATGTTCAAACTTTATGTGCTCATATTCTCGTCATGGATCAAGTTAAGTAGAAATATCTTTGATTGTTTGATTAGTAAAAATCTTAAAACTCTAAGATTCTAGATTATTGTTTATTCTAGATTAGTTAAAATCGTAAAATTGAAAGTGCCAAGAATTTTTCAATTTTACATTTCTTCTAAATGATGAATGGACTTGTACTCCCTTATGTTTTCAAAGTTATTACAGACATATATGCATTTGGATGATTATAAAAAAATATTTTAGATGATGTGAATGCACAGTTTTTACGTACTTTCGCGAACCATGTAATTTATTGTGATATTTTTATTTTTAACTTAATTAGTGAAATTAATTAACCAAATTACCTGCTTTCAATTTATCACCACCGAAGTTACAACTTTAACTGAAGAAAATTAATTATTCCACACCTATGAACAAATAAAAAAAAAAAAAAAAAAAAAACCTCATTCATTCACAAAGGGAAAAATCAAGACCTCCATTCTCCTGTGAAGAATACCACGAGTGGATGCGACAGCTATGGTTCCAAATAGCAAACATTGTCTCGATGGAAGTGTGTCTACAGAAGTGAGATAGAGAGAATAATATTTAGAGAAGAAGCAGAGGGATGTAAATAA